>CM024619.1:16387327-16949995 GCA_014182575.1 Eucalyptus decipiens
TCCTTCTTTTCCCCTAAAACGCAAGGTTAGGACTAACAATTGTAACTTGAATAAACAAGGCTAGTAAGTTTGAATTAACGAGTATGATACGAATGTACGGATAAAAGTATTGTGCATTCCTCGGATGTGTATTGCGTACCCAGAATCATTCTTCAGATCGACCCACCTGTGAACATGAAATTTCAAGACCCGTTTGGTTAAAGACTAAATTAAGTGAAACCTTAGCTATTAATTTGGTGTATAGCTAAGTGAAAAAATAATTAGACATGGGTCCAGATGCCGTGCCAGCTCACAAGCCACCTTGGCTCCGGACGGTGGTCCACACGTGCCTCCGCCGTACGCACGTGACTGCGAGGCCAGCCGGCCAGTGGGGAGACTTTTCACCTTGGCTTCGGACGGTGGTCCACACGTGCCTCCGCCGTACGCACGTGACAGCGAGGCCAGCCGGCCAGTGGGGAAGCAGTAAATTCGAATCACCGAAACCCCCAAAATAGCGACAGCTGTGATATGCCAGTTTCGTTTTGTGTTTCGTGTTTTTTTCTTTTTTTACAGTCTTCTTAGTTAGTGGGAAGTTAAATTAAAATAAAATTGAATAGATGCATTGAATTTAATCTGGACTAGTAACGATTGCCTTCAAAGCAACCATTGACTATACCTAACAAAAAAATGAACAAATACGTTTTTAATTTAACAGTTGTGTATTACAAGGAAAGCAATGGTTTATAAATGAAAAAGTTTCTTTTAATGTCCCAAGCTATCCATTAACAAATCCCCTTTTGATTACGGTCGATTGGTATTCTAAGTTGGTTTTTTGTGTGTTTTTTAAATTGCGACAGTTTTCAACATGTTCTTATTTTAACTTTAAACCACACATCGCAAATGAAATATACTTTGATATTAAAGGGATGTCTGAGAAGCACCTATTCATGGTCACCCCCACAATGAAGTTCAGATGATTGATTTCCCGAGCAATGTCTAAACGGGATGGTCGTATTTTGCTACCATCCATAAGACAAGATTGGCGCGAGTGTTCGAGTCCTTTGTCTACATTGCTTAGACATTTGGGGGATGAGAAATAAATGAGAATCGACTTAAAGAAGGAACCTAAATGAATATATAGGTATACTATGTCGGCCCATAAATTTTTTATTAAGAGATGCCATAGACTCCACGGTTAAATTTTCAACCTAGTTGTCGTATTCATCATCCAAGTTCAATTCTCCACGTCATCATTAAACACAAAACTTGCCACAAGATACGAAGCATTGGAGATAAAACGGCTCATGGCGCTGACTCAAAGCAGTCTCAAGGGCGACGACCTTCAAGCTATGCTAAAGCCTTGTTTGATGCCATGTTTGCACGTTTCCATGGAAACCGGTCGGGCGGACGGGCGGGCGGGTGGCGGGCGAGTTCAAATGCCACATTTTTTTTTTCCTTCGAAAGGAAAAGAAAAAAAAAGAAGAAGTGATGGAGAGAGCATGAGTGAAGTGGGAAAATGGGATTATTGGGACCACCTTTTACATTGTGAAGATTGCGGTTGTTGGGAAAGGAGAAGATAAGAGGAGCACCCAAAGTGAATAGTGGGAGTCTACGTGTTTGTGGGGGCTCGCGAGTGATGCGCCGATCTCGTCTTGCTTACCTAACAAAGGATCGAATTGCCCAAATTGTGTCCGGATGGGAAAATGGAGAAAAGAGAGGCCGCTTTGTTCCTCTCTCTCTCTCTAATTTTCGAATTCGGACCCACCCGCCTCGCACCCCGACTCATGCTCTCTATCGTAATCTAGCCTTTTCGAGCGTTGTCCCCTTCGCTTATTTTAAATTAGCCATGACCAGGACATTGTTATGCCCTATCTTGAATATCTTTAAATTAATCTCTCTCGCGATCCCTTTTGTGGAAAGAAGGTGAATGATTTTAAGCGTGCGGAGTGGATTACTATGCCGGTCTATATAGCAATCTAGCCTTTCCGAGTGTTGTCCCCTTCGCTTCACGACCCGGAGGTTGTTATACCCCATCTCGAATTTCTTTAAATTAGTCTCTCTCGTTATCACTTTCTGTGGAAAAAAAGATAAATGACTTTAAGAGTGTGTAGTGGATTATTATGCTTGTCTATATCGCAATCTTAGCCTTTCGAGTGTTGTCCCCTTTACTTATTTTGAATTAACCACAAAGATTGTTGTCCCCTTTATTTATTTTGAATTAACCACAACACCGGAGATTGCTATAAATATACACACACGGGAGTAATTTTTTATTCAGTTTTGTTTTTTTAGAATTGTTTTTTATTTTTTTTTAAAAGTCTTTTACTATGAAAATAATAAAAAAATGCTATATATGATAAATAAATAAATTTAAAAATATTATTTCAGCATTTCTTTTAAACAATGTTTTTTTCCTCTAAGTTTTGTGTATTATTGTAATAAATCAAAATAATGAATAATATTATTTAATATTTTTCATGTAAAATTCTATGCTATTATTTATTTATTTATGTATTTATATATAAAAATATATTTAATATATTAAATTAATCTCGTGTCTCATTTCTTTTTTTCGTTATACCCCATCTCAAATAAAAAAAGAAAAAAAAAAGAAAAGAAAAGATGAACGATTTTAAGCATGTATAGTGGATAATTAAGCTGGAACCTCAAGAGTGTTCTTAACCGTAAATGGGACAAAGAAGAGTCTTTCAGGCAAATCCGTCACTGTGCCAAGATGTGCTATCATTTCGAAAGAAAATAAAGAGTTTCGATCGACAAACGCAGCGGCCTCAAGGGGGAGACGTAGAAATTCCACATGAAATTTCATATACATAGCATACGTTTGGTAATAGTTGCACCGAACATCAAGCGGTCGGGGATAATCTCTCTTTGCTAGCTTCCCCCAATTAGTCATCAAGAAGATTCACAGCACTTCGCTCGTGATAAATAGGACTTAAATGGGACAAAGACATCGCGTCGAAGATCTCATCTTTCCAACCCGGTTAATCCCCCGTGCGAACACGCGCAAAATCATCCCGTCCCCGTGCATCGGGTAAGAGCCATCACCCCACTCGAGATGGGGAGATTGGTGTAATTTGAACATTACACCATTCCATCAATATCATAGTCGTCGTCTCGTATTTCTGCAGATAATTATTCTCTCCTAAGTCGATGCTCAATGATTGATAGGAGCCGATAACTGATTTTTCACTCCACGACGAAGACGGGACAAAAGTCCGTGGGGGTGGCGTGGAGGAAAGAGAGGCCCTTTTTCACACATGCCACGCCCCATTTGCTTTTCAAAGCCCTTTTTAACTAATCTTATGTCCTACCTTTCAATTCATTTGTGATGCATTCTTGGTAGGTTCCGCGAATCAATCATGTTGTACGGCCACCATTTCCCTAATTACTAGCGCAATGATTACCGACGGTATTGGGAAATTACGACCGCGATGCACGGGAATGTTGTCATTGACATTCATTGACCTAGATTAGTCTGATTGAGAAGACTCGAAGAGCTCCCGATCATCACAAAACCCGTCGAACCCGTTGAAAAGAGGCGTGCATTGACCTAGAAAATTCAAAATATTTAGAATTGGAAATCGAATCATCTGATCCTATGATCGGGCTGAACCGAACCCCAATTCTCGACAATCCAATAGAACTGATGGATTCACATATCTTGGTCAAAAAAGATTTTGCCAATGATTGTGATTGTAGGGGCACACTGGAAATAATGAGGAGGATTTGGTGGATTCTTTTCCATAAATGACCGACTCACAAATTTAAGGAAAGCATGAGTAAGTGAATGCGATAAAATCGGTAAATTTTTGTAGTAAAAAGAAAGATAATAAAATAAAGAAAGGAGCAAATTGGATGAATCAGTAAAACAATATGGAATAAATAAAGATTTGCTTTGTTTTCTGGAACAAGCGAGGCGTGAGTGGAGATTAGAGTTTAGGTTTACACATTACTTCTTCAAGAAATTAAAATATATATAGATTGGTCTTGCTCGGGCAGTCCAATCCCTACCTTGAAGTTGGGTATTAGACAAGTGTCCTTTAAAATTGCCCAAAATAAACCGATTCAATCTGATCGAGGCAGATCTATATACTCACCCCGATAGGTGTGTAAAGAACGGATTACGCGGGCCGTGAATATTTAATCAGAAGACCGTAAGTACTCTGCTGCACTAAGTAGGTGTAGCCTTGTAGGTGCCAGAGAAGAGGCCGGACAGGAGTCGGAATTGGGTTCGTTAACTTGGGCCGGGCCGGTCGGGCTTCTCGAGTCGCTGATATTGTCACTCTCTCGGTGGAGGTGAGCCTTGGCGGAGAGAAGGCCCCATGAATGGGCCGGCCACATAGGGGTGGGCTTTATGACGCCACTATCTTCTTCGGCCCACTATCGACAATGCATTTTCTTTTCTTTTTTTTTTGGGTCGAACGACGATACATAATTGACCCATTTTCGCACTTTCAATTCCGCAAACTCCCTAACCCCACCCCCTCCCCCACTTCTCCCTTCGTGGGGGGTTTTTCTTATCAAGTCCTTACATTTTTTTTTTTTTTTGCTAATCAAATCCTTCTAACTTTGCAAATTATCCAATCAAGCAGCCCGTCATGCACCAAATCCGACCGAATCGAGCCCACAGGTCCATTGGCCAACATTGTGAATACATCTTTTCAAGGCGAAAAACTTTCATGGAGTTAGAAGAAGCCGACATTAACTTACCCATATGTTGTAATGGAATTTGTGTCACCCTGTGGTTAGAGGATTTTCATTCCATTCATAGTTTCGTGAGACCGATTTAATCCATTTCATCATGGTATATTAATATATGGAACGAACCAGTCGAACGATCAGATGAGTTCATAGACTTTAGAGCATATAGCTTACATACAGAAAAGCAACCCAAAAAACAAAAAAGGAAGGAAGGAAGGAAGGGAGGAGGCAAGCTGTACATGAATTCGACGCGGAAAGAGGAACTGGCGAGACCCCATTCCTTTTCTTTTTTTTAACTGTTTGCCCTTTGTCCTTTTCTTCTTCCTCCCTCCTTCTCCTCCTTCATCTTCTTTCTCTCTCTTCGGCGAGAACTGAGAGGTGAAAAGAAAAGGGGGAAGAAATAAAGGGTCGGTCAGAGGAGACGACAGGGGACCTGTTCCACTTCTTGCGGATTTTTCTAATCGATCTTTCTCGTCATGGGGTGGGTCTCCTCTTGAATCGCCCCTACGCCTGCCCTTCGCCCACGCTATCTTGTTTTCTCTTTTTCTCTTTTCTTTTGCTTTGTTTTTTGGTGGGTTTTTCAAGAGAAGGAAAAAAAGTATCAGCGGCCGCGTATGAGATCGCTGATCCTGGTGCGGTTCCTGCTCGGTCCGGTCAAATCCGAGCTGCTTTTGTCATATCGGGGTCGCTGACTTTTTCGCAACCCTTTCCTCCTCCTCTCTCTCTCTCTCTATCTCTCTCTTCTTCCTCCTCCATCTCCGCTCTTCGCGATTGCGATCGGTGGGTCTTAGGGTTATGGTCTCTTGCCTTGAGCTCGCGCTTTGAATTCCTCCCCCGATTATCCACGGAGTTCCGCTCTCGAAGGTGCGTTCGGCCGACCCCATTTTTTCTTTTCTTTTCTTTTCCTTGCTTGTTGGACCCGTCGGAAGCGGCGTCGCTGTTCTTCGCGTCTTCTTGATTGGTTTTCTGAAGTGGGTGTGGGTCAAGGTTCTGAATTTCGAGGATAGTTGATCGTGGGCGCGTGGTTGTGTTTATGGGTACTTCTAGGTTTTCGGCGTCTAGGCAAATGGAGGCGTCCGGTGGCGGCAATTCGGACCCGTACAGAGGATCGGCCGTGACCGGGAGTAGTGGTAGCAGTGGCAGTAGTAATTCGAGGAGATACAGTCTATTATCGGCTTCGAACCTCATACAGGCGCCGATATCGACTTTACTGGAGTACTCGGGTCTGTTGAGAACGAGGCCAAACCATCTAGAGACTGAGCCTTTGTTCCATGGAGGGGTCACTGGAGGTCTTCACGGTCGGGCGGAAGATTCTACGGTGACGAGCAATGATGGGGAGGTTTCAATTCGGATAATCGGGGCAGGAGAACAGGAGCATCATAGGGAGAGGGCTGGATTGGTGGTGGGTCAGCAGGTGAGAGAAGCTGGTGGAACTAATGAGGCATCGACACGATCACCGGCTGCAATTGCGGCAGCCGATGTTCAGGGAGATGCTAGGAGTGGAGCAGGTGAGGGGGCTTCGCAGCCGGTGAATGGAGGCAGTGATTCAGAAGGCGGGGAAACTAATGGCAGGGAGTCTTCGTACCAGAGGTATGATATTCAGCAGGCCGCGAGGTGGATTGAGCAGATTCTTCCATTCTCACTGCTCTTGCTGGTGGTCTTCATCCGGCAGCATTTGCAAGGTATCTTCCTGGCATTTAGTGGTCTGCACCATTAAGAGATTGATAGTTTGGCTAGGGATGAATGCTCGTGAGAGAGCGATAGCTTTCAAATTGCCAAATGCATAGTGATGATTGTCTGCTTTAACTTTCTTTTGGATTTTTTCCCTGATGTCCTTATACCTCATTGTGATATCGCATGTTATGGTTGATCACACAATTCCCAAAACTTCCGGTGCCTGTTTTGATTTGGTTATGTCAAGAATGCATGAGAGAGAAGCTGAAAGTGCAGTTTGAAGCTGCGTTAAAAGGAAATGCTAGTATAGGTTACGAACATGAAATAGCCATATCAAATCTTTTGAAATTATTCTACAAATGGATGACTGCTGCAATTTGACATTGATGATCACTATGAATGAAGTGATGATCCAGAGATCATTTGTAAGTTATTATGAATCGTTATAGGAAGAAATGTGAAGGTTTGAGTTTGGGTGACTAATAATTCAAGGTTTGGTTGTTATAGTTGAAGCTGCTCTTTGTGACTGTTTATGTATATTAGCTGCTTCACGAACTTTTTTTGTTGAGTAGCTCTCTCTCAAGCATACTCTTGTTCAAATCAAATTTTCTTTCTGCTGAATTAAAATCAATTGGCACGAAAACTTGCAAAATTGTTATGGAATTATCGTAAACTATTAACCTTTTCACTTTATATTTAAGAAGTTAATACATGCTTTATTTTAGGCTGTTTCTCCTGGTCTAGTGTGGATATGTATGCAGCATGGATATTTTTTAGTTTTTGGGAAATTTTGTGGAGGAGTTGAAGTCCTGATCATTTCTGGCTTGGCCAAAATGAAAAGAAACATTTTTTGGATATGGTAATAACAAATCATTGTGAGGTCAAAAGTGGTTGCCAAATTTTGGTCACCCAGGGCAAACAATGTGATTTGGCTCCTTAGATTGCAAATGGTGATTGAATTTTCTTGCGGAAGTACTAATTTGTGGTACAGCCTAATTATTTGAAAGCACTATAGCTTTCCGTCTGTAGATCTGTAGAAGTAAATGTCATATTATCTTCCTTTTAACTGGAGGGAATTTGTGTATGAGAGTGGAGTTCATGTTGAGTGATTCACAATTCTTTTTGGCAAGGAATTGCAGGTTTCTTTGTTACCATATGGATTGCCGCTTTCTTGTTCAAGTCAAATGATATCCTACGGAAGCAAACAGCTCTAAAGGTGCTTATTTTTCACAGATATGGTACTTCCTAATTTTGTAGGCAGTCCGTATTATTCAGAGTTGTTTGATTGTTTGGTTAAGAGGGGCGATTGGTTGTGGTTGCAGGGGGAGAGGAAAATTTCTTATCTTATCGGCATTTCACTTTTATTCACACTTCATATTGTTGGGGTATACTGGTGGTACCGAAAGGACGATCTCTTGTACCCATTGATCATGTTTCCTCCCAAGGGAATACCCCCTTTTTGGCACGCGATGTTCGTCATTGTAGTCAATGGTATGTCTTTTTCTCCATGATAATAGATTTATTGTTTCCAATGTAACTTTCTTCTTTCCCTTGCTCTAACAATCTTTTTTCAGTTTTTGGTGCTGCGCTTGAGTACTAGGCTATGTTACCAATCGGAAAAGAAAAAACCCTTCTATTCCTAATTCACATGGCATTTAAAAAGAGCAAGAGAATTGGGAAATTCATATTTAAGCGATGGATCGATTATAATGTAACATTCAGGAATTGTCCGTGCTGAATTACGCTATGATATCTTTTTATAGGCTTATTATCAACAATCTTTCATGAAAAGCCAAAAGGAACCATGGAAAACTTTCCCTTTATGACTAGATCTCCCCTCACAACCTCTGATATAAAAGATATAAGGCCTCTGAATGCTGTATTAGATGAGTGGGAGCCTATCTTTGGCTACTGCAAATCAGTGCAAAGAAGGGTTTTGTCCGTATCATTGTGGCAAATAAATAGACATTCTACTGCGTTGGTGGGGAGCCGGGGGGGGGTGTCCACTAATTAAATCGCACCTAGCAAAAGCTATGACCAGTTAGCAGACATAACTGCAGGCTACATCTGTATGAAGTCTTTGAAGTATAATACCGTTGGTGAACAGAGACATCAGTAACTGGACATATCCTGCATATTAGTACTTACCTTATAGTTATTATTATGTCATGTGTTGCCAGAAATAAGTTTCAAGAGAACGTAGACAAGGGTCTGAGCTTTCTTGTAGCCAACTAAGTAGCCCATTTTGAATGAAGCAATGTCTCCCTTGATTGGTGTTTCGTGCCGAGATTAAGGGAGGATTTGGACAGTCTTGAGCTGAATTTGGCAACTGCTAAACTGGAGGGATTGTTTCTCTTCCTCCACTCCGTCGTATTACTATGCAGAGATTGCTTGACATAATGCATTCATCAGACTGAAAGGTTTTATCATGCAACCATATCATTTGTCATGTTTCAATAAAGTTGGAGGAAACTCGAGTGGATAAGGATAGCAAAAGACAGTGGAAGAAGGTTAACTAAGTGATTCGAAAAGGTTCACTTCTTGGGATCAGTGGGTTGGTCTTCTGTCTGCCTTCACGAGCTCTGTGCGGCCTTCAATTGAACAAAGCTTATTGCACCGTTGCCGCTGTCCCTTGGGCATGCCTCCTATACTCAATTGATTAAGTGGTTCTCTATGGATATATAATTGAGAGGAGATGGATGTTGCTCAATAGAAAGCTAGGAGAAGGTTTAGCAAGTAAGATTCAGATGTGGAACAGGCAGACTTTTGAAAGGATGGGTTTAATAGGGAGAGGTGGGATTATTGAAAATCCTTCATGACCCTTGTAGGAAGCTATAGCTATGACTCGATTATCCTTTAATATTTGATGTAGCATGTCAGTCATATTGATCTTTGACTGGTAGATCTTAAGATTTAATGTTTGGAGTGGAGCATTATTATTTTTAGGCATTAATCACAACTGAAGAAATGCGTGATAGAAGTGTGTGTTAGCCAGGGGATTCTGGAGCCAAAACAAGAGTGGCCTTTCCTGATAGCTGCTATGTTGCATTCTCTTTCTAAGGCTTATTTTGAACAGATGGAAAGTTATATATCTTTGCCAATGCTGGTGGGTTTAACATAGGCACGTGATGTACAGAGTGCATGTTCATCTAGTAATCATTGTGATCCAAGTCATATGACTTGCCTTTTTCTACTTTTTTCTTCTATATTATTATATCCTTTATAGTTTGGGGACAAAGTTTTGTTTCAGTCCTCTTCTAATTTTCTGAATCTTGTTTCTTTGAGATGCCTTCTTCATTATTTCTCACTTACTTACTTGATGAGATTCTGGAATTATTCCTTGACTGTTTTCTGAATTTTCTGAATGTGGTTCTTTTAGATACTTTGGTCCGGCAAGCAGCTATGGTGATCAAGTGTCTTCTGCTAATATATTTCAAAAACAGTCGAGGGCGGAATTATCGCAAGCAGGTGAGGTCAAGTAGAGAACTGTTACACTTGTCCATTTGAACTTGTGATTCTTGAAATGCCTTGTTAGAAGAGTAGAATATGTAGGTTTCTCATCTCTAGGTTCTTTTACCCCTCAACTCTCACCTTCTTCATCTTCCCTGCACTCTTTCACCTTTCCACGAGAGTAAAAGTTCCAGGTGTATATGGAGTTTAATGTGTTGCCTTGTCATTGTTTCAATCTACTGGTGCTGTCTCATTGCTTAATTTTTCCAGGAAAGGTGGATGGTTTGTACTAGATGCACACAGAGACATTTATTAGGTTTCAGTATTGCTTTCTCACCCATTATCATGTGTTTTGCAGGGTCAATTGCTAACTCTGGTAGAGTATCTGCTTTTGCTGTACCGCGCGTTATTGCCAACACCTGTTTGGTACCGGTTTTTCTTGAATAAAGAGTACGGAAGCCTTTTCTCTTCTCTGATGACGGGATTGTATCTGACTTTCAAGCTCACATCTGTTGTCGAGAAGGTAGAAATCAAGGAAACTTGCATCTGCTTCTTGTGGAAGCTGATTTTAAGCTTATGTCCTGATGGTCTCATACTTTTGTTGCGATATTGTTCTCAGGTACAGTCCTTTTTTACTGCATTAAAGGCATTGTCTCGTAAGGACATCCACTACGGGGCTTATGCAACTGCCGAGCAGGTTATTGGACTTACATCTGTTATTCTTCTCAGCTTAATATTTTGAACTGAATGTTGCATGTCTTATGTCCATGCTGCTGTTCCTTACAAGAGCAATGCTAGGATTTTTTATACACGGTGTTACTGGCAGTTATATACATGATCAAACCTCAGCAGCTAGAGTAATAGCATGCATTGATGCCTAGCATAAATACCTGGTTGTGTGCAATGTTTGTACTCGTCTTTTGAGCTATTGGTCTTGCAGTTCTGTTCTGTCCTTTCTTCCAGTTGAGAGTTTCCCATGCATTGAAAGAGTTACTTTATGTTATGCAGGTGAATGCGGCTGGAGATTTGTGTGCAATTTGTCAGGAAAAGATGCATGCTCCCATCTTACTTCGCTGCAAGCACATCTTTTGTGAAGATTGTGTCTCTGAATGGTCAGAACGACACTTTCTCCACTGATGAAGTTCTTCTATATTGCATCCCTGAGAATGTAGCTTTTGCCACTTATAATTGCACATGTCAGCTTACAGATTCTTATCGTTTGCACATCTTTCGTTTTAATTGATTGTGCAACTTCTTGTCTGTTAAAAAAGAATCTCTGAGAACCTGGACTATTCAGAAATGAGGCCTGATATAGACTTACGTCAGTTTGTGCTGTAAATACTCTTTATTCCCCTGATAATAATATCTCTGACAACACTCAATGCAATATGGGAAGAAAGAGAAAGTTGGGTGTCGAACAAAATGAAAGATGAATACTGAAGTTCTTTCTTAAGAATGAATACCTTGCAAAAGTTGAAGTTCTTTCTTAAGAATGAATACCTTGCAAAAGTTTTGTTGCAACCCCACCGAAACTGATAAATTTATTTTGGTTAGACTGTCTGTATAAGCTGCTCGTTGATAAGCTGGAGCCTGGGCAAATTGAAGTTTTTAGTATGGTTAAAGATAACCTTTTGATACACCATGTTCTCTAGGGAAATGAGGCCAAATATGGCTCCACTCATCTTCGAGCGGATGCATGTTCACTTTCAATCATGTGTTGCAATTCTTCTCTTTGTGCTGTATTTTGCCATCATATTCTTCTGTGTACTTTCTGTCGGATTAAGGTGTCACTATTGATGTTTCTGTACAAACAGGTTTGAAAGGGAAAGGACATGCCCACTGTGCAGGGCTTTGGTGAAACCTGCAGATCTTAGATCATTTGGCGATGGATCGACAAGTCTGTTCTTCCAGATATTTTAGGATCTTATATTGTTAAAAGCCTTGGAGTTTCGTGAAGAAGTCGAATCCCAGGTACAATCTTATTGGCCTTTTCAACCTCAGAGGCAGATCCTCCAATATCTTGCTGTGTCCCATATTTGTGTTCTTCTGAGAAAATCGGATTGATCGAAGTAGCCCTGGATTGTAAACTGGCTATATGTTCATATGTTGTGCCGAGTGTACCTAACCTCCGGTATAGAAGAAAGTATGTTTCATAGAAAACAATCGACATATGTAATTCTACCCATTTTTCATCAATGAAAGCCTTCTTCCATTTGAACTGACGTGTATGCTTAGTGCCGGCTGCTAAGATATATGCTTTCATCTTATAGGCTGCTTAACTTGAGGTATTGCATTTGCGTCAATAGGGGATTCGAAATTTGAAGTAAATAATACTCATGTCCGAGTTCTAGGCAAGGAGAGAAATTTTTTGCGATGCAATATCATGATTTTCTATTGTTTATCTCGATATTATGTGAATTGATCCTCGGATCTTCCTCACGTATTTAGTGATGGATGGAGACTTCAGGCATTCTGTAGTAAAGAGTTGCACTAGCCTATTCACATGCCCATTCACCTCTTCTCTTCTCACTTACTCTTGATTTCCCATCATTCTCATTCACACTGTCTTTCGAACTTGGTGCAGTATGCTCTCCCAAGTTTGATTTGCATCAAATAACCCCCCCTGAAGTTTTCGCATCCCAGACCACTTCGAGATTTCAAGTTAGTCCGAATTCGGACGACATTCGATCCCCCGGCTCGCGAGTGACGCATTTCGAGGGCATTTGAGATGGTAAACGAATCTCCGGGTAGGTAAAATCTCTCGCGGAAACTGAAATTTGATGGAAGGGAAATGAAACCCTTTGAAAAGTCTTAAGGAGCAGTATAATGTCGGAATATATGCAGCAATGTCGTAGAACTTGGGCTGGAAATATCTTAAGTTTTTGAGACTTTAGGGTCGTGCAATGAAAACTCGCGGAAATTGTGCGAACCAGTGCTTTTCTTCAAGTCCGCTGGCCTTTGTTGACTGGAAGTCAGACGTGTCTCTACGTTGAAATTTTTCGTTGCTGTCCATGTTATGAAACTCGGTGCCGATGTAACATTAAGTAGGTGTCACGTCAATAACGTTGATTTTTAATATATAAAAGAATAGAGGGGACCCTTTAACCCTGGCGTTTGTCACAAGAAATTGACCTCAGCCAATGGATGACAAATGCTCTCGCGGGGATGGGGGAGGGAGTGGGAATCTTCAAACCTTAACCTACCCGACCGGAACTTGAATAATGAAAAATTATTATTTATATTTAATGAAAGCACTAAAATATATTTTTATCGTCGAATTTGACGAATGTCACATGAAGCCCCTTTTCATTAATGTGGAGTTTACGAGAAGGACAAAAAGTGCTTAAGCGTCTTGGATTCTTTGTGTGTTTGGGGCTAGTCTCTCATTTCTCACCTAAATACGACGAGAATCATTGTACCTCGCCTTTAACATACGAGTATCGTGCACTTCATCAGTGTCGAAATATTACAAAAATAATAAAATGCACCCTTTTCTTTTGTTTGCCCATGCCAAGTTTCGAATTGTGCCGACACACCTTTTGCATGGTCGAAATGTTTTACGGCTTGCTCCAATTTAGGGTGTGAATGATAATATTTTTGATTTGGAGAATAATTTTTTTTTAGAAGTAGTTCTTTTTTTATTTCTTCTTCTCGAAATAATTTCTAAGTAAAATAATACGTTCGATAACTATATAAAATATATATTCTTGAAATAGAAAAAGAATAGGAATGTGTTTGGTAAGAATGATTCATGATTATGATTCATAAAAGGAATAGAAACACGTTTGATCATTGTGGCTGCTGTCCCCTTAGTTGCTCGCCGCTTGCCGCCACCGTTGCGGCTCACTGCCAACCATCATTGCCCGCTCACTGCCAACCATCATTGCCCGCCAATGGGTGGTGACAACGGTCAGTGGGCAACAAGCGAAGGAGAGCAGCAAGCCGCGGCGGCAATTGACCTCGAGGAGCGACAAGAAAGAAGAAGAAAAGAAAAGAGAAAATAAAACAATGACTTATTTCTAGAAATTGTTCTAGGAAGAAAAAACTACTTTTTTTCTATTTATTTCTTTTCCAAATCCATCTCTCCGCTACTTTTTTATTATGGGGAATATAAAAATTAATTGACGTTATCAAATGGATTTCTTTTCTTTTTTTGTTTTAAGAGTAAAAGAACAAAAGAACAAAGGAATAGAAAAATTCCTACTATTATCTTAGTTTATAGAGATCAATGAATGAACAGTTCACTCGACTTGCCCTCGGTCCAAGATGCCCAAAAAGTAAATCGGTAGATTTGGTTAATGTTCTCACAAAAGAAAGTTTGGCCTGCTTAATCGTAACTCAGGTTACATATGAATATTTTTGCGTACAAATTTATACTAGAGATGATAATATAAATAGTTTCTAAACTTTAACTCAATATGTAATGTGGTCTTTGAATTTTAGTTCAATGTGCATGATTATCCTTAAACTTTTAATTTATTCAATGTGATTCTTAAATTTTTGACATATCTTCAAATTAGTCATCGTTATGTGAAAATATTCAATATTATTTTTTTATTGATTTCAGTTTAAGAATAATTTTAGATATTTTTATATAATTCATAAATTACATTGAATATGTATAAAATGGTTAAATCACATTAAATAAATCGTAAATTCAGAGTTCACATTGAATAAATTGAAAATTTAGGATTGCATTAATGTTAGGTCAAAGTCGATGGACCATTCGTGTCGTTTACTTTTTGAGGTATGGACCAATTTGGACAATTCATTAAACCCGGCTAATTTTTACCATGTAAAGTGTCCCAATTTCTTTAGGTTTCCTCTTTGTACAGGACAGGGTTAGGCCAAAATGGAGGAGGTTAGGTGATGACAATGAAGGCGATCGTCCTGCCCCTTTTCATGCGCCTGGTCTTTCCGTCTCTGGATGCATTGCGTGTGTACCCCCACACACACGTTCTTTTCCCTCGTACCTTAAATTATTGTTCTTGACTCAATCACCTGTCCTTGTTCTTTTTTCTTTTTTCTCTTCTTGGAGAAGATAAAAATCTCATCTTTTTCGCTTTTGATCCCTCTCTCTCCCTTCTACGGTGAAAAAAAAAAATCGTATCTTGGCTCACTCCCTTGGCTCGAGATCGCCGTGTTGGGTGCGACTGCTCATTCTGGAGTGACCGGCGAAGTCCATTTGCCTCGTCAACCCTAAATTCTTCCCCGCTCGTTACTTGGTTGGGTGGGTGGGTTGGGGGCGGTTGTTCTTGAAATTCGCATTGACTCTGGTATTGACCGAACCCACTTGGGCAAATCGTCGATCGCGCTGCCTTTCGGGGAGAGAGGGGTTGATCCGACACTGCCGCCGCCGTCGCTGTTGATCTGTGCTGCTGGGTACTGAGTGCCGTGTTTCCTTCTCCTGGTAAATTTTTACGAGCTCCGGTTCGAGCGTTTCCGTCTTTACTTTGTTGGGTTGGTTAGAATTTACTCTTTTTCTGGCATCTGAGTTATTCGCCCGCGGTACGGAGCCGGTTGTGCCCTTTTGGCTGTTGGGTTCTGGTAGATTTTTGGTGTGGATGAGGGGCGAGAAGAGAATTCTGCGGTTCTTGATTCGGCCCGGGGGATCTTCAGAGGACTTGTCTTGCTTGATTGTTTGATTGACGATTTCTATTAGTGTAAGAGAATCATGGGTTTGCTTCAGCAAGTGGGGGCAAGTCGCTAGTTTGAATTTCTATGTTAAGTGTCCGGTGAATGCATACGAGGGAAATGATGGCGAATGGATCGGTATCTTGTTATTCTGCAATTTGAATTATGTGCGTGCTGCATGGCTCTTCGGTGTCTGAATCCCAACTGCAAGGTTGCTGTTAAGCATTACTTTTGGTTAGAGGGAACGAGTGATCTAATTTGTGTAGCAATAAAGGGTCGTATAAGAAAGGCTATGATTAACACAGCCCTTCCACAGGATAGAGGCATAAAGGGAACCGGTTTGGTTTGGCTTTTTCCTTTAAAAGAACTTTATAAACCTTCAGGGGTGTGGATCTACCAGTATGTGCAAAAGAGACCTTACCCCTATAGCAACTACCTCATGTACTCTATGTTTATTACTTGCCTAAGTCTCTTTTGCAAGGTTAACTGGAGTGTGGATCTATCAGTATGTGGAAACTGACTTTGACTAAGATGTGTAACTATAGGGGAAAGGTCCTCTACATGAGGTAGTTGAAGATATGACGACCTGGTCTCTATTTTCATTTCGGATGATATCCATACTAAAGTACATGATCCATGGCTAAAAGACCAGATTACATGCTTAGCTGTGGTGTTGGAACACTGAGATATCTCAGTGTTCCAGGTTAGTGGTTTTTCGTGACATGGGACAAGCAGGTCAAATGGCAGATCTCTCGGGAAATGTTTTATCATGGTATCTTGGAAAACCTGAATGGGAAGCATATTCATCTTTTCTATATGATGGGTTTTGCAATTCCACCTTGAATGCCTTCAAGCTGGAGGCCTCTTGCAGCGGTTATCATCATCATGTGTAATGTTCTTGTCTTGCTGACGTATTTATAAGATCAAAGGTTGACCTGTCAATTCTGCAAATGACTTTCTAATTTTTCCCGTGAATTTGCTACTTCCAACCATAGTGGTGCTTCTCTCCTTGAGACTCAGCATCCTAATGCTTGTGGCCCAATCCTATATTGGCTCTACACTGCTTGAATAGATCTGAATGCGCTATTACAAATTTCTTGAACGTATAACTTGTATCTTGTGGGTATCTCCATGCATCTTGTCCCATCACTGCCTTGAAATTTTAGCTAAAGCCGTGAGGACATCATGAATACATTTGTTGCATGACCATTATGTGGTCCCTGATTCTGATTTCTTTTCCTTTTTCTTTATTTGCTTTTTCGTTCATATCATAGTTTCAGTCTTTTGCTTTTCTTTAGGTCCTCCTGCAATGGATGCGGACCTACACGTGGTGTCAGGGGAGTTGCCCCAGTCCACGGAGAATGGCAATTTGGCTGATGTTTTATCTAGAGAGAATTTGATCCAGCCAGCAGTATGTGCTTTTTGTCACAGTAGTGTTGAGAATGGCAATCAGGAACCATCTAATATATGTTGGGATTGTAAATTTTGTTCATTGAAGATTCTCAGAACCCAATTGGAGAATCCCGTGATAGATTTCACAGAGGAAGTAGAATTAGCAGAAGAAGAACTAGGTACAGCAGTTCTGAGTCTACAGAGAGTCGATTCTCACGACAGTTCTCACAAATGCTTAATTTGATCAGGCAAAACCAGTCAACTGCCTCTATGCATGAGGAGAACTTCTCAGATGGTGAAAGTTCTGCAAGGTTATTGCAGCAGACAAGCACCTACACTACTCCAACTGGCTCTAGAAGATGGAGGCATGTGGTTTCTGATGCAGAGAGTGATGGTTATGACAATATGGATTCTACTTATGTGGAGAGCGACACAAGTGTCGGTTTTGGTCGGTTCAGGGTAGTTCATGCTGAGAGTGATGGAGTTTCCTTTAGTGCTTATGGATGGGACTCAGACGCATCAATTGATGGGCATAACAGTATCATGGATGCAGAAGTATTCTTGCAACCAGATGAGGCAAGTAATCTAGACAGTGATTCTGATATTGATCCAATGCATGCTGGTATCAACCACTGGAGCTTGATGACCGAGAAGAAGATGAAGGAGAACAGGAAGAAGACTCTTCAGAAGAAGATGAATGGGAAGAAACAGATGCAGAGGAAGACATACCTGAATCGGCAGAGGGCCATGGTCAGATACGATTTTCTGTTAATTCAAGTCCAGCCGAAGGCAGTGGCCCCCCTGACTGGAGTCAATTTTTTGTATTTCCCCGAGAGGGTATGATACATGGGAGAATGCGGCGAAGTAGGCGAGTAGATCTCCGTGACATCCTTGCTAATCTAGATGAATCACAGTTGCCATCAGATGTTGGCCATTCAGGAGATTATCTGGATACAAGAAGCTTTGAAGAATTGCTTGAGTATCTTGCAGATAATGAGAATTCGCGTCGAGGAGCTCCTCCTGCAGCAGTTTCTTTTGTAAATAGTTTACCTCTCATTGTCATTGATGAGGATAATTTAAAGAATGATGACACAGCCTGTGCAATCTGCAAGGACATCTTAACAGTTGGGACAGAAGCGAACCAGCTTCCATGCCGTCACCTTTATCACCCCTCCTGTATCTTGCCGTGGTTGAATACACGCAACTCATGCCCCCTTTGTCGCTATGAACTTCCAACTGATGATGGAGACTATGAGGAGGCTAAACAGAACATCAGTAGGAGCAGGCAGATTGATGATAGTAGTAGGTGGGCAGGAGCAATTGACGACAATTCCTCAGATGGGGCTGAAGCAGACGAAGAGCGTGAACTGAACCAAAGTATTTTGGAGCAGGGAGACGTCTCAGAAGGGTATCCTCATGTTAACGGTTCTGATGGAGAGGCTGGAAGAGGCAGGTGGTTAGTCCTTGCTGCTGCTCCAATTATTAGCCTTGTTGGTGTGGCTCTCGTGTTGTGGTTGGGGAATCCTCTTGCTCAGAGGAGAAGAGCAACTAACAATCACAACTTCACCGAAGGGCATTTACGCCGGGTTCCCGGTTTTGGCGCTCCTGCATCTAACAGAAGTGATCGCACAAACAGGAGATGGTGGTTCCCCTTTTAATGTGTTTTCGGGTGATGGAGTAACTACTCCAATAGCTAATTCAGTTATCAAATCTTATTTTAAGCGGGCGTCGTGTTGTGAAATATTCGTTCCGCTGATTCTGAACGTGTGCTGATCAGAGCCTTTTTCCATGGATTAGAGGTTTCGTGATCAATTGTTAACTTGCCGCCTAGCATCACAAGTCTGAGAATGTTCTTGGCTATGGGAGATGTAAGTATGTTGTTTTAGGTGATGCAGCAACTTCCAAGGTGGGCTGTTGCTGTCAAAGCGATCACCAATTTGTGGTGGTTTTCTGGTTTCAGATTGAAGTATAATGTCTCTTATATTTTGGGTTCAGCATCCAGATTGTTGTGCTGAAGGTCAAAAGCAGGTGTTCTCGGCCTGAACCTTTTTCTCTCTATGGGAAATTGGGGTCTGGCATTTATGTCAACGAATGGAAATGATTTCTGAGCCACCCTTTTTCTGTTGGCCGAAGTTTCAAGATGTGATCACTTGGGCCATAAATCCATGCATGTCTGGAGAGACTTAATGCTTCGTTTATTTTGTGAAAATTGAATTATTTAAGAAATAATCAATTGTCTTGTTTGAAATAATTAATCAATAACAAATGTTTAATCATCAATAACAACGTTTGTTCAGACATTTTTGTAGATGATAAAAATTCTCTGTTTGTTCATTTCTATAATTGATATAAGCTATGATTTTTAAGAATATAATTTTTAAAATCGTTTATTTTTTTACAAAATAAATTCATTATATGTATTCTCTAACTCTCCTCGGTTGTTCATCGTATGAAGGTCAAAGTCAATAGATGCTTTCGGACTTTTGGTTGCGGTAATAACTATTACATTATAGGCCTATTGCGGATTAATTTTTTTTGGTCGAATATTGCGGATTAATTACATGACCCTTTCTGTATTAAAGATATCGCAGCTATTTCTAGCATATACCCTTGTTCAAGCACTTAGAATTTTTTTTGGGTCAAAAGGCACTTGAATTGAAGTGCCCTCGAATGGACCTCTCCAAAAACCCCTCATTGCAAACGAACTAGTACTTCTTTAAAGCAAATGAATAGGAATAGGAATTATGCATCATATATTTCACGAAAAACATTTTTCTCATTTTTCGGCCTTTGGATTATTTACGAAAATGAATCAATAGAAAATCTTTTTCTAATCAACAAAAAATCTAAGCTCAAATTCATTTCTTTAAAAAATCGAAACACATATTTCAAAGTATGACTAGAGATTGACGTGTGAACCCAAAACTTTATACTTCAGCACGAAAACCTCAACACACTAGTTCCTGTCATTTAGGTACAAGTCTCTAGTGCTCGGGATTCGTCTAGGTCAAGCCCGAAGCCCTAGTACCTGTGCTTGATGATGCCCTGATAATTGGGCCTGGGTCCATAAAGACTCTGCTTGGGTCCCCCATGCTTAAACTTCGGCCATTGACACTCATGCCCGAATTTGGTTGATGAAAGGTTTGCTGTTATAAATATATATTTTTTAAAATATGACTTTAATTATTTTTTTATTTTTACTCCTCTTTTTTTCTTTTTCCTTTTTCCTAGGTCAGTTGCATACCATAGACCAGAGAGATGAGCTGGCTCGAGCAGCTCGATCTCACCAGATCAAGCAAATAGCCTAAGGCGAGCTTGTTGCTTGCCTATGGCCAATCACCCATAGGCTTCGAGGAAGAAGGAAAAAAAAAAATCAAATTTTTTTTAATGATTTTTTTAAGAAAAATAAATGAAATTGTCCATACCAAACAGCAAAATATTTCTTTATTTATATTTGGGTTTCAATCTAACACTGAAAAATATTTTTATTTTTCTGAAAACTAACTTTATTAAAAACCCATTTCCAAAAATCACATTTTCACGAAAGAAACGAAGGCTATATTAACACTCTCTGCTGCACTTAACGTTTTTGTAACGAATAAATGGAGATATCATCCGAAGAACCGGGCCAACTTTCTTAACTCACGAGCTGTTAACAGCCCTTTTTACTTCCTGATATGGCAATAATTAGTAAATGGAAAGAAGAGAAACAAGAAAAGGACAACTAATGCATGATGATGATCATTAGATATATATAGATATATATATCGGAGATCGGGAACGACTTGCACGAGCCTTCCTCGACCGTATCATCACCCCCCCTTCCTTGCTTTTCTCTTCCATATAAAGAATTCTCGATACCATGTTGATCTGCTCGCGCGACAGCTGAATTTGGAGATGCAGAACAAGCGAAAAAGTAACGGGCTTTTGGCCGAGGCAAGGGGGTCGCCCCAGATTCAGAACAGTAGATTGAGATACAGAGTGACCCATCCGGCCATAGAGAGGATCGCGAATATGTGAACCCAAAACAGGATAGCCGCGGCCTCCCTACCGCAGCCGCGTAAGTTGGCAACCGCACCTGTGGACAAGATACGAGTGATCAGTGGTTTCCTTTGCACACCTTCAAAGTATGTGAGAAGCAGATTCCACCTACATGTTGAAGTCCCAAAACTAGTCCCTTGCTAAGTGTGTATTGATCAAATAGCTACAGATTTAGAGGATATTTAGTTTGGACGGGTCATGAAAATGTCGTATCGATGTGATGGACTGGAATTATCCGAAAGCAGTAAGATCTAATGCCAGATCATCACCTTATTTTGAATTATCTGAAAGCAGTGATCTAATGCCAGATCATAATTTCCAAGATACCAAATGCCTTGGACGATGGCAAGGAAATTATCAACTTCGCTTTCATTTACAACAAATAAGGCCTGGAAGATAAAGAGTTTGGGTCTTTACCAGAGAGGACTGAAGTTGGCATTGAGTGCTGCAGCAATAAGACAAATCGAAACATTTTATCGCCAGCCGGGAGGAAGCCCAGTTTATCAGCAAGCGTGACGATACCAAGACCTGCTGGAGGCACCAAAAGCAAACGTCCAAAAATAATTGCAGCCGTAGTGCGTAGACCAAGTTTTGAACTTCCGGGACCTGCAAGCTCAAAAGAACTCATAATCAAATGCCTGAATGGCGAATGCAACTATCCTTTATCACTTAGGTCCATAACCCAAATGTAAAGTTGTCAAGGCAATATGCATGTATCGTTCTGTAATATGCATGCAACTGTGGCTAGAAACTTCACTTACCATCGACGAGGTTGCCTCCTAATGCCAACAAGATGCATGGAATCATGGCCTCCCTGATAGAAAGTGAGAGAATTATAAACTCATGAAATTGAGCATGTTAGGAAGAAAACATACTTTATGATATGAGAAAATAATTAGGCTCACAGTAGATATAATAGTCCTTGAGAAACTAAAAACCACATATAACCCATAGATAACTACATAAATGTCAAAAATATATGTTTTAGTTTCCCTGAAACTAGTGTCTCAGCTTCCAGAACAGGTGCAATTTTTAGATTTAAAGCAGCAAAATCATGGGATATCACTGTGCCAATAAAAGCAGTAACAGGAACTGGAGAATAACACTACAGCTACTTGGATCTAAAAGATACGAGAGGGAAGTTCTGATCAGCAGGTATCAGAAAAATTAGAAAGAATCTGTAGCATATATGACACGTACCCAAGAATAATGCAGCTGTCAGTGAAGAAGAAAAGTGGACCATCAGATGTAAAAATCAATTTCTTGAAAAATGGAATCACCCAAGAGCCATGGCCAAGATCTGCATGTGATGGAAAATGTCAATCACACACATAAGCTAACAAAAAGCAGTACCGTGTGGTAAGAGAGAACAAAACATAGAGCATCGTCTGATTATTCTATAGATATTCTCCATAACAAATCCAAAAGTTAGCATCTCAGCCATCTTAACAAGGTTATGGTAGGCACTTTCCGTTAGCAGGCAACATTTCTCCATTTTATTGGCCTACAAATTTTAAAGAGTACATATCAAAAGAGCAATGGCAGTCCAACACAGACATTTCTTCATGATTTGCCTCTTTCTTTCTTTCTTCTATTGCTGAATTGGTTGACCAAACAAAAAAGTCACCAAACTTCCCACCAAATGTAAGAATAACTAAGACAAAACTGAAGGTAACTTTAAATGTCGTTATTTTTATGTTTTCAAAGATTCAAGCTGTGCTCGTTAAATAAAGGCCCAAAACTCAAACTCTAAAGTAAGGGAAAAGTTATAAAAGAAAATAAAAAAAATACACCAAGACCAACTCAATTTTAACCTCAATATGGAAGAAAATTTGGTCATGATTGATTTGTAGACACAAAATCATTGGCAAAAGGGTGATGGTGCTTACTATTCAATGACCCAAATCTCCCTGCAAAATCAGGGTGAACCACCAGAAGTACAATTAGAGGATCTCCGATCAAATTTATTTTGGCCTCAACTTTCTTCCTTTGAACCGGAAAGTACAATTCCATGTAGTTTCTCAATGTCTATTTGTCATTTTCTAGGTGTAAAATCAAACATACTAAGAAGATTCGGAAACAAGAGTGATAAGACAACATGACAGTGAACACCATCAATTCCCAATAAGAATATGGAATTGTGATATAAATGACAAACAAAAGTAGAATATAACTTACAGAAGCAATGATTGGAGGCTGAAGAATCTGCTTGAGCTTCAATTTCTCATATAGGAAAACAAGGAGTTGCTTCATCTGCAATGAGAAACATACAAAAATGTTAGCACTCTCAAGTCTTAACAAAGCAGAAGAACGACTCGGAACTAAGCCCTTCCTGACTGCTCTCTAGAGTTCAAGCTGCTGATTTAAAATTCATGAAATTTTAGCATAATTTAAAGTTTTTAACTTGTAATCAATTTCTTCACATTCTCACACCTAAGGAAATACGAATCCAAATCTAACTCTATTTCTATACACCAAAAACTCACCAGAAGACAACTGCAAGGATACATGTATCCAATATCATGATATTGATGTGTCAAGAAAAGCCTATCCTGCGTGACTTTTGATTCTAAATTAGTTAGAAATACTCTCATCATCATAGTTTTTCTTGTTCAAACCCATCAGTTTCCATGGCTGAGTACAGCGAGCCAAAACAAGCAAGTGTGCCAAAAACCATTCCTTCCAGTTTGATTCTAATTGGAGATGATGGATAGCCTACCCTTTTTTTTTTTATGCTCAGAAGAAAAGTGTTTTGAACTGGGTTGAGACCTACCTCGCCCACTACTGAAAGGTATATGCATTTTGATTCATGTCACAGTAAAATGCTGCTTCATGTGCTGCAGGAATACTTTCCCCATATCATTATGTCTTACTCCTACTCTATACTTGGTCTCTCGTCCATTGCACTGTGGACTTTTTCTTGTTAGACCCCACTACACAGTTCCTAATTTGAGGCCCCCACCTCAACATTATTGACCTCTTTTGAGGGGAAGAGTAGCCAAACATCTTTATTACCATTTTTTTTTTTGGTCAAAAATCTTCATTACCATTTACATTGTTGATTTTTCACAAATCAGAATACAAGGGGCAAAAACAATATAGGAGAGGTCTTCAAGCAAACTTAATACAGTGTTTTCAAGTGCATATTTGGACATATAAAACAACAAATAAAGACTTAGCTCATTCATGGCTCACATATTTTGGCATATGACGATAAAAGTTCATCTGCAGAACAAGAAGCTTTTACCTTTCCATTCTTCTGAGGATTTGAATTTGACTGCAAATCATCCTGTGTAAGCAGTGGAGCTTGTTCTGGAGAATCATCTTTAGGGATTTGTGCACCATCTTTTGGAGGGTCTCTTATGGGAAGATTTGCTTCCTCGATGTGAAAGGTTCCTTCTGGAGGGGGTGCCAACATATTGAAAACATATGTGTACAAGATTATTGCTCCAACCTGACCACATGCACAACAGGGATTATTTGGTATTTAAAAAGTTACCCATGACAAAAAATGTACTCAACATCTATTCCAGCTGTATTCACCCCTCAAAGTCGTATACCACCTGCCTTACGAACAGGTCAGATATTCAAATAGTGATCAGTCCACTGAAATAGGATGTGAACATTATTTGTACGTCAACATCTTGACTATTTTAGATGTTTCTACCACCTATTTAATTTCCATACCATCATCTGTTTAGAACACTTTAATGGTCTGCCGAGCACTCAATCACTTAGAGACTAGCTTTGCAATGGTACACACTGATTTGTTATCAGTGTTCTTTCACCACCGGAATAAGATTAAAGACCACAGGCACAAATTTCATCTATGCAACTCAATCAATTGTACTGCTATGTAAACATTATTGATGTAGAAGTGGCAACTTCAATGCAATCAAATCTAACCGCCAGATTTAGTTTGTCAAAAGTAATGACGTTACAGGTCACAATATAAATAAACGACCAAGACCCATACGAGGGAAATTCACCAATCTGACAGGTCACGTTGGCAACTCATGTAAATTCATAGCAAAATTTCATGGTTAGAAGAAATGTGCATGAAACTTACCCACTGCCCAAATGAAATATAGGCCGTCCCATCTGTACTACATTTTTCTGAATCTCCAAATGGATTGGATTTATCTCTACACAATGCAGCAATCAGGACAAGTGGCACATTCCCAATGTTCCCTGCGAGCAACAGCTATATCATGAAAGGGAACTAACTAATTTAAATGCCAATGCAACAAAAGTAGGTCATTTTTTTTGCAAAATGTAAATCAAGAGACTATACACTGTCCAGAAACCATAGCATCGTATGAGACCATACTCCACAAAATTTTGTAATCAGAAAATGGGAATGATAATCAAACTTATAAGAATTCACTCTAGTCGAGTATTTTTAATCAGACTTTAGCTTAATCTTGCCACTGTCCATGGTGAATGAACAAGAAAAGCGATAAGGCTTCCGGAAACTCTCTCTCTCTCTCTCTCTCTCTCTCTCAAACAGTAGCTTACCTATTCCAATTTGTATGATAGTAAACTTGAAAAAAGGGTAAGGCGGCCGGACAATATACGCCACAACTAAACCAATAAGTGATCCCGATATGGTTCCTAGAACAACGTTAACTGGAATAAACCACCTGCAAGAAGATGAAATCGACATTTAGCTATCAATTCCTTTTTCCGTTTAAGTATCACTGTCAATAAAGAAGGCCGAATTACACTCACCACTCGATCATTTTCTCCAAAGTGATGGATTGTCCAAGTTGAGAAAATATCAGACATGGCAGCAGAAGGGAAAAGACCAGCTGCGCAACGCAATAAACACAAAGAAAAAAATCACCGTCACTATCTATGGAGAAAAATCCATGTTCTTGTGATGAAGAATCGGCCGCCATTACTCCACTAAATCTTTCCATACTTGCTAGTACAGAGGAAACCGAAAACAAGCATACGATTCAGCTTACCCCGTTCAGTAATTTCCTCCCACTCGCGGGCAAGATGTTAACATATTTGGAAGCCATCAGAAAGCCCAAGAAGCACATGGTGAACACTTTCGCAATCGGGAGTACCGCGATTTTGATCGTCCCCAGAAGCGACTCCCCCCCGACCTGCGGTTCCGCCACCATCGCCAGAAATCTCTGCATATTCTCCGCCCTTCACAGAGGAGACTTTCCCTCTGCACATTCACCGGTACCCCCTCGGAACCTCCGGAGCAATCAATTCGCGACAAACGATCAAAGCTTGATTAGGCCTCCAATCCTCGTTGAAATTCAGCTCGAACCTTCTCAAATACGAACCGTCGAGTCCGAATTCCGAGAGGTTCGAGACTTCCTTCAAGCCGAGGACCAAATCCTCGCCGTGTTCACCAATTTCGGTTGACCCTCAAATCTGCACCGTCAAGAACGAAAATAGAAACGCGTCACGCGAGAAGGCAGAACTCGAAACCTCGACAATGCACGAAGACAAAACGACGAACCCAAAAAGCAAGAAAGGAACGGCAGAGCCCGAGTACCAATTATCAACCGACCCGAAAACGACGGAAAACCCAAAACCAGAACGTCCCCACCCAGCACGATAAACCCATCAAACGGGCGCCGGACACGAATTTAAGCGCACGGAAAAGCCAGGCGAAAAAAGGCGAAAAATTTCACATGGCCGCCCCCATCGTCGTCCAAGGATCTTCCACCAGCGCAACAGCGGCCCCGTGAAGGGCAGGGCAGCCCGAAAATCGCCGCCGTCCACGTGAAAGCGGTCACCAGAACTCGCGAGAGAAGAACTCCCCGAAAAAGAAAGAAAAAGACCAAAGAAAAAAAGACACGTAAAAATGGAAATCTTTCGCGTTACCCAAGATCGAGAAGTCGAAGGGGAAAATGCCGGAAGCAGCGTTAAGCCAGAGCAGCCGAAGGGAGACGACGATGGGAGAGGAAACGGGTATACGTACGCGCGCGCAGGTGCGCTCGTGCGGGGGGAAAACACTTGGACGCGGAAGCGGAACAGGAGGGAAAGGTAGATGAGGAAGAATCGGGGTTGATCCGCTCGGAAGGGAAGCTTTCCAGGGAGGTCTCCTGGTAAACAAAATAATTTCCTGTCTTCTCCGTAAGTCGAAATCGAGATTTAAATAAGGATCGAGAAAATGCAAAAAAGCAAACTTTTCCTTTTTTCCAATTTATGAAATTAATCTTTTCTCAAAAATTCGATCTTTTTTAATTTTTTTTTTTGGGTTCGTAGTCGGCTCGTCTTCCATTCAAGGTGCGGGCATTGCCGGTTGGTTGTGCGCGGCATCTCGGAGGATGCTCGAAAAATGCTTTCTTGAGAACTCTCCTAACTTACCTCGCCCGATCGTCAACGCAGAAGAGAAGAGAGAGAGAGAGAGAGGGCGGGAGGGATTGACTGTAACTGCGGTCCTACTTCCTGCGGCGTGACGTTCTGATGAGGGATCAAAAAACATTAACGATCTTGTCCTTAACCGCTTCATGCGAAGAAGTGAACGACTTCCTTAAAAATTGTGTAAGTTCTACCGTTTTCGAGACGGTCGAGAAAGGAAACAAATTCACTTTTCCAGGCTCCTGTAGTTGTTTTAATTAGTGTCTTAAAGGTTCTAGAGACCGGGCGTGACGTCGTTTCACTGGGAGATCACGTCAAACGACCAGGTGGCCATCCGAAATTCCTTACTGTCAAAACCGAAACGCATGAGTTTGGGGAAAATAAAGGGAACAAGAAGGGATGACTCAATTCGACGTAATTAGGGGTGATCGGTTCTCAAACGGTTCAAAATATGTTTAGGAAATAGGAATCTATCTTCTGAATGGATAAAATTTCGCTCAAGATCAATTGCATCAGAGTATAAAATGCTTTCCCATAAAGCGAAGGGTAAATTTTTTCTCTTGTCCATCCTCCAAGTGCCAGTGTCAATCATATTGACATTTTTATCAACAGTTACCTCTTCCATTCTATCTTACATAAACAAAAATCTTTATATAATTTTTTAAACTTCTCCGCTAAGTTAAGAAACGATTCAAAAGGATGTAGCTAAGAACTTTATTATGCATTACTCAAGTAGTAATAAAATTATAAAAATAAAAAAATAACCGATTCAGTATAATTAGACGATTTCACCCTTGAAATTGATAACTGAAGTGAAATTCATTGTTTCTAATTATATGGAATTGGAAACTGTCCAGAATTGATTGGTTTTGGATTCGAGCGATTCCTTTCACCCACTCCTAGATATAACAGCTCTTCCTTGCATAGACACAATCATTTTGTGTTTGTTGATGGATGTTGTTTAATGGAAAGCAACTCGGGCACGAATAATGACCCGAGCACCCAAGATTGTCGATTTTGTGTCACCAAGAACATCGAGGCACATTTAAAAATTCAAAACTCTCACGCGAAGCCAAAATGCATGTATTATCTGTCTCCCGTGACCTCGCCAATCGCAAAATACCGACCCGTACCATCATACCACAACCATCGGCAAGGTATCGGCACTCGCGTCGTATTCTCGTAGTGTTCGAGATCTAATGGAGAGATTTCGACGCCTTACTAGCATTAGATTTCGAATTCGAGACGACCCCGGGCGGGAGATGGAATGGAAACGTGAGAACGCGATCTCGCCATTTCCTGAATTCTCCCGAAACCTTGTCGGCTTCGTACTCGCCCGTACCAACGGGAAATTTCGCAGCAACTCTCCCCTCGCTTTTGGACATGGGGCTATTGTCCCCGTGCGCCTGCACACTTCGATTCTCGATGGAGCTAAAAACCCGAGTCAGATTTCATGCAGGCTTCGTGGTCCAACGTCCACTCGATGGAAGATTTGATACACATGAATCCAATACACATCATTCTCGATCTCTGTGAATCTAAACGTATTGCGTTTGCATGCATACGAAGCATCGAAGAAATTTCTTTCTACTACGACGGACACTCGTTATTATAAAATTTCCCCCCTTCTTTCAAATTAGGATTCGAGGGACCCCAATGATTGGTATTGATATCTCGACGGTTTCGTGAATTGAATTATTCCATTTTCAGTGGCCAAAGAATAAAATAAATTTAGTGTACGGGAATTTTTGGGGAATTCGTTTTGTGTTTGGATTAGTGATCGGAGGGGATTGATCTTATCCGAATGGAACTGTCGAGATTTATATCTATTGATGATGATGTTTGCGATTGTTTCAAAATCCGATTTGACTTCTCGGGTCGAGG
The DNA here is from genome assembly GCA_014182575.1 of Eucalyptus decipiens. NCBI lineage: Eukaryota > Viridiplantae > Streptophyta > Magnoliopsida > Myrtales > Myrtaceae > Eucalyptus > Eucalyptus decipiens. The sequence goes on from CM024619.1 coordinate 16,416,434, forward strand.
AACCAAATCCAAGCTTTGACTTGCTGATTAACGGGGCCCATGGAAGTCAAATTAAATCACTGTGCGAAATCCGAGCGGCTTCAGTACAATTCGTGGGTTTTTGTTTGGGAGGAAAACGACAGGGTAAAAATAAGAGGTGCAAAAATCACCCAAAAAAAATCCAAAATCATATTTATTTTTGCATATTTTTCTTGAACTTTTTTCCATGTACGTGACACATTTGCCCATTAGCACCATTAAAAATTCATTTACATGGACATCATAAAGCAAACAATATTGACATGATTCTCAAAATAATATTATTTTGATTAAAATCACATGACGGAATTTTGACAAAGAATAAAATATATCATTGACAAATCAAGCAACGATAAATTCACATGTCTAAAAAACATAAAGAACTCGATCGACTCGACAATAACGACACCTCTTCAATTTCACCTGTAAGAAGCTAGGGACAAGGATGCCCATTCCAGATCACATCCCCAGCTGCTCACTGTAACCCTGACGGACTAAAATCCATCGTACTCGATGAAATACGCGAGGCCCTAGCAAACCGAGTGCGGTGCAAGCCCGCTCAACGGCCGACCCAACCTGAACACGAGATCGTATCGTGCCATAGAAAGAACTGACAATATTTGAGAGCTTTCGTGTTGTGTTCAACACTCTTGCATGTGTCGGACACTCTCGACACCTGATCAGCTCTCTCGACATTCTGATGCATAAGTCTGAAATTTTGACATGCGAGTTTAAAATTCCAACATGTGATTTCGACAAATATAAAGTCTAATTTTAAAAGTTTTCAATAAATGAGAGATCAAAATGTAAATATATTTAAAAAAATAACAAAAATGAAATAAGAAAAATCTAATATTCTCTTTTTTTTTTACTCTCACTTTCCATAACACACAATTCACTCCAAGTTTGTATTTTCTATTTTTTTCCAACACACTCATACATGCTAATCCAGAATGTGGATTGTTTTTTTTTTTTCTCGGAGTTTTATGGATTATTGAAATGGAATTAAATTTATCTAATTGAAATAAGTAATAATTCGACAAATAATCGATTAATATTTTCAGTGTAAATTTATTCTAAACTCTTTTATTATTATTTATTTATTTATAAATTTGAATTAAATTATATATAACTATTCATTTAATATATAAAGTATTTCAACGTGTTAAAATTTTTTTTTTTTTTATAAATGACATTATTAATATATCGTGTCCGTGCTGGGTAATAATATTATTTATTTGTGTCTACAAACCCAATCGATCGGTTGGACCGAGTGGGCGAATCGGTCGCCTTGGCTCGTCATCAGTAAATTGCGTGTCGGATTGCGCTCGTTCGGTCCTGAGAATTCCTCGGATGTCACGTAGTACCGAGCATTTAATGTTACCTAGGGATTAGCAGAAATTAAGATAAAAAAAAAAAAAAAGAGAGAGAGCAGGGAGTCACGCATTCAAGAGCAAGATAAATGAAACCGATGCATTTTAAACGATAAATAAATGTTATCTTTCCCCCACCTGTCGGTCGCCTTGGGTCTTGCCGACCTATCCACGGGTGGTTGGGGGAGAAAGGGACGCGCGGAGGACACGTCCCTATTTTCCCCATTGCGGCAGAAAGTGGGGGCCGCCGCGGGCAAAGCTGAGGGACCAATGAAGGAAATTTCTACGCCCCCGGAAGTCGACGCGGCCGGATTCCCGGCCGCGTTCGTTCCAAGCGAGTCTTCTCTCGACCTTAATGGGGTGATCTGTTCCGAGATGGGCCTCCATCGATCAAGAACTCAAGAGCAGCCGAGGTATGAAATCGAACAAGAATTCTTGGGTAAGACCTGAGACCAAAACTGTCGGTTCTTTTTCAAATTACAAGGTGTTGAACTGAAACTAGTTAGGCGAACCCAAGAACCAGTTTGCGGGTGCTTTTATCGACTTGTCAGTGTAAAACTTAATGTTTGGAGTTCCAAAGCTTCTTTAGCCACCTCGGATCAAATCTCTTCTTCTCTACGACATTTTTCAAAAATAAAATGGATATAGATTAAACGCTGGTTTCACTCAAGAACTGGTCCATTTGTAATATTTTTACCTATAACTTTATTTGGTTCATTTGAGAACTGACCTCGAAAGTCTAATCTTAAATCAAGCTTCATAAGGTATTGACACATCGTTTATCTATCACCTAACACACTTTAAGCTACTGTCCTAAGGATGCCAACTTGGGTTTCGGATTTAGGGTGCATACCAACCCTATAAGAACCCCGTTCAAATTTTGGATTTGGATAGAGATGATTCGAAATTTTAAAACTTCATTTGTTCATGAAAAGCTTAAATTCACAAAAAAAAATATTTTTCTTAATTTTGATCATTTGTACTGTTTGAAAAGTGAACAAGTCGAAATTTGTTTCATTATTAGCAAAAATGAGGCATAAACTATTATTGATTATAAAAATACTTCTTATCGATTTATTTCTCTAAATCATATAAATTATCAAAATTTGGAAAAATCTCAAAATCAAATTATGACTTCGAAAATGTGATGTGAATATCCATCAAGCAACAGATGTTTAAATCAGATTCCCACCTCATATTAGCGTATCTATTTCATAATATCCCAATGCTAACATAATTTTAATCATTTTGAACAACTTCTATAGTAAAATAATTAAAGTAATATTTTGACCTTTCAATCTTCGTTTGTTCTTTATCACGTCTTAAGTACAAGGCGACTCTTGTATTTTATTTTAGCAAATGAACTTGCATAAATAGATATAAAATTCATGTTAATATCAAGGTGGAAAAGCTTTTTTTTAATACAGAGTTACCATTGGAATATAAGAAATAACGATAGGTACTAAATAGGCAGCAAAATGAAATTACTCATTTCTTGCAAATAAAAAAGAAGATAAATCCGTTGTAAATTAGAACCTTACGTATCGATTTTAGAAGCAATCCTTAAGAAATACATTCATATTACATACTTATATATAGATAATGCACGAGAAAATGGGTTACCATTATTACTTACTTTTACCCAAAAAAAGAAAAAAATAGGTTACCATATTTCAAATAGTAGTATTATTAAGAAAATTAGATAGCTAGGAAGATTAGTTTTGATTAATATCAGTTATTGTCACTTAGCATAATGATTATTGGCCACAATTCCATCATAGGAGGGGGAAGTGGGAGGGTTTCAATCCCCACATTTTCAAGGAAGTTGAAATGGGGACGAATTAGTTTCGAAAGTGGGATTTCGACTCTCACGCTCTGTAAAGAGATATGATAAAAATCTGAAAGTGAAAATTATAATAGGAGTAAAGTATGACCGACTAAAAAAAAAGAGGGATTATTGGCGTTTAAATATCAGAATCTTGACCATGCGCACGATCTGAAACTGATGCTGCAGTGCAGTATCACGTTCCCGCTGGCAGTAGATCATTTGCTTTGATGCCTAAGTTTCGCAGGTTTTTCTTTTATGTTTTATTTTATTTTTATTCATTTTTTCTGAAATAAATCTCTAGTCCAGCTTAGCTTCATGATTGATGCTTATCATATCGTTTCCCGTACTTATAATTCAAAGGGAATCTTTCTCCGCCGCCCAACATGTCTTATCTGATCACAGTGGCACCGGTCCTCACAATTGCAATGTCCAATATTAGTACGTTTTAATTCAAATTAATTTTTTATATTATAAAAATCTCAAATAAGTAATCTGCAACATATTTATCTAGATCTAATTTTCATCATGCTCGCGATAAATCAATTGTCTATTAGCTTCCGTCTGATATCTTTGTTGTATTAGTGACACAAAAAAATACACGTAATTCGTTTAAAGCAGATTGGACCTAAAAATTCGCCATAAATGACTCTTTAAACGAGCTCCCTTGTCAGCCTTTTCTATTCAGTACCTTACTTCCATGCGATGATTGGACCGTGTAATTTTATAAATTATCTTCTCTTTACCTACGATTGCAAATGACTGGAAAAAGCCAAAATAGGACTTCTCAGATAAGCGGTTGCTTTGGTGACCTGTCTGCTCGAACCACTTATTCTGGTCATCTTGATAAGTGATGTGACATTACACGAAGCCAAAAAATATTAAAAATATAAAAACTAGCAATTGATTAGTCAGCGAATAATTGTACCACTGTGGACAATAATTCATGCGCACCACCACCGCACATGTCGTTGTCACTTCATCATCGCTTTTCTTGGGCCCCAGATCTGATTGCTGATATTCCGGATTTAATTAAGTTAACCCTATATTAATTAAGTTAATTAAATGGCCAAAAAAAAATCATTTATCTTAAAATTAGAGTCTGTCGGTGCACGATCGATCATTGGAGCTCAAGGTAATACGTATCAAGAGAGTTGTAATATTCACTCCTGACTAATCCTAACAACCCGGCTTTGATTTCAGGTCATTCGTCATTCCTTCAACACGATCAAATATCATTTCAACATGCTCTTGTTATTGCGAGCTCCGTTCTCGCCGAATGTTTAAACTATTTATTATTTTGTTAAATTTAAGTCGTTGAAGGTTTTTTATTTTGAACAAGTCGTTGGAGGTTGATAGGTAGGCAAGATGGTGGCTTTCGAAAGTGAAGGAGATCATAATGGAGATCATAATAAACGAGACGTGTTCCTATATAATTGGCAATGTCCTATGAATTATGATTGTAATTAGCAACAAAAAGGGAGCTTTAGCCTAGGCTAATTATTGAGAATTTGCGATTTAAACACAAGAAAACAAAACAAGAAATCTACCAAAATCCTCATGTCTCACGCTATACAAGGTGATTGGAATTATGTCAATCAATTCGTGCGACCTTTTTTCATGGAAGCCTGCTGATTGATCACGCAATTTGGACACCTTCGACTTGAGAGATCACCCTCTGAAAGGGAAGGGTCGTGAGTACTGTTTTCCAAGTCCAAGCAGAGTCGGGTCTAATCTCGGAACTAATTAAGTGTTAACCGTTGATTAGGTGTTGATTACAAATGTCGCCTGTAAGAAAACGATGGCTCGCAGACGTGGCCAATTGTCTTACCAAGGCGTCGAAGGCTCAATAACATGGAGTTGCTTGCTCGCATTCACCCGATGATTTTAGCTGGCGAATGGGACTAATGGAAGGAAACGGGCATGGACACCCGTCCTACTCGAAGACCCGGAGAATGATTTAATAGTTCCATAAAACGATTAAAGTTAAACCCTTGATATGTACATGTAGATTTGATTCGGAATAGTTTGCACGCAATTTGCGGAATTTGGATAGACGAACTTTGTAATTTGAGATGGAAATTTCCTGATGCCCTAGCTAGTTGTGCAAATCACGGAAGTTTACAGCCAAAAGCATTACTTATTTTAAGGAGATCCAGCCAAGTAAATTCGGTATAAAAAGAGGTGATCTAAGATATTTATTAGGTTAATGTTACGAAAAAACCCCAAACTGATATATTTGTGATTAATTTACTCCCAAACTTATTTTTTTATTATTAAAAATTTCAAATTGATACATCTATAATAAATTTATTTGAAATTAATTTTTTAACTACCGAAAATTCCAAATTGGTACGGTTAAATTAATCCACAAAAAATAAAAATAAAACCGGTGTATTTGTAATAAATGAAATATGAAATTTCAAATTGGTACATCCGTTGATTGTAATGTGTTGGTTAATTCAAAATTTGATGTTAAAATTTAATGGAAACTAACAAATGATAAATTAATCACATATATACCATTTTGATATATTTAATGTTAAAAAATTAATTTAAAATAACTTTGTCATAGTATATCATTTTAGAGTTTATCGTTGTATTAATCCTATCAATTATACATCTTTGGGTCAATTCCCTAAAAAACCCCAAACTTTAAGTTCAATTCCAATTCTACCCTTAGCTTTTTTTTTTTTTTTTTGTCTCAAAGAAAATCCTAAACTTTAGGTCTAATCCTAAATATGTCCTGAACTTTCTTTTTTTGGTCTTATCTAGTCTCAAATATGCCCCAAATTTTGTTTTGTCTAAAAAGAAATCATAAAATTTTAATATATTATCAAATCTACCCTATGGTCAGTCCTACTTAATGTGACATTTCCACATTGATAATAAATGCACATCAGTGAGGTGATATGGAAAATTATCTTCAAAATAAAACTATCATAGAATATAAAAATTAGGAGCAACTAACTACGACCTTTGGACAAAGGGCTAACGGGGCAAATTTAAGATTATAGTAAAAATTGATGGTCTTCTTGTTGACCAAAAAAAAATTAGGATAACCCACCCCGCGGTGGACGAAATGGTTCGCGTCTTGCCCCTCAACCGGTAGGGAAGAGATTCAAAACTGCTCGCACCCATCGCGACTCACCTGCGGCCCGTGGGAGGTGGGTCCCTGCGGGTTACCCCGGGTTTACACCATCGGTTGCCAGCTATATGGCGGTTCCTAGGTCACAAAAAAAAATTAGGATAGATTTGGGAGTGGATTTTGGGGTTTTTTTTTTTTTTTTTAAAGATAAAAAAAGTTCGGGATAAATTTGGAATTAGATCTAAAATTTGAGGTAATTTTTAAGATAAAAAAATTCATGACATATTTAGGACTAGACATAAACTTTGAAATTTTTTATGAGATAAAAAAATCTGAGAACGAATTGGAATTAGATTTAAAATTGGAGACTTTTTAAGAAATTAGCCCCCACATTTTCGTAACGAGGATCTTTCGTGGATCTTGTCCTTTTTTTTGGATCTTGTCCTTCGAAGATGTCTAAGTGTTGTTGAAATGATGTCAGACTCTAATTATGACGTCATGATAATGAGTTCTGTTCTCACCTTTTTACTTTTGCGATGAAATCCATCGTTGGTGGCGTCCATGCACGGATGATTTTTTGTCTGTTCAAAGGCTGTCCCGAAGGAGCACGGTCTCTCTCTCTCTCTGCAAAGGTAGCTCTTTTTGGCCTTTATCTCGCAATCGATTAACGAGAACACATGAAAATTGATTTTACAAAGTACAAGCGATCCTACCACATGTCCCAAAAAGAGGAAAAGGTTTGATCATCACGGAGTTACTCCCTCCAAGCATGAGATCGAGTTAGGACGTGACTTTAATAGGAAAGACAAATTGAGGATGTGACCCTATTTGTCTTTTAAAATCCAACCACACTAATCTAATTAGGTCAATACAATATCAAAAGACTACGCTAACTGATTGTATAAAAAGTAAACGTAAGATTATAGAGGTTGTCTCTTGTGCTTGCAAGGCTGCCCAACGTTGTTCGAGCATTCCTTTCGATCGGATTGGAGGTAATTGTCCAAATGACCACATGACCTGTTCCTATGAAATGGAAGTGCACTTTTTCCCTTGGGTTTGCTTGATACTCGAGACTCCCTACATAATTGTTGCGGTGGCTTTTTCCGCAATGATGTCATTCGCAAGATCATGATCCAATTTCAAAACCTTACAACGTCACCAAAAGATGCAATAGCCTTCTTCCACTCCGGTCGTGTTGCTCATTTATGCGAAAAGGGACAGCGTCGCTTTAAGGCTTTTGGGATAAAAGAAAAGAAAAGAAAAGAAAAGAGAGGCGTGATGCACCTTCCGAAACAATTTGGATGGATTCGTGGAAGGCATTCTTGTCCGTTCCTTTCTATGGCGGGATCGCCCGTTTGCGCACGACACATGATTAAGGCATTAGATGTAGGTGCACATGCACGTCGATGTGAGGTCCCTCTACTTTTGTTGATGCGAGGGAACGAACCTGTATTATTCCACCCTCTAGCTGCACATACGAATTTTCTCCCGAATGTCGAACCGATTCTATCGACCCGCCACAAATGGGTATTACTTGAATTCCCTCCTCCCCTCCCCCTCTCTCGTCCGAGATCGAGTTAGCCAATGCTTCGACGTCTCCTTTAAGTGATCATCATAGCTTTGCGGATACCACTTTGAAATTGGGACCTAGGCGGCGGATTTTGTTTCAATAAAGCAACGGAGGCAATATCAACATCGCTAGTTTGGCAAAATCAAGTGGGGCACTTATTCCATTTTTCATTGGGTACGGGCTGAGTGATTTTGGCTCCTAGCACATGATGACTCATTGAAATTCCATCGATGGGGTCTAACAATAAGACAGATATCACTTCAATGCACATTTCTCCAACCAAAAAAAGTATTTTAAAATGGCAAGACGTGATATGCAACAGCAACTTTTCTAAAGCGACAGGTAACAAGAGTCTCGCTCAAAGATAATTTAACTCACCTTGTTGAGGTAGTACCTTATGTAGAAAAAGTGTGTTCTCACTCGCCATCATTCCAAATATATGCTAATTTAAGACATCTCATCATCAAAATGATATCATGAGATGGAAAATTATATACAGAAAAAATCCAGACATGACATGACATGACGGCCCGTTTTTATTATTGACGTGCTAAAAAAATAAGCTACTTATTCAACGCTTGAGATTAAAATATAATGAATTGGAGATAACTCGATATTGAATATGAAAAAAAATACAAGTGAAAACAAAACAAAAAATGGGCATATGAGTCGTCAAAGCATCCATTTGGGCTGACGAATCAAATCTCCGACCAAAACCAAAAAGAAGTGATAACATTTTTAGAGTGTCGCTCAAAAGATACTTAACTTGTCGTCAGGTATATCATATGAGGTTAAATATAGGAAAAGTTAAAAGCGTCAATAGTTTACGCTCGCCATCCTTTTGAATGCGTGCTAATCTAAGACATTTCTCCATCAAAATGATGCTGTGAGATGAGAAATCATCCCTAAAAAAAATTCGAACATGACACTCGAGATTAGAAAAAACTAAAATTGGAGATAACTCGATATTAAACATGAAAAATTACAAATGAAAACAAAACAAAAAATGGGCATACAAGTTGTCAAAGCATTCATTTGGGTTGACAGATCGAATCTCCAATAAAAAAGAAGCGATAACTTTTTAAGAGCCTTGCTAAAAGATACTTAACTTGTTGTTGGGTATACCATATGAGGTTAGATATAGAAAAAGATAAATGAACATCAATAGTTTACATTCGCCATCCTTCCGAATGCATATAAATCTAAGACATTTTCATGGTGAAATGATGTCATGAGATGAGAAATCATCCACACTAAAAATTCAGACATGACATGACAACTCATTTTTTTTATCAATGTGGCCTGAAAACAAGTTACTTATTCGACACTCGAGATTAAAAAAAAGAGTAAAATTGGAGATAACTCAATACTAAACACGAAAATATACAAATGGAAACAAAACAAGGATGGCCATCCGAGTTTTCAGAGCGTCCGTTTGTGCTGATGCGTAATGCGTAGCGGACAAGTATCTTCATCTTATTTTGTTTCGTCCGACGTGACGTGAAAAGATCCGCGATTGGTCAATTGAGGACTCGTGTAGAAGCTCCATTGAGGCTTGGCTATAGGGCCCGAGTGGAAATGGAAACGAAGTGTGAACTCAGGAATTGCGCCGAGGATCCTTGCCCAATCCGACCAAACGACGCTGACCGCGGTGGCCACATCAACACTTCCCTTTTCGTTTCTTAAGGTGTCATTTTGTAAACCTCCGTCGAAGGGTCGCTTTTCTCGTTCTTCTTCATCGCCACACCATCCCCATGATCCGAAAAGAAATTGTTTTGGCTCAAAAGAAGTCGATTCAAATCCCGTACGTGATTGATGGATGGACTTATCAAATTGGATCATAGATTCATTTCTTGATCCACATTTGATGGACTGGATTATTATATGAGTTAGTTATTTTAGGTAAATGAACCATAAATGATTTAAAATAGTAAATGTATTTATAACTTATTTATACTCAATCTACGACACTCTCTTGCCCATGCTCAAATCTCACGCTCGCTCCTTACGTGCTCTCACCTCAATTTAGATATATAATTATTTTAGTAATATGAATACAGTCGAGTACGAATTACTATATTTGTATTATATAGAAATTAATCAATTTGGGTTGGACCATTTTTAATCCTACTCAAACTTGGTCCGATTCGTCCGACAAGTCTATTCATGAGTATTAATTAACACATTTAAGACATCGAAGGCACGCCAAGAGTAGCAAAAATGAATACGGATTGAATTTTTTTAAAAATGACCCGTCTCATTTAATTTGAATTTGTTCCTTTGTTTGTAAATACATAAATTCCAACTCCCCACGAGTAGAGTAGGGACACGTCCAACATCGTACAAAAGGAAGGCAATTTCCCCTGTTTTTGTCCCGGGCTGGGTTCGGGCCCACTCCACGCGCACCACCCTGACCCCGCTGCCGTACCCGGGCCTTTTCTCACTGACGGCGACAGCGACGTCGGAAACTTCATAATTGTCGTTTTTTTTTTGGTCGAATCATTATTGTCCTTAGCTCCTAAGCATTTTGAAGAAGCTTGGTTCCCCTATTCTTCTAGTTTTCTTTTACTTCTCCAAAACCAAAAAAAAAAAAATGATCTGTGTAATAAAAATATATATCTATATGGAGCATTGAGCCTTGATTTTCACGTGATTTTATGATGGACCCATATACAAACCTGGATCGATTTAACTTTATCTTTGTGTTTGTGTAGACAGGTAAATTGAAATTTGATTCAATTAGAAATCGATTAAGTTTTTGTAGTTGTTTAATTATGAATGTCCGCTCTAAATGGTGCCCGGACAGGTGTTCTCAACAAGGTATCTATTGCTTCTTGAGTAATCTAAGCGTGTGATTAAAGCTTGTTGATCAAGAAAATGATTTCTTTTTGCTGGCATAAGTTTTGTTGTGATGAAGATAATATTTTTTATTTAGCACTTAGTGGACCTTGAGCTGGGCTCGCTCTGGGCCACCAAGGCCCACAAATCCAAGCCCAATCGACTATAACCTTGTCTCTCTTTTGAGTTCCTTTATTATTTGATTTTCGCTGGAATAATGCCTCTGCGTTTCTTTTCGTTTCATTTTATATTCTTTAGATCAATCATCCATCTATTTATTTAATGAAAAATAAATATTTTTAAAAATATTTTTTTAAATCATCAATTGAATAATTAATCAATGATTTTTTTTATTATCGATAACAATTTAATTTTAAACATTTTCATGAATGATAAAAATATTTTTCATTCATTCATTTTTATAAGCAATCCAAGCGATCATTTGTAGGAAAATATTTTCCAAATAATCATTTTTCACGAAAGAAGCAGAGAGTGACCCTTAATTCCACTTCCCGATAAGGCTACAAGCACAAATGAACAAATGATGTTGTTACATGCTCTGAAGTCTAAAAAAGGATCTAAATGACAAACAAGTACGTACTTAGAGTAATTGGTAATTTGGACTCAAATTTGATATGATAGGATAAGGTGAGATTAGAAATCCTCCAATTATCCTTCGGATTATAAGAAATTATGTTCCTTTTTCTTATCTGATATTTAGTAGGAATGAATCTCTTTTGTTTTTCTCCTCATTCATTGGTTGCATTTTCTTCTGTTACTAAGCAACATAGGTGCGTTGCATAGACATGAATCTTTTCATTTGTATCGAGATCGAAATATGTATTTTATATAAATAATGCATTAAATTATATCTCTTTTTATGCGAATCTTCCATATTTGGACAAAAAGGCGAAATTCTTAGTTCACATAACATATTGATGTAGAAATTCCTAATCACGGTTACTATATGATGTTGGGTCACAATTCATGTAATTAATTATACAATAGTAACAAGGACAGACAATAATAAAAGTTATCAAGGAAAATACTTTATTGTAGGGGTTACATTACTAATTTTTTATACGAGAAATTCATGGAAGTCAATGGCATTGAATGAGGTAAGCCCTTAGCGGAGGGAAGAGTTCCACTTGGAAAAATAAAAAAAATGAAAGGGTAGTGCAAGAAACCTCTCAAAGAGAATGATCAACATTTGTTTTATTTTTACCTTGATTAATCTTATTTTACCTAGAAAAAGTGTACGTAGTCTTGTACTACCCCTTCATTTCTAGGTAAAATAAGATTAATCAAGGTAAATTGCAGAGGCAAAACCAATAGGCCACAGAGTGAAATAGCCTCGAATATGAAACATGCAAGGAAGTAAGAACGAACAGTAATTGGAAGTGAAACTGCCTATATCGACGCTAATCACAAGGAATTGAATGATCGCCACCAAGGTCAGAGGACGAAGAAAATTGCGGTATATAAAGTTACACAACCCTCATACGTAATCGAGTAAGGGTTTCTCGGAAGGAGTGAAAGAAAAAGGAGGACACAAAGCGTTCAGGCTGACCCGGCTTGGCCCGGTCATTGATCATGGAGCCACCAGTCCGATCGATAATGTCCTATAGGAGTGGCTATTAACTCGATTCTGAGAAGAATACAGTGCTTGTACACTATTACATCCTTGGGGCTTAAAATTTTGGGGACAGCCTCTGTCCATGACCATCTAGATTTTCCTCAAGACAAGCCTCATCCCGAGTTCCGGCACCAACACCATCCGATAAACCGGAGAGTGTCGATATTCGGGAGACAGGGAGAACGAGAACTGGGACAGGATGAAGGCGAGGACGATCTTCATCTTCAGGATCGCGAAAGTCTGTCCCAGTACAGCCTGCTCGCGTACCCAAATGGCACGTACGCCTGAGGATGCTTGCAACCCTCGGATACCCTGTCCTTGAACCTCTACGGCTTGAGCTCTTTCCCGGTGCAGCAAGGGGATCGATGTCCAGAGGATGGCGCCTTCGGGCACGTCGACTTCTCCCAGCTTGATCTCTGTCATGGTTTCTTTCACCAGTATGATCGCAAGGCGGTAGAGGCGCAACGTCTCTTGAATCACCATGGTTTGCTGCACAATAAAACTCAACGGGAGAAATGAGCCGTGAGAGTCGTGACAATGCCGCAAGTAAGGACTAATTGCCAACTATTAGGGCGACTGCCATCAATCTTTTAAGATGCGGTAATTCATTGTCTAAGCGATTTTTAAATCGAAACTATAGAACTGATCTTCTTATCTGAGTTCCTGAAAGATTCCTAGACCAGTAGACCAAGCCCGTGATGAGGTCTAAAAGCCAAATCATACAACTTACGACTTTGAGCTTCCGAAGCGTCTCGAAGTCTAGGGAACCACAATGACACAGTCGATCTCCACAGAATTCCGCGATCTCAGCACGGATGCGGTCCTGCCACTCAGGGTGCAATGCGAGCTGCATCATACTCCAGGATATGGTCGTGGCAGTCATCTCCTGACCTGAAAAGAAATATTCTTGCAAGGGTCCACAATGAAACTAAAACATGCTTTCTCATTCATGGCGTCGTCAACATCAGCAGTCTCGAGGATCGTTTGCAACAGGTCCTTCTCAGGCTTCAGAGAACTCCGGTTTTCTTCCTGGCGAGATCTTACCACCTTCAATATCAGTGAGTCGACCTCTTCTCTTATCTGCCATAAGTCTCTGTTCACCTTGGAAGGAAGAAATATAGAGAATGCCGCGAATAGGGAAATCCTGTACCAATATAATTCATCTGTTCAGTACATAGGGAGACCGAATGTCAAGAGAAACAACCTATCGCAGATTGTGGAATCTGAACAACCGATCAGGTTTCGACAAGGCATACCGAAGGGTCCTCAATTTAGCGAACTGCTCACCTTCCAAGTAAGAACTGCCAAAACATGCCCTTGCGATAACATTGGCAGACAGGCTATTCAAGTCTTCATGTATATACATGTGTGCAAACATGCCATCGCTCTCTAGAATCATACTTTCCCATTTCTCGATCAATGTCATGGTCGAGTCCACCATCAAATCCATCATGCCCTGCTTATAAACTATCTAGCATTACACGTTAAAGCAGTAAATAGATTTTTGTGCGATACCATTGTTGTACAGTATAGCTGAACATTGAATTACCTTCCTCCTAAATCCCCACTTATACAAACTGAACAGATTGAGTTCACATCGATATTGATTTACCTTAACTTCGACGAGGAAGAATTGGGAAGCAATTAGTTTCCTCCGAGAAGCCCAATTTTGTCTGGTGGCTCTCATAATTGCCTCGGCGCGGTGTTTTTACCAGGGCCGATGGCTTATCCGAATCAAAAGGCTTATGTAAGTTCAAAAACCTTCTTAAATCTGGTCTATTAAAGTACAAGTTCAGCTTCTGCCTCTTCGAGTACATATACAACAAGCCTGCATGAAAAATGTTAAATATGATTCAAGTTTGAGCGTTTGCTAAAATGCGAAATTCGGTGGACTCGCGAAAGAATTACAAAAGGAGGAAATAAAATTAAAAGGAGCATGTTTCCTCATCCAATCTACGCGGAAGAAGTCTTCTGCATGAAGAGTTAAAAGTGGTGGGCCTAAGGTCAAAAGTTTGACCTTGGGCACACACGCACACACACTTTCAGCGAAGCAAGGAGCGTAGGTGGACCCAAGGTTGGGCGCACGATTTCCTTCTTTGGCGTAAAGATGGAGTCCCCTGCACATGTCCTGCACACCCACGTATAAAAGCAGATCTTTGCAGGTCTTCTTTTGGGTTTCTAAAAATTGCCGCCGAACCCTACGTACGTAGCCGCACGTTCAACAATCAATGAAGCCACAAATCCTCCGTGAGAAGCTTGAAGAGATACGCGATTTCGTATATACGCGAACCAGGTGTACATAGAGCGTTGTATTTTTGAGCTTGAACACGCGGTAATTTTGTGACGTGAGTTGGGTTTGGGATTAAATTGGAGTTTGGGAAACACCGAGAGAGTGTTTGAGTGACTTGTGTGTTAATCTCTTTGTATCGCTTGATCTATAGTGAAATACGCTACTTTTCTCCTCGTGGACGTAAGTCTTTACGATTGAATCACGTAAATCTGGTGTCCAATTTATTTTTCTTCTGTCTATATTATTGTTCGATCGATCACCCCATCGCAACAAGTGGTATCAGAGCCAGTCTTGGATAAGTTGAAGCGAATCGATGAAGACAGAAGAAGTAAAAGTGAGAATCAACAGATTTGATGGGAATGATTTTAGTTTTTGGAAGATGCAGATTGAAGATTTTCTTTAGCAAATGAATTTGTACTTGCCTTTATTTGGGGAGAAACTAGAGACGATGAAGCAAGTTGATTGGGATTTGCTGGATAAACGAGTTATCGGTGTTATTCGGTTGACGTTAGCTCGTAACGTCGCGTTTAATAGGAGAAGACCACTGCTGATTTGATGCAAGCCCTATCGGATATGTACGAGAAGTCTTCTGCGATCAATAATATGCGATCAACAAGGTCTGTTTGATGCGACGTCTGTTTAATTTGAAAATGAGTGAAGGTGTGTCAGTTGCAGATCATATCAATGAATTCAATGTGATTATTAGTCAATTGAGTTCAGTTGAGATTGACTTTGAAGATGAGGTACGTACTTTGATTCTGTTATTCTTATTGCCTGATAGTTGTAATACTACTGTTACTACTGTTAGTAATTCCTCTGGGTCAATAAGTTTGATGTTTGATGGGGTTCGAAATTTGATTCTAAGTGAGGACATTCGTAGAAGAGAATTTGACGAATTTATAAGTGAAAATAGAGGAAGATCTGCAACACGTGTGGGTAAGAGTAGTACTAATATGAACAGACACAGTCAATCTAGGACTGGTAATGTTGTCTGTTGGAGTTGTGGCAAGAAGGGACATCTTAGAAGAGATTGCCTTAAGTTGAAGAATGATAAGGGTAAGGGAATTATGGTTGATTCTGCAGATAATATTGTAGCTGTAGCAAATAATGCCGATTATGTTTTGTCTGTCACTAATGATTTATCGCTTGATGGATGGGTTATGGATTCTGGTTGTTCTTTTCATGTCATACCAAATAGAAACTGGTTTATCACTTATCAGTGTACGAGTAGTGATAAAGTCTAGTTAGGGGACAACGCTGAGTGCGATGTTGTGGGTGTTGGTGATGTTATAATCAGAATGCATGATGGTATTGTGAGGACATTGACTAGAGTGAGGCATGTTCCAGAATTGAAAAAGAACTTAATTTCCTTGGGTGTCCTAGATTTAGTTGGTTGCAGGTATTCTTCTAAAGGTGGAGTTCTGAAGGTTGTTTAAGGTGCCCTAGTGATAATGAAAGGAATCAAGCATGATGACCTGTATAAACTTCAAGGTGAGACAATGACAAGTTTCGCCCTGGAGACGTCGGATGAATCTGTTCGAGAGTCTTTTGACTGCTCGAAGAAGACCTGGAGGTTTGTGCTAATGCACAAGTTTGATGCTGGTGTTAGGATCTCGCAGTCAAGAGCTTTGATCGAGATGGAGACTGGTAAGTCGATTAAGCATGTGCATACTAACAATAGCATGGAGTTTTGCTCAGAGCTGGCAAATAAATTATGCATGAAAGAGGGCATAGTGAAACATCGCACTAGTGCCAATAAATCACAACAATTTGCCGAATTGATGAGCAGAACATTATTAGAGACGACCGAAAAATTATCTCTAGTGCTGGTATTGCTAGGAGAATCCTAATTGATGTGCTAAGTACGGTAAGCTGCTTGGTGAATAGATCCCCATCAATTGCTATTGAATGGCGGACTCCTGAAGAAGTGTGGTCAGGTAATGTTGTTGGTTATTCTATTATTAGAATGTGTGGTTGCCTGTATTATTTTCGAGTGAGTGATGGTAAGCTCGATTGGAGGGCAATGTGCATATTTTATGGCTATGCACAAGGTGAGCGGGGCGATCAGTTATGGTATCCAGATATAAATTCACCTGTTAATAACATAGAAGTTACTTTTGATAAGTCTCAAATACTTCTAGCTAGGAGTGTTTGTGGCAGTGTTAATATGGATCTGGACGGTGTTCAGCTTGAGGTGAAGTTGCGACCAAAAACTCCTGAGGTAGCATATATAGGTACTAGCAAAGTAATCAACACATATGGTGCTCATAGCGAGGTGGAGCCTATAAAACCAATGGTTGCTGTAACTGCTGGTATTGACAAGATATGTATTCGATCTCTCAACAGATATGGATGCAACAATGGTTTTGTTTTATCTGCGGTTAAAGAGATTGCGTCAGAAAATCCTTGCGGAGCAGTTAAATGTGCATGTGGAGTTGGTATTCTAATGAGATCCTCGGTTATGGCGAAGTTCAAGCGAGACTTGGACTTGGATAATATCTGTGGCGGTTGAACCTATCGGGGCGATGGAAAAGTAGTAGCAGAATTTAAATTTTTACGAAACAATTGTAATTTGGCTCAAATATCGAGTCAATGTGGAGATTGTTAAATATGAATCGAGTTTGAGCGTTTGCTAAAATACGAAATTTGGTGGACTCACAAAAGAATTACAAAAGGAGGAAATAAAATTAAAAGGAGCAAGTTTCCTCGTCCAATCTACGCCAAAGAAGTCTTATGCGTGAAGAGTTAAAAGTGGTGGGCCCAAGGTCAAAAGTTTGACCTTGGGCACACACGCACACACATGCATTCAGCAAAGCAAGGAGCGTAGGTGGGCGCACGATTTCCTTCTTTGGGGTAAACATGGAGTCCCCTGCACACGTCGTGCACACCCATGTATAAAAGCAGATCTTTGCAGGTATTCTTTTGGGTTTCTGAAAATTGCCGCCAAACCCTACGTACCTAGCCGCACGTTCAACGATCAACGAAACCACAAGTCCTCCGTGAGAAGCTTGAAGAGATACGCAATTTTTTATGTATGCGAACCAGGTGTATGTAGAGTGTTGTATTTTGGAGCTTGAACACGCGGTAATTTTGTGCCATGAGTTGGGTTTGGGGTTAAATTGAGGTTTGAAAAATACCGAAAGAGTGTTTAAGTGACTTGTGTGTTAATCTCCTTGTATCGCTTGATTTATAGTGAAATTCGCTATTGCTCTCCCCGTGGACGTAGGTCTTTACGACTGAACCATGTAAATTTGGTGTCCAATTTATTTTTCTTCTGTCTATATTATTGTTTGATCGTTCAACCCATCGCAACAAAAAAACTGGTACATAAGTTGGTGATGGAACAGGCTTCTGGCCGTCCTCTGAATCCATCCGAGCAGACACCTTGTCAGGGAAATTCATGTAAGATCACTTAATAAAGTCATCTATTGCATCAATGGTATCTGAAAATTCACCAGCCAGTGAATATGACCATCTGTACCATCATTATCAACAGGTACAATGAGGATTTATGCCAGATCACGAGCAACCTATCTATACCTGGAGATTCTGGATGAAATAAGATGGTGAAACAGTGGCTCTCTAGATCATCCATCTTCGTATGGACAATATTGTCTATGCAATTGCCTATATCGATTGATACAAAGTTTTCTCATCAATGTGGCAGCGCTTCAATTGGTAAGCATGCTGAGGAAGATATAGATGTCAATTCAAGGACAATCCAACTGCTCACTATATGAATTATCAGGATCTCATCAGTCTAGCCGATTTTTTACAAAGAGGAACCATCTCACATCACAGACTTGCAGCGACATACAAAGAAGCTACATGTCAAAAGAAAAAGCACTCTGATCTGGAAAGAAGATGAAAACATACCAAGTCATTCTAACAGAAAGAAAGCCATGAACCAACGGCACAGGAAAAAAACATGAAGTCAGAATGAAGTGCTTGCCCTGAAACAAAAGGTATGCATTGGTTCTTCCCTTAGAAGTAGAAGAAGACAGAACAAAGAGGCGTTACCGTAGTGGCGAGACCAGTGGTGGAGATATGGGAGGATGGAGTAAGCCCAGTCGTGAGAGACTTGGCCTCGAGGAAGCGGTTCGGGCTCGCATCTGGCCACAACGCTTCGCATCTCGGCCACGTTGTCATAAAAAAGGGTTGGTGGCGGTCCGGTTATGCCTTGCTTGGAGAGCTTTCTTCTCAGCTTTCTGAGATTCAGCCACAGTTTGCTGCACACATGGAGCACTAAACTGCATACAATTATCAACCCAAAAGACCAGTTTATTTCCACCACGAAGAGTCTCCCCATTCTCTCTCTCCCTCTCTCTTTCAGCAACTGATCTTTTACTGCTTTGTGTATAAAGCAAAAAGAAAATGGTAAGTCATTAATAACGAGCAACGGTAGACTTACTAAAACTAATTTATAAAAATTGATTTATGAAGTGATGTTGAAATATGAGCGGCTTTTTTAACAAGTATGTCATGTTCAGGAACTAATAACATTCTAACATGTTACCTAACAAACTAATTTTGTAAACTGATCTAAGTCTAGCATTTCTCTTCATTAATAAAGTGTTTGGTCCAGGATACGTTCGGAAAGATGGTAATGCCTGACCTAAATGGCTGAAAGTGCTAGTATGAACACCTAGAGGGGGGTGAATAGGTGTTTAAAATAAACCTTGGCAAATATATGCGGAATAAAATAAACTTCGAGCAAAATAAATGAGTTAAGAAAGAGAATAATAACACAAGGTTTATAGTGGTTTGACTTAAACCAAGCCTATGTCCACTTTCCCACGTTAACAGTTTTTTGCTGGATTCCACTATGCAGTCAATAAAAAATTACAACTTTGAGTATAAACACTTAGTAATAGATCACACTATTTCACTAAGTCACTCTTTTGGTATTTCTCTCACGATCACAAACGTTTAAGCTCACAAAAGACAAATGTATGATCGAAGGTCGCTCAGACTTTGGAATTATAAATTCTACGCTCCATCTCTTACTTGCTCATCGGTCCTTCATCTCCTTAAATACTCATCCATTTCCAAACTAGCCGTTGGACAGTATCTTGAGGATCGTCTTCTAATATACCTATTGGGCAGCTCTGTATCTAGAAAATTTGGTAGCCGTTGAGTGACAAAGGTAGAATTCCAAATTAATTTCGATCGCCCATACAAACAAAATCTTGGTTTCTATAAGTAAAGCTTCTTCGTATAGAAAATTCTTGTTTTCAAGATCCAATCGTCAATCAATTAAATTGAGTCAATCAAATCAATCTTGATGTGGAATCCAAACTAGATCACTAGCCGTTATATGATTGGGGCTTGAGTTACATTCTGTCGAATCTGGATGTAAAGTCTGAGTGCAATAGACTTTACAATCTGAGTCTGAGTGCAATAGACTTCACAATCTGGGTCTGAACATATTTTGCTTTTGAATAGATTTAGCTTTAAGGCTTGAACACAGTCTGAATAAGTTCAACTTCAGCATAGAGTCTGTCTTTTGGTTTTTCATTCACGTTTAGTCTGGAATTTGTCAGCGTGAGCAGACTTCTGATGTAGAACAGACTTTGACACTAAAGTCTGGTAGTCTTCAGACTTTGACACAAAAGTCTGGAAATCTTCATAATATACTTTGGACATATGTTATGTTTAGTCTTCTAGCCGTCTTCAGTCTTTGACAATATCCTTTACATGTTCTATCATCTGCATGATCTATTACTTAACTATTAAACACGTTAGTAGCTTTTGATTTATTTTGTCATCTTCAAAACATCATAAGAGATTTTCCTAATAATGGCAAAAGAGTTTGTTTGTGCTTTTGTAGTCTTGGGATCAAGTGTTGTTACAAACAAGAGTAAAATCCCCGAATCCACCCGGCCCGATGTGGAAGAATACCACCCGATTGTTACAAAAACAAACTTCAAAACAAGTATGATGGATTAGGTGGAATCTCATATTTTAAGTGCAATCGTTTCATCCTATGGATGCGATCGCATCAAAGTGCACTTGTCCTTTAGCCATTCGATAACGCAAATACAATAAATGGCGATATGTAAGTCACGAGTTCAAATGGATCATGTCCTTATTGAGTGTGTTGGGTTTGTGTTGTGCAAGTTTGGAATCTCTCATTGAATATACATCGACCAGGCCGTGTTGTCGTTTTTTTTTACAAGAAATTGACAACACTAACCCAACCCTTCGTCTGCATCGCGGACGCCCAGAAAACGTTGTCGAGAAAGGAAATTAGTGGTAGGTTCCCAGCTCCCCTCAAACAAACTGTTGATTGTTTTTGGTTTTACAAACAAACAAATGTGCTTTTTCTAATCACACCTAGGAAAGTTTCAAGGTACAATTTCAAAATACACTTATTTACTTTGCAACTTTTAGAGGTAGCTTTGTTCACTTTGCAAAATTTCTCGAAGGATATTTTGTTCTCTTTGCAACTTTCCTCGAAGGTTGCCCGTGTTCATTAAAATCAAGATAAATTTTCAGTTTCTCATGAATGTGGATCAAGTCTTTTTCGAGTTTTTCTTTCTAAATAATAGTTATCATTTCAATTATTTCGTAGAGAAATCTCAAAAAAATACTAGAATTGTTATTCAGTATTTTCAATCAAAACTTTATTGTGTCTTGGAAAAAATTTGCGGGTGATTATTAACAACATTATGGGGGCAAATAATCTCTTAAAAAAGTGATATTATGCCTCAATATCTGACTTCATTATTTTACCCAATTTAAAAGCAATTTTCCAACACAAACCATTCATTATATTCTCGTCATTCAACATTTTAATTCTGTCATCTTATAATTAAGGCTCTTGAGTTGTCCGCATGCCACAGAGATCTAAATGCAAATTAATTCGATGCCAAATCCAACTCGGTCCTAGGAACTGTAAGCATCAGAAAATCTCTGAGAAGAACGGTGCTTATTCACTTTTTACATCCTCGGCTCCAGTCTTTGGGGACAACCTGATACCATGACCCATTTAGATTTTCCTCACGACGAGTCTCATCCCGTGCTCCGGCATCAACACCATCCTGAAAACCGGGGAGTGTCGATATTCGGGAGACAGTGAGAACGAGAACCGGGACAGGATGAGGACGAGAACGATCTTCATCTCCAGCATCGCGAAAGTCTGTCCCAGGCACAACCTGCTTCCGTACCCGAACGGTATGTACCCCTGAGGATGCTTGCAAGCCTCGGACACCCCGTCCTTGAACCTCTCTGGCTTGAACTCGTGGGCGTCGGGACCCCAGTTCTCAGGGTCCCGGTGCAGCGCGGGGATCGATGTCCAGAGGACGACGCCTTTGGGCACAACAATCTCTCCCAGCTTGATATCTGTCGTGGCTTCTTTCACCAGTAAGATCCCGGGGCAATAGAGGCGCAGTGTCTCTTGAATCACCATGGTCAGCTGCATAACAAAATTCACCGAGAGAAATGAGCCATAAGAGTCATGATAATGCCGTGAGGAAGGACTGATCATTGACCATTAGGGCGACTGTGTTCAATCTTTAAGATGCAGTAATTTAATGTGCAAGAGGTTTTCAAATCGAAAATATAGAACTGATCCGCTGATTTAAGTTCCCAAGGGACCGTTAGGCTGAGCCCGCGTGAGGTCTATAAGCCGAATCATACGACACTTACGACTTTAAGCTTCCGAAGCGTCTCAAAATCAGGGAACCATGATGATAAAGTCGATCTCCGTAGAATTCCAAGATCTCGGCACGGATGTGGTCCTGCCACTCGGGTGCACTGCGAGCAGCATCAAACTCCAGGAGATGGTCGTAGCTATCGTCTCGTGACCTGCAAAGTAGATATTCTTGCAGTTGTCCACAACGAAACTATTGCGTGCTTTCTCATTCATGGTGCCGTCGACATCAACATTCTCAAGGATCATTTGCAACAGGTCCTTCTCGGGCTTTAGAGCCTTTCGGTTTTCTTCCTGGCGAGCTCTAATCATCTTCAATATCAGCGAGTCGACCTCTTCTCTTATCCGCCATAAGTCTCTGTTCGCCTTGGAAGGAAGAAATCTAGAGAATGCCGTAAAAGGGGATGTCCTTTACCAATATAATCCATCTGTTTAGTACACGGGGACCAAATATCAAGAGAACTACCTACCCACGAT
The DNA here is from genome assembly GCA_014182575.1 of Eucalyptus decipiens. NCBI lineage: Eukaryota > Viridiplantae > Streptophyta > Magnoliopsida > Myrtales > Myrtaceae > Eucalyptus > Eucalyptus decipiens. Next base: position 16,439,203 of record CM024619.1, read on the forward strand.
TGTGGATCCCGAACAACCGATCAGGTTTTGCTAAGGCGTGCTGAAGGGCCCTCAGTTTAGCGAAAATCTGCTTACCTTCCGAGTAAGAACTGCCGAAACATGCCCTTGCGATGACATTGGCGGACAGACTATTCAAGTCTTCAGTTATATACATGTCGGCCACTGTCCCATTGCTCTGTAAAATCATTCTTTCCCATTTCTCGATCATTGCCACGGTCGAATCCACCATCAAATCCATCATGCCCTGCAGACAAACCATCTCCCGTTTCACGTTGCAGCAGTAAATACATCTTTGTGCTTTAGGATCGTCATACAATACAGTTGAACATCGAAATACCTTATTATTGAATCCCCATTTGTACCAACTGAAACAGATCGTGCTCACCGTCAATATCTTTTTACCTTAACTTTGTCGAGGAAGAATTGGGGAGCAATTAGTTTTCTCTGAAAAGCCCAGTTTTGTCCGGCGGCCCTCAGAATGCCCTTGCCGAATAAAGGACTCGGCGTCTTTGCTATGGTCGAGGGCTTATCCAAATCCAAAGGCTTATGTAAGTTCAGAAACTTAATTAAATCCGGCCTACTCACGTACAAATTCAGCTTCTGCCTCGTTGAGTACATATACAGCGAACCTGCATAGAAAAACCAGTACGTAAGCCCGGGATGGAACAGGCTTCAGGCCGTCCTACGAATTCATCAGAGTGGACACTACGGCATGTTAGGAAAATTCATGCGAGATCTAACTTATCTAAGTCATCCATTACATCAATGGCATCTGAAAATTCACCAGCCAGTGAATATGGCCATCTATACTATCATTATCAACCTATCCATACCTCGAGCTTCTAGATGAAATAAGCGTGGTCAAACAGTTGACTAGAAGTTATCGGCTCTCTAGATCGCCTATCTTGGTACGGTTAATATTATTGCTAGATCGAGTGATACTAAGTTTGTCGCTGAGGTGCCGATGCTTCGACAGGTGAGCATGCCAATGTAGATTTAGATGTCGATTTGAGGACAGCATAAACTCATGACCGCGTGAATTAGCGGATCTCATCGGTATAGTTCCAGACAGGAGCCATCTCATATCACAGACTTGCAGTAACATACAAGAAAGCTACATTCACAAGAAAACACAGTCTAGTCTGCGGAGAAGACGATATTATACCAAATCGTTCTAACAGAAATGAATCCATGAACCAATGGCGGTGCAGAAAATAACAAGAGCCTGTGCTCGTTGTAAAATGTGACAAAATAGAAGTACGAATTAGTACTTCCCTAGATGTCCCTGAAGAAGAACAACGAGGGATTACCATAGCGGCCAGCCCAGTGGTGGTGAAACGGGAAGATGGAGCAAGCCCAGTCGTCGGAGATTTGGCCTCGAGGGAGCAGTTCTGGCCTGCATCGGGTCGTGATGCTTCGCATCTCGGCGACATTGCCATGGAAAAAGTGCGGCGGTGGTCCGGTCACGCCTTGTGCCGAGAGCTTCCTTCTCAGCTTCCTGTGATTCAGCCACAGTACGTTGCACCAGTGAAGCACAAGACTGCATCCGATCATCACCCCGAAGGACCAAAGCATCTCCGCCAGGAAGAATCGTCCCATTCTCTCTCTCTCTCTCTCTCTCTCTACCTGTGCAACTGATCTTGAAATGGCAAGCGATTGATAATGAACAACTTCAGATAATTAACATGTCACTTCGTAAAATAGTCTTATTGGTCCATCTGATGCTAGGAAAGCAAGCAGTGCCTGGAATCTCACTATTTTTTTAACCCTTTTTCTTTTTTTTTTTTTTTATCACATGGAGCCGGCTGCTCCTGAATACACGTCCTGTCTTTTGGCCGGTCGTTGATTGTGTCCTCGGAAAGCGAAAAGATGTGTTCCTACCTAATTTTGGACAGCACGGAATGCATAAAATATCGTTACTTCTTAAATTTCCTAAAAGAATAACCGGCTAAGGCGAGAGAGGGTGCGTTTGGGAACCACTTCCCAAAGCCCCTTGGGGGTCCAAAGCCCCTTGGGCAAAGAAAAGGGTGTTTGGCAAAACACTTTGGAATGGACTTAATGGCAAAGCAAGTATTTTTAAGGTTGAAAGTCCAAGGTAGGTGAGGACCTGCCTTGGGCTTTTAGCTTTCTCGGCATGTCATGTGACTTTGTTCACCTTTTTTTTTTTTTCCAAAATTGTCCTCAAGAATTTTTTGTTTTTCCGGTGTGTGCCCTTGGATGAAACACTGTTCATCTTCTCCGGGCCAATGACTGCTACAGGGACGCCGCGACCTAGGAGATCTTCATCGGAGAGTCGGGCGACCTCCGCGAGTCGCAGAGTTGCCGGCGACCGTCGATTGTTGCATTGCGACCTTCGGATGGAGCTCGCCGGGGCCGTGCGACCCATCTGGTTGCCGGTCTGGTGGTTGCAACCAAATCTGGTGTCGGAGGCTCGAGCGGCAACCGGATTTGGGTAGCGCGACCTCGCCGCCCTTGGATCTGGGTCACGGCGGGGTCGCGCGACCTCGACGCCCCGGATCTAGGTTGCTGGAGGTCGAGGCGGCGTCGTGCGGCGTCGCGCGACCTCGCTGCCCCAAATCCAGGGTCGCGGAGGTCGAGGTGGCATCGCGCGACGCACGCGACCTTCGCCGCCCTAGATGCGGGGTCATCGGAGGTCGCGACGGCGTCGCGCGACCTCGTTGCCCAAGAACCGAGGTTGCCGGCGGTCGCCGGAGGTCACCGACGACCGCTGCCCTTGCCGGTCATTTTTTTTAAAATTTTTCTTTTGATAATTTTTTTTTTTACCACAAAACTCCTTTGTAAATGTAATTCCCCATACACCATTTTGCTCAAAGTACTGCACAAAGAGCTTTCAAAGTACAATTTATCAAACATAGTTTGCATTTTGGAAAACACCTTTAACTCAAAGGTTTTTACATTTTCTAAAGACTTTCCCCAAAAATGGTTCCCAAACGCACCCAGAGTTTGCTTCTCTTGTTATGGTCTCGGAATCAAGTCTGGTTGAAAATAAGAGTAAAATTTTGAATGCATCGGACCATGGTCGATGTGTAGGGGTGCACCCTTAAAATTACTCGAAGAGGTGGATTGATTGAGTTGTGTAAAATCTGATGTGGTCAGGACCTAACCATTGAAAAACAAATTTTGCAAAAGAATAACAAACACTTCTTTCTTTTTTTATCTGGTGTGTTGATTTAGGTAGGAACTCATATTTTAACCGCAATAATTTCATCCACTAGTTATAGTTTAGCCATCGGACTAGGCAAGTACAATTAAATTATGAAATAATATAAAAATGGATTGTGTACTTGTGTTTGTCTCGTCTTTTGCAAATTTGGATTTTCTCATTAAATTTGTATTTCCCAGAAATCGACTGCACCGACCGGCCAAATCCTTCAGTTCAATAAGTAGATAACCTGAAATCATTATCAAGAATTCTAAAAAATAAAAAATTTTCTGTTTTCCTCAAACGCCGAAGTTGACAGGCCAATACTGTATAAATATAACAACCATTTTTTTGTATGTAGTTTGCAAATTAGTAATTTGTGTGCTATATTACCAACATATTTTTTATATAACTCACTAACCGTCAATTTACCAACTGCCTATGAGGATTAGAACGACTTACCAATTTGTCAAATTAAATTACCAACTATTTTTTGATTATGGATTGCTTGTATTGGACTTCACCAAAAAAAAAAAAAAAAAACTATTTTTTGATTATCAGCTTTAGTTTTATTTATTAACCACAATTTACACATTTTTTAAAAAAATATTTTATCAACTTTTCTATTGAGTTGTCAATTTTTTTTTTTTTTTGGTCTTGATTAGCAGCCCATATTAACTCTCTCTCTCTCTCTCTCTCTCTCTCTCTCTCTCTCTCTCTAGAACTAAACTAACGCCAACTTTTGTCCCATTAAATAAGCAACTAGTATATGTGTTACCAAATTAGAATAACTTATCGATGTTTATCTGATATCTGATATTTTTAAATTACAAAAACTCTATTACTTATAAAGCTTTGTGTGCATTTTTTAGCAACTTACCAACCGTTGTAGAAATTACCAGTCTTAATCAGATCGATTTTATTAACCTTTTCTTTGGTTAAGCTATTGACCAATTTCTTTTATTATCAACTTTCATTTGAGTTACTCAACAAACTTATATCTTTTAACAACCAAATTATCTTGTTCGTTAACCCTTCTTAATTACGCCTTAAATTCACCGCCTCTTGCACGAAGTTATCAACTTTAATTTGAGCGTTTCATCGAACGAAATGTCATTTATCAAAGTAAAACCAGCAATCTTAATGGATTGGGCTTGGCCGATTGGGTTAGGCCTAAGGAGCGAGGAAAGTGATGTGTTTCTTCTGGTCCTCGGATTAATCAAAATTTCGTGGAGAAATCAACGGACACGGATGGGCCTTGTGTTACCTTGAGCACCAACTTTCGGACCAGAAACATCCCACGTTTCAAATGAGCGAAAAAAGGGGGGAAAAAGAACACCAACTTTTGTTGGAGAGACGACAACATCAATGTTCCATTTTTCTAGCAATTAATAGCGAGCAACGGTAGACTTCCCAAAACTAATTTATAAAAATTTACTAATTGATGTCAGAAAATGAGTGATTCTTTAAACAAACGAGTCCTATTAAAACACTAGCAACAGTCTTGACGCATCACTTTATAAACTAATTCTATAAACCGATCTAAGTCCGGTATTTCTCTTCATTAATAAGGGGTTCAGTCCAGCATATGTTCGGAAAGCAAGCAATGCCTAAACTAGACAGCAAGAGAGTTTGCTTCTGCTTTTGCACTCTCGGGATCAAGCGTTGTCGGGAGCAAGAGTAAGATCCCTAAATCCATTAGGGCCCTATGTGGAAGAGCACGCCCTTAAAATTGCCTGAAGAGAGACCAATCGAGGTGCGTGAGAACCGATCCTGACACCACCCGATCGTTAAAGAAAAAAACTTCCAAACTAGTCCGTTTGATTAGGTGGAATCTCATATATTAAGCGCAATGGTTTCGTCCTATGTATGCAATCGACATCAGAGCGCACTTGTCCTTTAGTCATTCCTTAACGTGAATACAATAAATGGCAATATATGAGTAATGAGTTCAAATGGATTTTGTCGTTATTGACCATGTTGGGTTCTTGTTGTACAAGTTTCGAATCTCTCATTGAATATACACCGTCGAGGTCGTGTTCTTCGTATTTTTTCCAAGAAATTGACAGCACGAACCCAAAGCTTCAGCTGAAAAGCGGCATCCAGAAAACGTTGTTGAGCAAGGTAATTACTGGCAGAGTTCAATCGAATAAAGAGTTCGGAAATTTAGAAAATGGGGTCTCCATTTCCTGTCACGCGTGTAAGAATTCGAAAATCTCGTACTTAGGATGATTCGTATAAAAGAAATCGTCGGTTGAATCGTTTCTTTTAAGCCATTTGTAGATGGGTCTTGGATCTCGATACTTCTTATGGCACGGTGAAGAAACACATGCCACCAATACGGTTCTCTTGATACTCATCATCGCATCGTTAATCGAAGATGGCGAGCTATTGCCCCGAACCTATCGAGCAATCAATCGTCATAACGAGAAATCAGGAAGTATCTATGACTTCACTTAATTCAGATCTGGTTCCTAGTGCCTCACCGTACGACACAACAGTGAGATCCGTTTAATATCCCAGACATTTTCTCCTCTATCGCAAAAGCCCAATTTTCAGGTTGTAATTTAATGTTCGCTCATCAAGAATTTCCAGCAGTCTTAATACAAATGGAGTCTCCAATCAAATTGCAGAAAACCAAGCAAAAAAAAAAAAAAAAAAAGTGGCTAGTAGCTTGGTTTCGACAAGGCCATCAAGGTACTGGTCAGACATGAGGTTCCTGGCGTCTTGCCAAACAAACAACCTATTATTTTCTCGGTCATTCAACTTTATAATGCTGTTGGACGTGGGTACCAAGAATCTGGTTCGACAAGGGTAAGTACACTATTAATGTCAAAACTTGTGTACTGCACTCATTTTGGTGCAAAAACTTTATTTTGGATCACTTAAGTGCCAAATTGAAGGAAAAACAATCACTTTGGTTCCACCGGTGAGAGATTACGACCAAAATGATTACATGACTTTTATATTTAAAAAAAATAAATCGACATGACTTTTAAACAACGTCATTTTCCGTCCTCCTTAAGAAAACGATGTCGTTTTGCCGTCATAAGTGGATAGCCTCACAAAAATGACACCACACAGCTCGTTTGAGATTGAAATTAGGGGTTTTTTGTCCAATCCTCGCCAACGCTGACCTAGCTTGCTTGGCCACCATTCTCGGCCACCATCGCTCGGCCTCCATCGTAGTTGCTTGACTAGGTGAGGCTGAGGTTGTTTCTCGAGCAAGAAGCGATGGCAAGAATAGGAGGCGAGGGCGGAGGAGGAGGAGGAAGAAGGGGGGTCGAAGGTGGAGAGAGAGAGAAGACAAGGAGGGCGAGGGAAACAAGGAGGCGGTGCTGGTGTTGGTGTTTGCCCCCACTACAGATGTCGCTGCTAGTGTTGGTGTTGGTATTGTTCTTCGGGAAAGCCTTGCCATGCCTCTCTCTCTCTCTCTGTCAATTTGGCGATTTAAGGTTTTGACTTGGGGGAAAGACGCCAAACGACGTTGTTTTGTGGTCTAGATGCTGATTGTACTCTCTGACGAGCCACATTAGCTTCAAAAATTAATAAAAAAGTGCCACGTCGGATTTTTGGTCAATCAGATCGAAGTTGGAACTAAAATGATCGTTTTTTAAATTTTTTGGCACTTAAAGTGATCCAAAATAAAGTTTTGGCACCAAAGTGAGCGCTGTACACAAATTTTGGCACTGATAGTGTACTTATCCTGGTTCGACAAACACCAACTCTGCTGCTTAGTAGGTCTCCTTTGAGCTCTACTAGAAATATATTTGCAGAGATTTATTTTCTCGAGCTTCTGAATCATCTTGATATGCTTGCAATTGCTTGCGTTTGATCCTCCTCATTTGATTGATGACTATCAGATCATTAGATTAAAAACTATCAAAATGAGATATTTTACCCGAATTTGTTAGTAGGTGTTGTTGTCGTAAAAATGACTCAATAGGATTAGAGATAAAAAATGATGAAAGAAGAATTGCCATCTAGGTATCTTTGGTAGAAAGATTTGCAATTCAGGCTTTTGACAAGCTTTGTCGAATAAATGGGTGTATCCTTGTTGAATCCACTATTGAAGGAAATGGTTTGAGATTCTCTCCAGGGAGGAGTATCCTTTTAAGGATTTGATGGAGTTAAGGAAACTCGAATATCTAAGAGTTTCAGGACTTCCAAGATGTAAAGCATTTAGAGGGTATTCTCTCCTCTCAAAAAAAAAAAAAATGATACAAAGGAGAATTGAGAGGAGCAAGGCAAGTAGTTATCAACACTTTAAAATAAGGAATGTAGCCTCGCAACTCGCTTGGAGGATAGGCATAGGCGGCTTCTGTTAGTTGGAAATAACTCCTATCTTGGTGAGGTTATCCTATAACCGATACCTATGAATCTATGATCCAGGCAGGCCTGCTGGTCGACAAGGTAATAGAGGTAATAGGGTCCTATTATTTCTTGTCATTCAACAGTATAATGCTGTAATCTCATGATTGAGGCTCTCGAGTCGTCCGTATGCCACAGAGAATCTGAGAAGAAAAGTGTTTATACACTATTTACATCCTCGGATCTAGTATTTGGGGACATCCTCAATCCAATATCCATGACACATTAGATTTTCCTCACGACGAGTCTCATCCCGTGTTCCGGCACCAAAACCATCCTGAAAACCGGGGAGTGTCGGTATTCGGGAGACAGTGAGAACGAGAACTGGGACAGGACAAGGGCAAGGACGATTTTCATCTCCAGCATCGCGAAAGTCTGTCCCAGGCACAACCTGCTCCCGTACCCGAACGGTATGTATGCCTGAGGATGCTTGCAAGCCTCGGACACCCCGTCCTTGAACCTCTCCGGCTTGAACTCGTGGGCGTCCGGACCCCAATTCTCGGTGTCCCGGATGCAGTGCGGGGATCAATGTCCAGAGGACGACGCCTTTGGGCACAACGATCTCTCCCAGCTTGATCTCTGTCATGGCTTCTTTCGGCAGTATGATCCCGGGGCAATAGAGGCGCAATGTCTCTTGAATCACCATGGTCAGCTGCACAACAAAATTCACCCAGAGAAATGAGCCATAAGAGTCATGACACCACGAAGGAGGACTAATCATTGACCGTTAAGGCGGCCATGTTCAATCTTTAAGATGCAGTAATTTAACGTGTAAAAGGTTTTCAAATCGAAACTACAGAACTGATCGGCGATTTGAGTTCTTGCAGGGTTCCCAGTCCCTTAGGCCGAGCCTGTGTGAGGTCTAAAAGCCGAATCATACAACACTTACGACTTTAAGCTTCCAAAGCGTCTCGAAGTCTAGGGAACCACGATGACAAAGTCGATCTCCGCAGAATTCTAAGATCTCAGCACGGATGCGGTCCTGCCACTCAGGGTGCACTGCAAGCAGCATCAAACTCCAGGAGATGGTCGTAGCTGTCGTCTCGTGACCTGCAAAGTAGATATTCTTGCAACTGTCCACGACAAAACTATCGCGCGCTTTCTCATTCATGGTGCCATCGGCATCAGCACTCTCAAGGATCATTTGCAACAGGTCCTTCTCAGGCTTTAGAGCCTTCCGGTTTTCTTCCTGGCGAGCTCTAACCATCTTCAATATAAGCGAGTCGACCTCTTTCCTTATCCGCCATAAGTCTCTGTTCGTCTTGGAAGGAAGAAATCTAGAGAATGCCATAGAAGGGAATATCCTTTATCAATACAATCCATCTGTTTAGTTCAAGGAGACCAAACATCAAGAGAACTACCTACCCAAGATTGTGGAATCCGAACAATCGATCAGGTTTCGCCAAGGCATGCTGAAGGGTCCTCAGTTTAGCGAAAATCTGCTTACCTTCCGAGTAAGAACTGCCGAAAGATGCCCTTGCGATGACATTGGCGGATGATCTTTTGTCAGACTATTCATTTGCTTGATTAATTGAGAACCAAGGTTATATGACTATTCAAGTCTTCATATTATATGCCTTGCATGTGATCATTTGATGAATGGTTTTGGTGTGACACATACCAATGCTGAACTTTAGGATATCACTCGAAACTTGACTTTCGCATTGTATTTTTAGAAATGAAAATGGTTGTTTGATGTGTTTGATTGTTTCTTTTTATTTGTAAGTCTTCTAGTTATATGTGTTTTAGATTAGGTTTTTTAGATTATGACCGAAGATGGAGAAGGCGTGAAGATGGTGGAAGTCGCATGTCCACTCCGATTGTTACCAGCCGAATATTCTTTTTTTTTTTTTTTAAAACCATATGTCTGGGTTCCAAATTGTATAAAACCCCACGAGTTGCGAGTTTCTTTCTTTTCTTTTTAATTATTTCTCTTTAGTATTTTTAGACCGCTCGATAGATTTACGGCTTTCCCTTGATTGCTTACTTAATGCCTTTTGCAATTTCAATTTCATTGGGATGCGGTTGGCGAAAAATGCCACACTTGCCAAAAGTGCAGGTGTGAAGGGGGCAGCTAAGATCAAAAGAGGCCACCAATGGAGCAAGACCTGTTTTGTTGGGCGAGCGTGACCGTTCGATGTGAATTCCCAAAAATGGCACATCAATGGTTAATTTACGCAAGGAAGCGACAGAGTAGAGATCGCAACGAGGGCGTTGCGAATTGAGTGGGGGAGAATGTCACGGTCTGTGAATTCTCCCGTACTCGTGACACTTGTGAGTGGGGTTTGGGGTTATCTGGTGAAGAGTGTGAGGCAGAAGGGTAGAACACAACTGGTCCGTGGGAGTGGCGTCAGGACGGTTGGTGCTAGGAGTTCTAGGATAGAAAGATTATATCACTTAGGAGCTCAAGACGAGGTAGCCTCCCGTGCACAAACTGGTCGGGAGCTGATGCCGCTCTCCTGACGAGGCCATGGCAGGCCGAAACCAATTGTTGTGCCTAAAGAGAACTGCTGCCTTACTCGATGGACTAGACGCCCAAGCGAAGTTGGGCGCGGTAGGATCAAATCGTTCACCGTATCGTTCGTGGAACAGTTAAAGAAAGGGCTTGCCTGGCAAATTCCGCTCGCTAGGCGCCCGCGGGCCGTTTCTGAGGCCAAGGGAACTCTCGGCCCGTGACACATGTCAGCCACTATACCGTCACTCCGCAAAATCATACTTTCCCATTTCTCGATCATTGCCACGGTCGAGTCCACCATCAAATCCATCATGCCCTGCATACAAGCCATCTCTCGTTTCATGTTGCAGCAGTAAATACATTTTTGTGCTGTAGGAACGTCATACAACGTGGTCGAACATCAAAATACCTCATTACCAAATCCCGTTTACACCAACTGAACAGATCGAGCTCAAGTCAGTATCTTTTTACCTTAACTTTGTCGAGGAAGAACTGGGGAGCAATTAGTTTTCTCTGAGAAGCCCAGTTTTGTCTGGTGGCCCTCATAATGCCCTTGCCGAATAAAGGACTCGGCTTCTTTGCTATGGTTGAGGGCTTATCCAAACCCAAAGGCTTATGTAAGTTCAGAAACTTGACTAAATCCGGCCTATTCATGTACAAATTCAGCTTCTGGCTCGTCGAGTACATGTACAGCGAGCCTATATAGAAAAACCAGCACGTAAGTCTGGGATGGAATTAGCTCCAGGTCGTCCTCTTAATTCATCAGAGCGGACACTAGGGCATGTTAGGGAAATTCATGTAAGATCTCAAATTTTGAAGCCATTAATTACATCAATGGTATCTGAAAATTCATTGGCCAGTGAATATGGCCATCCCCATTAAGAGAACCAACGACCTCCAAGTGATCTACTGATGCTTCTGTGATAGCGCAACTTCGTCTGACATAATTATAAGGCTAAAGCAAGCAGTCATGGGTTGGAACATCAGGACATCATCGCTTCAAAAACGAGTGAATAGTAAATGTAATCAAGCAACGAATTCAGGGATAACATCTTCTTGTCTGGTAAATGAAATAAGCGCGGTCTTAGAGTTGATTAGAAGTTATATGGCTCTCTAGATCACCTATCTCGGTATGGTCAATATTCTACTGGGCGATTGCTGCATTGAGTGATACTAAGTTCGTCGTCGTCGTGGCAGTGCTTTGACTGGTGAGCATGCCAAGGTAGATGTAGTTGTCGATTTGAGGACAGCACAAACTCGTGATGGAGTGAATTGTCGGATCTCATCAGTCTAGTTTCAGACAGGAGCCATCTCATCTCACAGACTTGCAGTAAAATACAAGAAGCCACATTTCACGAGAAAACGCACTCCGGTCAGCGGAGATGACAACTCCATACCAAATCGTTCTAACAGAAATGAATCCATGAACCTACGGCCGCGCAGAAAATAACATGGGCCCGTGACTCACCGACTCGTTATGTGCTTGCTCGCTGTAAAATATGACAGAATAAAAGTATGCATTAATTCTTCCCTAGAGGTCCATGACGAAGAGCAGCGAGGCATTACCGTAGCGGCCAGCCCAGTGGTGGAGATACGGGAAGATGGAGCGAGTCCAGTCGTCGGAGATTTGGCCTCGAGGGAGCGGTTCCGGCTTGCACCGGGTTGCGATGCTTCGCATCTCGGCAACGTTGCCGTGGAAAAAGTGTGGCGGCGGTCCGGTCACGCCTTGCGCCTTGAGCTTCCTCCTCAGCTTCCCGTGATTCAGCCACAGTATGTTGCACCCGTGAAGCACGAGGCTGCATACAATCATCACCCCAAAGGACCAAATTATCTCCATCAGGAAGAATCCTTCCATTCTCTCTCTCTCTCTCTCTCTATATATATCTGTGCAAACTGATCTTGAAATGGCAAGCAATTGATAATGAGCAACCTAGGATTTTGTCTAAAAGTTGTTTGATGTCAAATTGACGTGTCACTTTATAAAATAATCTTAGCATTTCATTTCATTAATAAAGTGTTTGGTGCATCCGATGTTAGGAAAGCCGGCAGTGCCCGAAATATCTTACTTTTTTTTTTTTAAACTTTCATTTCGTTTTTTTCATCCCATGGAGCCAGCCGTTCCCGAATAACAAACATTTTTTCCCCTTTTTTTTCTTGGCGTGTTAATTTGGACCTAAGCAAGTCTTTAAAAAGCTACGATTTAAGTAAAAATGCATATTTTAACTGCAATAATTTCATCGACTAGGCAAGTATTAAATTAAAATGTTTTACCACCGCCCTGCGGTGGGCCAACCCAGATAAAAGGCCTGACTCTTTACGAGGAGGTGAGGGGTTCGAATCTTGCTGGCCGCACGGGATCTTAAACGTGACATTGGGGTGGTGAGTCCTCCACTTAATCGTGAGTTAAATATATATATATATATTATGAAACAAGCAATGATACAAAAATGGGCATCTTGTGCTCGTCTTGTCATGTGTGAATTTGGATTATCTCATTAACTTTGTATTTCCCTAAGCATGTTCTTTCATTTCGGAGTTAACCCCAACTCGGGGTTCGGACCACCTTTAATTCGGGTCCCCGCCTTGATTCCCGTGAAGCCCTTCCCTAGCATTCTAGGTTGAGTTCGGGAAAAGAAAATAAAATAAATAAATAAATTATGAAATGAAACAAGCAATGATACAAAAATGGGCATCTTGTGCTCGTCTTGTCATGTGTGAATTTGGATTCTCTCATTAACTTTGTATTTCCCAGAGATTGACCGCACCGATCGAATCTTTCAGCTCAATTAGCGGACAACCCGAAGTCATTACCTAGAACTCTAAAATAATAAAAAAGATTATATTTCCCTTAAACGCCGCAGTTGAGGGGCCATTACTTTATTAATATAACTACCTTTTTTTATATGTAGTCTACAAATTAGTAATTTTTGTGCTAAATTACCCACATATCTTTATATAACTCACCAACCGTCGAATGAACCAATTACTTACCAGGATTAGAATGACTTACTAACTTTTGTCAAATTAAATTACCAACTATTTTCGGATCATCAGCTTTAGTTTTTTTTATTAACCACAATTTGAACAATTTTGTTATAGGGTTAATACTTTGAAAAACCCCAAACTGGTAAACTCGTGACAAATTTACCATAAACTAATTTTTTGACCACCAAAAACCTCAAACTGGTATACATTTGACAAATTTACTCCAAACTTGTACATTTGTGGCAAATTTACCCTTTGTTAGTTTTCGTTAAATTTTATTATCAAATTATTAAGTTAAATGACATGTGACAATTGACTAATATACCAATTTAAGATTTTACAATCCGTTTGTCAGAGTTTACAATTTTTATGATTTTTTTGTGGTATTAATCCAATTTAACAAATGGTATATTTGTCACAAATTTATCAGTTCGGGGTTTTTTGCGGTCGAATAAATTAGTTTGGGGTAAATTTGTCATAAATGTACCAATTTAGGGTTTTTTATGGTCAATCGAGATAAATTTGTCACATGTGTAACAGCTTGGGGTTTTTCATGGTCAAAAAAATAGTTTGAGATAAATTTGTCACAAGTGTACCAGTTTGGGGTTTTTTAGAGTATTAACCCTTTGTTATATTTTATCAACTTCTCTATTGAGTTGTCAAATTTTTTTGTCTTGATTAGTGACCCATTACATTTATTAACTCCGTCTTCTTTTTTTCTTGACATATCGAACTAAATTAACGCCAACTCTTGTCCCATTAAATAATTAACTAGTATTGTGTTACCAAATATAAAAAACTTGCCAATGTTTATCTAATATTTTTAAATTACAAAAATCCTATTACTTAAGTTTCGTTTGTTTCACAAAAAATAGCTTTCAAGGAAAATATTTTGACGTTCATTTCATGGAAAATGAATTAGTCAAAGAAACGTTTGACCGCTATTGAAAAAAACACATTCAAAAATTAGGGAAGTGTTTTCCATTTTTATTTTCCATAACTTCTTTTACCTCATATTCTTTCACTAGACACATTTTTTTTTTTTTAGATCGAGTTTTCAATTTTTTTTATTTTCCTTTTTCTTTTTCCTCGGCAAACCATAGAGTGGCCTGTAACTGGTCACGAGCCAACTCCAACCTTGTCATAGGCTAGCGAGCTCCTAGCTGACTTGTGGCAAGGTACGGGAGGCTCTGCCTCACCCAAGACTAGATTCGATGAGGGCGAGGCTCGAGAGGGTGAGGCTTGAGCTTGCTAGCCTCAATGGAGCTAGGGCTCACTTGGATCTAGCAATCCACGTCTTGGTTGGTCGCTAGGTAGTCGGCCATCATTGAGGTAAGTGGCAGCTGAGGAAGGAAAAGAAAAAAAGTAAAAAAAAGAAAGAGGAAGAGAAAGATTAAAAATAATGAAAATTCGATTTTTAAAAAATAAAAATAATTAAAATTTTAATTTTAAAAAATATATGTATCAAAAATAAAATTTTATTTAATTATAAAAATTAAAATTCAATGTTTTGGGTAATTTTTCCCAAAAAATAAATAAATCAGATAACGATAGTGATTTTATTAACCTTTTCTCTGGTTAAGCTATTGACCAATTTCTTTTACTATCAACTTTCAATTGAGTTACTCAACAAACTTATTTCCTTTTAATACCCAAATTATCTTATTCGTTACCAGGATTTATTTACCCTTCTTAATTATGCCTCAAAATTCACCGACTCTTGCACGAAGTTATCGACTTTAATTTGAGCGATTCATCGAACGAAATGTCATTTATCAAGTAGAACCGGCGATCTCAATGGATTGGGCTTGGCCGATTGGATTAGGCTAAGGAGTGAGGAAAGTGATGCGTTTCTTCTCGTCCTCGGATTAATCAAAATTTCGCGTAGAAATCAACGGACACGGACACCGACCTACGGACCAGAAACATCCCACGTTTCAAACGAGCGGAAAAAAAGAAAAGAACAAACACCAACTTTTGTCGGAGAGACGACAACATCAACGTTCCAATTTTCCAGCACTAAATGCTCATGTGGCCTCTGGAGTTGACTTACGGAACTAGTCGGGATTGTTGGTTGAAAAAACGATGTTCAGCTTGTTTGCGCGATCACTTTTTCGAAAATAAAGAGAGGTAGCATTCTCGAGAGCAATTTAGAGATTGTCTCGATCGCATTCGGTATTTATCCAAATAGATTTATGTAAGTTGTAGACTATACGGGTGTGGATAGGTCCCGATCCAATTTGAAAATCAGACCGAATCAGCTGTTTTCGTGAAATTTTTGAGGGGGACAAATTTCACATAAGAAACTAGATCGATAGGACTACCTAAGGCTTCTTATATATATATATATTTAAAGTAAACATTTATTAAAAAATTATGCTTTTCTTTTTATATGGGGAAATTCCCACTCGCAAGGAATGGAAAAAACCAAAAAATAAAAGTTGAAGTCACTGATTTTGAGTTCAATTTTATAAACAGATGGGACATATCGGTCCAATCTCAAAACCGAGTGAACTAGTGCATGATTTAGCTTATTTTCACGATTGCTTTTTCTAATATGATGGGAGATAATATTCTCGAGAGCAAGGAGATTGTCTTGATTATATTTGGAATTTTTTTCAAATAGAAGTTATGTAACTCCTAGACTATAGGGTGTGCATTGATTTTAGTTTAACTCGAATTGGACCAAACTGATGAACTGACTAGGGTTTTCAAATTTTTTTGAAATTTTTTACCTTTAGGCAAATCCTAATTATTAAATTATTTTTTTCTTTTAATATTAGGAAACTCACCTTAGAACAGAAGAAACAAAAAAATAAAATAAAATAAAATCATTGATTTAAAAACCAATCCTAGAATCAGACCAAGTTCGGTTCCACAAACTAGAAATTCACCCTACCCGGTCCGGTTCCCATTTCCAGGTGTGGGAACTAACTCAACCCACGCGAAACCAATTAATATTTTTTGATTATGATTGAACTATAATGTATCCGAAAATTGCAAAATTACTATTACTCTAAAAAGAAATATAATGAGATTTATCACCAATTAGGAAATTTAGCTATTTCCACTCTCTCCCACTTTCTTCACCGTCCACGGTAGTTGAATGAAAACGACGGCCAACGTCTTCCGCCGGAATCATTCAACGCACCATTAATTTTCCACGGCTCGGCTTCGAAATCCGCCGCCGAGCTCAGTCACACCACGAGCTCGGCCGCAAGTCAAGAGGCCGTTCGGTCAACGATCTTTACGGAATCCCTACGGATCTCTCTACTCGTCAAAAGCAGCAGACGTTTCTTCTGATCAACGCACGAACTTTGCTATTACCAGAACGAATTATAATTACCCATGGAAAAAAAGACCAGAACTAAGAAAACAAGAAGAGAATCCAACGTGGGTAACCATGGACAGATCAAAGATCTAGCGACAAACTTAACTGGTTCTGTGAATTCTACGCAGTTTTCCACCGCGGAAGTAAAGATCAAATTGTTGGCAGATTTGCCAATTATTACAGGCGGAGGCATTTATTACAACGGGAAGAAGGAGAACGGAGAATTCTAAAGGGTCTCCTAAGAGCTCTTCACCACGACGCTCCGCATCATGTCCTTGAACTCGAAGAAGTCGACACGGCCGTCGAGGTCCCGGTCGACGGAGTTGATCATCTGCTCGACCCGCCTGATCTCCTCCCCCTCCGGCAGCCCCAGCTTGGCCAGCACCGTCTGCAGCTCCCCGGCGCTGATGAACCCATCGCCGTCCTCGTCGAACACCTTGAACGCCTCGCTCAGATCCGCCTCCTCCCGCGACGGCGACCCCGCGGCCTCCGCCTCGTCTCCTCCGAAGAAGGCCTCGTCGATGGACCGGTGGAGGGCCACGAAGTCGTCGAACCGGAGGCCGTCGCTCCCGGGCTTGATGTGGGAGCGGAGGATGGACTCGAGGTCGGAGAGGTCGGCTTCGAGGCCGAGGAGGGCGAGGGCCTTGGAGAGCTCCTCGGCGGTGATGAGGCCGTCGCCGTTCTTGTCGAAGAGGTCGAAGATGCGGCGGAGGCGGAGGGAGTTGAGGCTCGGGGAGTGGAGGCGGAAGGAGGCCGACTTGGCGCCGAGCGCGGGGCGGCGAGAGGAGGCGGAGGCGGAGGAGGAGCCGTTGGTCTCGGTCGCCGGAGCAACGTCCATGATCGGAGCTCGGTTTGTTATGGTGGAGAACGGTGGCCGGTGGAAGATGATGGATGGTGGGGTGTGTGGGGGGGCATGTTAACGTGCCATTGAAAGCTGGGTTTTTTATATGGCCATGTGGGGGCACGACGACGCGTTTGACGTTTGACCCTTCTTGTTCTCTCTTTCTTCTTCGTTTCTGCGAACCGCAAGCGAACTCGTTTCTGTGCCTTTTCCGGGGTAACTTCGCTGTCATTAAAGTCGTTTTGGGTAGGGGTGAGCGGTTCCAGGTTCCGGTTCGGTTCCGTCATTAAAGTCGTTTTGGGTTCCTCATTTTCCTCCGAAAGTTCGACGCGCACGTTGATCACTGCACCCATACGCGCACGTTACCAAAAAAAAAAAAAATATGCGATGGGACCACGTGAACCAAAAAAAATATAACGTATGCGCCCGTTAAAAAAAAAACTATAATGTACGTGTATACTATACGGTAACTTCCCATTGACATGTTATCTTGATACATTAACTTCGCACTGCACAACAATAATAGAATATAATTAGAAATTTCAAAACAAATAGCAAACTAGAAAGTAGAATTAAAACACCACTAGAACAAGAATGTCTAGAAGTACAAGTTTTGAAAACAATTTCGATTAAACCCTTAAATGAACTCAGAAAATTCTGAAATTTGGACACGTTGTATTTAAGACCTAGAGGTACAAGTTTCATGAAGAAATCGTAGTCCAATTCGTTCTGGATTAAAAGATAAAATCGATTTACTATTCCTATTCTCTACTTGCACAGTTTTTGAAACATTTTTGGTTAAATAGGCAAATGAACTACAAAAATTACGAAATTTAAATATGTTGTAGGGAAGACATGAATAGAGATATTTCATGCTCAGAACACATTTCCAAAAGAACCTCATACAAAATGATATTCGCATTTGCAAGAGAGATCCGAACAATTTGCACAGTTTTGAAACAGATTAAATACCCAAATAACCTTAAAAAAGTGAAATTGACTATGTGATTAGCCAAGACCATAAGGTAGATACTTCATGAAAACATCGAAGTCAAATTCGTCCTAGATAATTAAATATGGACGGTTAAAATCTCTGTTCGTAGTACCGTAATTCCAGATCTAACCATCTCCAAAGGACCACGATTTCACCTACCTATTCTTGTTTTTTTTGTCCCAAATTTGAGTATGTTATACTCCAAGAAGTCCTTTACAACTTTCATTTAGAGGCCGAATCCAAACTTCAACTAGAACATCACATACAAGTTACTAGAACATCCAAGGTCGAGCTTTTTCTGCCTAACAAAGTCCGCTTCTCGTTGAGATCCAAGGCTTTGAATCCTCTTTATTTTTTTATTCCCATTGGGTACACGTAAACCCGAATATCTCTCGTTAATATAGGAGCAGCAATTTTCCATCGGCCGCGACAAAGTCCGCTTCTCGTTGAGTTGAATATCTCTCGTTAATATAGGAGCAGCAATTTTCCATCGGCCGCGACGGGTTGACCCGATCAAGCTCACCCCATTTGACCCATGCCTATGTGCGTGACACTAGAAAGTACTAAAGAATAAAAAAATCCGATTCGAAGAGATCATTTGCCAAGTTGTCACTCTTGTTCAATTTGTGAAAATATTTTAATTGAGCGTGTCACATAAATAGGTCCTGTCACGAAAAATTAAAAAGTTGAGATAATGCCAAAAGAAACAAAGATGTGAAGACGAACAACTTTATAAAGTATAAAGAATAAATATTCGAGCATGGACGGAACCAATAAGAACATTCCTAACCGTTGGTTTTCTTCCCCTTTCATTGATCATTCAATTTAAGTTAAATTATTTAGCGGTCATCATTAAGTGAGATCGAACCGGGATTTCAATTCGATGCTAAATCTTTTCCCGAGCCCATCACAATAAAATTTGAACATACACCGATCTTCGAACCGGGCCGGTTTTGCTGGGGCCGAGCCGAGTCCATCTAAACTTTCTCTCACCGGATGCCACTGCCAAAGCCTATCCAAAAGATCTCCGTACGGCGCCGTGCCCCTGATATAATCTAAAGTCTAATATCTACATCGCGCTCGCTTGAATTCCGGACGATGGAAGCTTTCGGTCCGAATGAGCAAATTGGTCAGCATCGGCGACGCATCACATTACATCATCCGACCTAAAAAGCGAACCCGAGGCAACGCGATTTCCTGAATTTCTCCGAACTCGGCGCGGGAACCAAGAAACGCGTCCCCCACAAACCTTTCGTGCATCCTCACCGTCGATCGGTCGGCACGGAAATTCGAATCCGACGGACCAGACGCGAGCGGCCGGGGTGGGGGGAGGCACGCCGTGTCCGTTTTCTCCTCCTCCTCCGCCTCCTCCCGCCCGCTGCCGAAACGACAAAGCGGGGAGCACAGCCCCGCCTTCGAGTTACGACCCTTTTTGCTGCTCGAGCTGGGCTGGCCGTCGACGCTTTCCTAATCCGTGTTCGCGCTGCTGCTTCGAAACTCCCGCAAGAACGGAGAAGAAGACGATCCCCTCTGCCCCGAAAACCCTCCCCGCCTCGGTCGAGTTCCCGAAAGAGAACGAGGGTACGCCTTCCTTTGATTTCTTTCTCTCTCCTTGCTTTGCTGAGTGGGTGGAGATTACTACTTCTCGTTTTCTCTTGGTGGGTTTTTCTCTGGGTTCGCGAAGCTTCGACCTTTCGTACCAAGTTCCGAAATTTCCCCTTTGCGCTCGCGCCGTTCGAGCTTTCCCGTCGCGGGTTGATGTTTTCTTTCGAAAAAAACTGTTTTTTGCTGCGTTTTTTCCAAAAACTTTGTGGGTAATCTGTGTTGCTATTGGTTCTCTTGTGGGTAGAAGAGAACTAGGGTTTCCATAGCGACAGAAGCAATTCGTGGTTTTCGGTGTCTTAGTTTCCAGGAGCAGAGCACTTTGATTTTGAGCTAATGGCGACCCTTTTTTGCGCTTTTTTAGCAGCGATTGTTTACTTCATTCTGGGTTAGAATGGGTTCTGGAGGAACGGCGGATTTTGCTGGGGACTGTGGAGGCCTCATTTGTGGAGAGTCTGCGAAAAAGTTCCGTCTTTTAGGAGTTATCGATGCTGATAAGCAGGTCTTGAAGCAAATTGCTGCTGTCGGCAACGAGGATGGAGATAATCTTGGGCCGAATACTCCTGATACGGCCAGAGAGGATGGGGACACTTTTGTGAGCCTCAAATACCCCCTTACTCTGCCAGAGATGACCTCGGAAGTAGATGTCCTCGATTCCTTGAGGGAAAACGATGATCAAGCGCTTCCTCATGTCGATCAGACCAGTAGCCCGCACACGCCTAAAGACAACGTCTTTGACCCATTTGCACCTGGTCCGGAAAATTTGTTGCTGGCACCCCGATGTGATAAGCGCCTCGATGAATGGAGAAGCAGCGTCGCGCGCCGTCTCAAATTCGGGGGCTTCGGTAGTAGCTTGGAAGATCGAATTGACGTGGACTGTTCATGCACTCCATCCGACAAAGAGATTGTTGATTCAGTGTACAATATCGTCTTGGAAGTTGTTATAATGAACCGGATGGAAGAAGTTTCTGCTAGCATTTCAGACTGGGATTTCACAAAATGCAAGACTCCTCATTCACCGCCCCTTTTGAATGGCATTGCTGAGACCTGCCCTGCCGCTCCCATGAAGGCTTCAATGGCATCGAGGAATACCAGTTTGGGCACGTGCAGAAAGCTTCAGTTTTGATCACTATTTGGCTCCCGTAGGCTTGACTTAACAGCGGTACTAACTTCATTAAGTAAATGTGCTGACTGTGAAACTCTAATCTGTCAGCTTTTCCAGTAGCTTTTGTTCTAGGAAGATGTCGTAATCAAATAACGTGTCTGTCTTTACTCTTTGCCCAATATGCTTATGCTGCTTAGTTGTACAGTTAACTTATGTTATTGGCATTGCATTCTGGCAAACTTGCTCTTTTCATTGAAGTATAGCATCGTGTGATCGTTCTTCAGCGAGTATCATTTTTGCTGGTCGCGTGAGGTTGAATTTATATCAGACCTGAATTTACTAGCCTTTAATGTTTTCGTGTTATTACTTAATGGATAGTTCATTTAGGTGATTACCGAGTATAGATTTTTCTGCGTAGATATCGATTTGAAAAGATGCCTTGTTTGGTTAGCGAAAATGTGACTTTGCAGAAGTTACAGGTCCCATTACTGAATCGATGATGAACAAAGGCGTGTGCCTCTGGACTCTGTTGAAAGCCCTCTGTCTCTTGTGTCAAGACTCGAGAGCAGTGACTAGTTCTAAAAGGTCAGGTCTTGCTTCAGGAAGCAGGTCGAATGTGGACAGAGCTAACATGCTATTCCTAATCTTTTATTGTAAAACAGCCAACATGACGTATGAAACCAAACTCGTTTCGATATGTAATTACTTTGTGTGATTTATGATAACTTGATGGATCGTACGACTCATTTATGAGAAAGACAAGCATCCTTTATCACTTAGGGAGTTGCAATGAGTGCCATTGGAAGAATTTTAAATTACTGAGGGAAGAGAATATCTGCAGGGTAAAGTTAATTAAACACGACAAAGAGATCATACATGACGAATGAACCTCTTTCCCCGAGGTATATACTAATCCATTCAGACAAGAACTCTTGCTCTAACAAAGTCAAAACTTGGTCTCGTACTTGCAATCCTGGCTCTGAATCGTCATCGCCGGCACTCCGATTGTGTACTGGCACTCCGACGTCGCCACCACGTGCCTCTTCAACACCTTCCACAGCCTCACCCTGCCTGGGATGCTTGTCCTGCTCTTGACCACGACTTCGCCACCCAAAATATCCCTCACCAGTGACGCCACGTCCTCCGCCATTACTTTGTCCACCTCCAGCATCAGCCTGCAAGGCATCTCTGCCGACTTCCTTGCGGGGATCTCCCCTGGAAGCAGCTCTGCCTCACCGACTTGTCCGCCTCGGTACAAGACGATGCTCTTGCCGGGCCCATGCCTGAAGCTGAAGTGGTTGCGGTTGTGGACAAGGAGGATGATGTTGAGGGTGACGTTGAGCTCGACCTTCAGGACAGGAAATAAGGTGACTTGCGGAGAGATGCCGCTGAGGGTGGCAGAGGCTACGCTGATCGTGGGATCTCTCGGCTTGAGGAGGGTGAGGGAGAGTACAAGAGCAACAACGGAGAGGAGGAAGAGGAGGAGAGGCACTGCGAGCAGGAATACAAGGCAACGTCGTCCTCTGATGGAGTTTCGGCCTTCGGCGGGGAGACCTTGGTCGTCCTTTTCAGTGTTCATGGCTCATTCATGGGTATTTGTTGCTCACGAGATAGAGAGAGATAGGTTGGGAGTAGAAATGACAACGGAAAACAATCTGAGGCGGAGAGATGATGGGATATAAAGAGAATGACAAAGGACATTGCCCAATGCACGCGCATGAAGGGAGGTTTTAATGGAGCGGTGGGAGGTTGGAACTTTGAACGCACCCGATCACCTACCAAACTGTTCGAGAGCATGTTGTATATATGAGAACGTGTTTCAGGAATACAAGGTATACACGACAATGCTACCGTTGCTGGTCCATGGCAGTGGCCTATGGAAATAGGCGACAGCAAAGAGATGGACGTAGCCATAGCCTGGCATGCATGATCTGTGATGCGCAACTTGATATTCAAATGCTCTGAAAAGGGTAAGGTTGATATTTACAAACGGTAAATGTTTCATCATCCAATAGTGAGTAAAAATTTCGTCAAGCTGGCGGTGGATCTAATTACTATCCCTCTTACAAGTTGATATTCAAACCGAGCTCCTCGATACCCCCTAGAGCACCCCGTGATTTGAGTAATCTTTTGAACTTGACTAAAGTCAAGTCAATCAAAACCGAAAGAGTGAGCTAGTCAAGTGAGCTTACACAGAACCGAAATCATAGGCAAGAAGGTGGTGGGCCTGTTTGCAAACAAGAAGACTTTACCCTACGCGAAGCAGGGTTTGATCCTCTCTCACGATGCCTTAAAATGAAATTTCTGGAAGAATAAGATGAAGGATGAAATTGGAGCCTTTTTCACCCGTGGTGTAATGTCTTCGTCAGAATCCACACTTATTCACAGATGCGTAATAGAATTTGGGCTCAAATCACATGAAAAATTTCTACAATGATTAGCACAGTCAATCTCTCATATCAAGCTCTCATATTC
Source organism: Eucalyptus decipiens (assembly GCA_014182575.1). Classification (NCBI taxonomy): domain Eukaryota; kingdom Viridiplantae; phylum Streptophyta; class Magnoliopsida; order Myrtales; family Myrtaceae; genus Eucalyptus; species Eucalyptus decipiens. The sequence continues at coordinate 16,462,525 of CM024619.1, forward strand.
TTAGGCTTGCCCATGAAGGCTTTATAAGCAGTACTCACCATGCAAGTACTGCTGTCCAACGTCATTTCCAGAGAGTTTCAGATAATCATCAACGAATGGCACTAATCATTGAACCAAGCAACTTCAGAGCTTATCTTGGTCATGCGTCCCCTATTTTCATGGTGTTTATGCTGGCATGCTGGCTTCCGGTTTCAGAGCACGACCGGACAACTGAATCATCCTAAAAGCTGTCTCAGCGAGCAGTTGGGGGGGAGAGAAATAAAAAAACTTCATCCTAAAAGCTGTCTCTAGCTATGCAGCATTCACACTTTTTTTCTGCTACTCAGAAGAACTACAATCATCATCTAATAAATAGCCCTTGGCTTTCAGAGTTACTTGCTATGTAGGCATAGACAGATACCCAAATTTGCTAGAGAAACTATGCAAAAGCCCACAACACCATTATAAGCAAACACAGGACATATGTAAGCTGCATGCAAAATCATTTGTATGTACTTTGATCTCATCAAATTTCATTGACATATTGTTGTTTTCTTTACCATATGTATGGTTGATGAAGGACTCGAATTCTACTGGAGTTTGACATGCACGATAACTTCAGATCTACCAAGATGTTCTTGCAGGGGAAGTAGTGCTCCATTAAGACTGGAAACCATTGTTCATGCACACTTTGAATGGCCTTAAGATTTACTAGTGCTACACACTCCAGTTACTAGATATGTGAAGATCACCTTGACATGGATGGACAAGTAAAATTTCACTGGGCATTCTACAGAGCCAACAACAAGTCTAGCAAGTGTATACATCCAGCAATCAAGATATCACTGGATCAATCAAACATGCAAAGTCACTTGCCAGATTGGACTCTAGATCCAGTTAAATGCAAAAACATGGCCAGACAAAAAACAAAATGGTAATGACCAACACAAAAAACTCAGTCATCTTCTACATCAACTACTGGTTCAGAGATAAATTCTACTTCCTCCAAGCTTGCAGGAGGTTATTACTTCTTATCAGGGAGGCAATGTGCTAATTTGCAGTACTTCTCAGCAAGGACAGATCAAAAGTACTAGCAGATACCAACCATAATGACTGAGAAGTGGCATCTAGATCCTAAGTTCCATAACCCAACGAAGGCAAAGAAATATTACAACAGCTACGTCGATTAAAAGCAAGCTTTGAAAAAAAGAGTGTCTAAATTTCATCGAATACCACCACAGCACTGTCGATTCAAGAAGATGAAGTCAAAACAATGATGAGCTATTTTGCTAGAAAAGCTCAGTACAAGATTGCTTATCAAAGTGGGATGTCAAATATAAGAATCAAGTTCAAGGTTAAAAGAGATGCTTATTGATGTGGGATGTCAACTATAACAATGTCCTGCTATAGCAACTAGACTATAAACTATATTTGTTTTATTGGTTTTAGGAATGAAACTAGTAAGATACACGAGAATAAAGCTTGTGCTTGTGAGGTGTCAATTCCATTCAAAAACTGGCGACAGCAATCGATGGTTTAACTAAAAAGCTTCATAATTTTACAACACCTTTGACTGACAAAACAAACTTATGAAGTCAAAACACACTTGAATATAGATATAATCATGGTCTGGCTGGACAGAACTGCAAGTTTCAATCTAGGACATGTTCATAGATTATCACCCTGGTCTCCTCGCTTTGCACTAAGTCAGATTCACCTTGTATCCTGTTAATATAAAATTATTCACCTGTTGAGAACCTTCATATTTATATCTTCTTTGCCTTAAAGAATACGAGTAGACTCTGGCACCTAGCATTTTCTGCTGTTAGAACAACTTACACAAAACTAGCCAACAACAGAATCATTTACATCATGCGAACTGGCGTCTTAAAGATACACAAACACATGATGTAAATTCTTTATAAATTCCATGACATCATTATTTAAATTTTTGTTTCAGTCCAAGATATGAAAAAGCGAAACTTGGTCACGCATCAAATAACTTTCTTTTATCGGTCATTAATGAGACAACTATATAGCATATCAGCAATTCAGGGGCATAACACAAAAACACGCCCTTCCATGCTAATCGATGATAATAGCCAAATTACGTGCTTGAAGTCATCTTTGGGTTGAACAATAGGACAGAGCAGCCCACTTGAAGGTACCTTCAGTAACGTATATGAAACAATTCGATGCAATTCCTGAAATTTCTTTCTTTAACTGCTAAGCAGTGAGAACATAATTTGAGAAATTGTCCTACCTAAAGGAAAACTGTATTAAGTATATTGTTTGTGTCCTTCTTAATTGTCCATATAAGCCAAAAACAGTGCATTCCAAATGCAACTGCATTTCTGCATTCAAGTACATCTGATAAATGTAGCAACTTTCGACATCGCAGATAATGCCAAAATATCCTGTATGACATTGATATACCCGGAGGCAAGGGAGACATGGATTGCAAAACAACAACTAATTCGAATCTAGAATCAGCACAAAATCTCTATACGCTCATAACTTATCTATCCCCCCGGAAAAAAAGAGTGTAAAAGAGGCCAAAGAAACAGAGACCCGTGTGCAACATAAAATCCTAGAAGCAACCAACATAGACATCGATCAATTACAACTTGGTGTCAGAGCTACAATGTTGAATCCCCACAGTGTTATTGGACAGAAACAAATTCAAATCGCAGGAACTTGTGGAAACCACATGGACCTTAAACAATCCCATGATGGTCACCTTACCAGACATATTCGTGTACGTGCTGATGGGCAAGACCCTGGACAGATAGTCCAAGTACGCCTGCGACTTCGATAGGAACCGGTCCGCCATCACAGTGAGCGTCAGGTTCATCTGCTTCGTCTGGTCGGCCCCTATCTCGCCCGCGGGGATCGGGACCTCCCCGACTTGCTCTCCCCTGTAATTCAACAAGCAAGTGCTGTTCTCATACTTGAAGCCGACCTTGTTGGGGTTCTTCACCGAGACGCCGATGTCCAGGGTCACGTTCAGGTCAAACCCGACGGGGGCGCCTTTGAGCGACACCCGCAGGTTCTTGAACTTCGCCGAGCTCACATTGGTCTCGGCGCGCTTCGGCTTGAACACGGTGAAGGCCAGGATCACGATCAGCACCACGATGAGGACGAGGGCCGCCACCAGCGCAATGCAGACGTTCCTGCATCGGTGGCTCCGCCTGGGAGGTGCCGGCGGCTTCGCGGGCTTCGGTGCGGATTCGACGTCCATGGGGGAGCTTCGAGATCGATTAACCTCACTGAAAACTTCGAAACGACCCCAGAGGAGAATTAAATGGGCGTCTTTAAAGCTCAGAGAAGTTTTGGGTCCTCAGGAATGGAGTCAAGAAGCGAAATTGATGACAGCAGGTCGTCGCGGAGCCGATTTGAGGGCGACCCTTTGTCCCTTTCCTTTCTCCGGTGTCGTTCGAGGATAGGAGAGTCGAGCGTGAGGAGCGGGGTGGCGGTGGGATACTTTTCTCTCTCTCCCAATCATCGATCTTTTCTTTTTCTCGAGAAAGTGGGCGCCATGGAAAAAGTAGGAAGAGAGAGGAAGCGAAGTTTAGGAAGAGAGAGATGGAGAGAGGGAGATGGAGAGAGGGAGAGGGGAAGAGAGAAAGGGACGCCAGGAGATCAGAGGTGTAGCCGGGAAGCCGAGATCGAAATCCATGGACGCGCCAGGCGAGAGAGAGAGAGATGGGATTGCCGTGTGAGAGCACCGTCTTCCACTGAGGAACTAGAGGCGGGCATACGCGCAAGCGGGGGAAAAAGTATAATACATGTGCCAAAACTTAACACAGATCATATTTAAATATCAAACGTTTCAAAAGATATACTTAAATGTCTTTTTTCTTTTTTTTTAAAGGGACATTTAAGTGCCAATTCTAGTGAATGATCTTATTTTTAATAATATAAGTCGTCAGCATGACTTGCCAGAAAATTGAATAAGCATAGAAGAATTAAAACGGCGTCATTTTGTCTCTTATTTGAATTTTAATAAGTTCGTCGCCTGAACAAATGTTGTAATTTTTTTTTAATTTAATTTAATAAATTTTTATATTCAAATTCAAATTCAAGGCAAACACAACGTTATTCTTTGTTTATCTAGTCACATCAGCTTGCAAAATAATGTCATTTTGCACTTGTCTCGTCAAAAAAATGGCACATTAACATTTTAGTTAGACTTTATCATTGTTGGAATTTAAGTGATCCTTTTCTTTTTTTTTGGGTACTTAAGTGTATATTTTTGAATTTTTAGCATTTTAATCATAATAACTAATGGTCCTACCGTTTATTAAAATATCTATGTAAAATACAATCTCAAAGTAAAAATGTCTTTTATACGAACAGTCATCAAATCTACTCTCCCAAGCGTCAAATACTTTTTTTATCTTTGGTATGAAATAGGCTGAAGTCCCTATCCATCATTGTTGTCCGGAATTTTCTCTAAAATCTCTATGCATCTTTTCTGGAGGATCTCTGGAGTCCTTTGCTTGAAAGAGAAGAACAAATCACTACTCAAAACCCAACACAGGACATGGAAGAAAGCACGTGGCATTACTTTCTTGTACGCAAAAACTTTAGTCCAACACGCAAATCATATTTAAGATAATAGGACATGGCGATGCGAACAGAAAAACGACACGACGACATATCCACCATGCCATGAATTTTCTTTAGTTACCCAACATACAACGTACACGTGCTTTACGAGAACGAATTTGACTTTTTCTCAATTAAGTCAACCTTAGATGCATGAGATGGAAGGAGATATCCAGAAATCTGTTCTTTTATCTTACAGGACCACCGTTAATCAGCCGTTATTAATTGCTATTAACTTGCTAAACATGGCTAACCGGAGGCTAAACAGTAGACGCTGCTCAGGCTCCAAAACAGTTTCCTACACTTGGGTGAAAATAGCATTTTTTTTTACCATGGACAGCAAGCTACTTTTACAAACAAAACTCTGCATATTAGCTCTATGGTTTGAATTTGGCAAAGGCTTGTTGGTTAGGTTCATTCCCATGTGAGTTTGAGCTCATATGATAAGTTATATGGAAAAATAAGATTTTTCACTATTTGTTAGTTAGGTTCACTCCTATATGAGTTTGAGCTCATATGGTAAGCCATATGAAAAATAAAATTTCTCACTATCTTTTATGTGGTAGTTGTCAAGGACATGAGTTAAGATGCAGTAACAAGAGAGAAAAAAAGAGAGCAGAAAATCTGAGTTGAAGGTAGAGCCTGATTTTCATCAAGCTAGCATCAGAAGTTGATTCGTGATCCAATTGAACTGAAATTTTGTCAGCATGTTCGTGGCATACTCTTGTCGAGTTTAAATGGTTTGATTTTCATTTGAAATTCCCTACATCAGGTATTTCGTGGGTTGAACAAAACCTACGTTTTTGGTGAAATTTATCCTTGATCTCTTGTAAAATTTATGTGTATTGCCAATAATAATGTTCTTCAAGTCTTTCCTGTACTTTTAGTATTTACTAGAGAAGAACTTTGCTCATCCAATTTTATTGACAATGAAGATTTTTGGGTGGACTTCGGTCCTGTAGTCTTGATCTCCTCACACCAAAAAAGTTTTCCATGTAAAAAAATCATCTTATATTTGCGTGCTTGATATTTATATTATTCTAAATATCGTTTCTTAGGAGGTTTACATAAGAGGGAGATTAATTTTTTCCATTGCATTAATCTGATATTGTTCAAGTTGTTATCATTCTCCCATCAAGGCTCTAAGTTATTCAACAACTTTGATGAGGGTGGGCTCGTAATTGCCAGGAGCCTTGAATCCATGAAGATTACTCGCGGTGGCGGCGACGTTGGTGAGCCCGGCTTTGGCCACACCCCGGCGGAACTTGACATGCGACGCCAGTCTTGGCCCTCCGATCGCGATCGGCACCTAGCGCAAAAGGCAGTCTGAAATCAGCCTCCGCATGAGCTTAAGATCACACAAAGGTACGCGGAAATATCAGACATTCCCGAAGCAGACTTTTTGGACACGAGCAATGATAATAGTCAATCACAAGAAATAGACTGTCGAGACTCACTGGCATCCACAGATTATTCGAAATGATCGGTTTGAAGATCACACCTGGCTTACCAATTACCAAAGTTGACTCCGACCACCTAATGTTTTTTTTTTTTTTTCCACGGAAGAACCTCCAAATGCAGAATCACATAAAAATGTTTCCACAACCATATGCAGAATTGCGCAAATGGGAAGCCAAAAACCACGTCATTTGCAGTGTCCCAAGGTTCATCCTCCTGGGAGAGGCCATTTTGATCCAACCGTGTATTTGCTTTTGTAACAGTGCCTGAGTTCCGACGCAGATCGTTAATCCCATAGTGCTGAAACAAAACTTGCCTGGCAAATTGCGGCACACACTTTTCTTTTTCCCCTCTCGCATCCATGTTGTCCAAACAATTCCGCGTGAAGTTATGTAAAAGCTACTTCCTCCAAATTTGGGTGACTGACCCACTTTTCGGATGAGAATGTCTGTGTTGTCTTAAGCAAATCCTACCAGCAAAACTTACTGGTCGAAGGGTGTAAGAAGTAAGGATCTGAATGTTGCCATTTTTGTCGACTGGGGTTGCCCAGATTTTTTCCTCTGCTGTAACAACATCATAAGCAAACATGGGACATATAGAATCTGCGTACGAAACCATTTTTATGTACTCTGATCTCGTCAAATTTCATTGACATATTGCTGTTTTCTTTACCGCCTGTATGATTCACAAAGGACTAGAATTCTACTGGAGTTTGACAGGCACAATAACTTCAGATCTACCAAGATGTTCTTTTAGGGGAAGCAGTACTCCGTTGAGACTGGAAACCATTTTTCATGCACATTTTGAATGGCTTTAAATTTAATAGTGCTACACACTCTTCAGTTACTGGATATGTAGATCAACTTTACATGGACAAGTAAAATTTCACTGGGCATTCTATAGAGCCAACGACAACTCTAGCAAGTGTACACATCCAGCAATCAAGGCATTACTGGATCAATCAAACATGCAAAGTCACTCACCAGATAGGACTCTGGATCCAGTTAAATACAAAAGCAGAGCCAGCCAAAAAACAAAATCGTAATGACCAACACCAAAAACTCAGTTATCTTCTACATCAAATACTGGTTCAGAGATAAATTCTACTTCCTCCAAGCTCGCAAGAGGTTTTTACTTCTTATCAGGCAGGCAATGTACTAACTTGCAGTACTTCGCAGGAAGGACAGATCATAAATACTAGTAGATACCAACCAAAATGAGTGAGAAGTGGCAACTAGATCCTAAGTTCCACAACTCAACAAAGGCAAAGAAATATTGCAACAGCTACGTTGATTAAAAACAAGCTTTGAAAAATAGAGTGCCTGAATTTCATCAAATCCCACCACAGCACTGTCGATTCAAGAAGATGAAGTCAAAACAGTGATGAGCTATTTTGCTAGAAAAGCTCAGCATAAGAGATGCTAATCAGAGTGGGATGTCAAATTTAAGAATAAAGTTCAAGATTAAAAGAGATGCTTAACGTCAACTACAACAATGCCCTGCTATAGCAACTAGACAACAAATAATATTTGTTTTATCGTTTTTAGGAATGAAACTAGTAAGATACATAAGAATAAAGCTTGTGCTTGTGAGGTGTCAAATTCCATTCAAAAACTGGTGACAGCAATCAATGGATTAACTAAAAAGCTTCATGATTTTACAACACCTTTGACTGACAAAACAAATATGTGAAGTCAAAACACTTGAATATATATATTCTCATGGTCTAGCTGGACAGAGCTGCAAGTTTCAATCTAGGACATGTTTACAGATTATCACCCCGGTCTCATTGCTTTGCACCCCAAAAAATAAGTCAGATTCACCTTGTATCCTGTTAATATAAAATTATTCACCTGTTGAGAACCTTCATAGTATTATCTTCTTTGCCTTAAAGAATACAAGTACACTCTGGCACCTAGCATTTTCCACTGTTTGAACAACTTGGACATAACTGACCAATAACAGAATGATTTACATCACGCAAACTGACATCTTAAAGATACACAAACACAAGATGTAAATTCTTTATGAAGTCCATAACATCATGAGTTAAATTTTCATTTCAGTCCAAGATAAGAAAAAGCAACACTTGGGTCACACATCAAACAACTTTCTTTTATCAGTCATTAATGAGACAAGATATATAGAATATCAGCAATTCAGGGACATACACAAAAACATGCCCTGCCATGCTAATTGATGATAATAGCCAAATTACACACTGGAAGTTATCTTCGGTTCGAAAAATAGGACATCGCAGCTCAATCAAAGTTACCTTTGGTAACGTATACAAAACAATTCGATGCAATCGTCTCGAGTTCCAAAATTCTTTTCTTAACTGCTAAGCAGCAAGAACATAATTTGAGAAATTGTTCTGCTGAAGCACTTTAAGGAAACCTGTATCCAGTATATTGTTTGTGTCCTTCATAACTGTCTATATAAGCCAAAAACAGTGCATTGCAAATGCAACTGCATGTTTGCATTCAAGTACATCTGATAAATCTAGCAACTTTCGACATCGCAGATAATGCCAAAATATCCTGTATGACATTGATATACACGGAGGCAAGGGAGACATGGATTGCAAAACAACAACTAATACTAATTCGAATCTAGAATATGCACAAAATCTCCATACCCTCATAATTTATTTATCCCAACAAATATCCCCCCGGAAAAAAAGAGTGTAAAAGAGGTCAAAGAAACAGAGATCCGTGTGCAACATAAAATCCTAGAAGCAACCAACATAAACATCAATCGACTACAACTTGGTCTCATACTTACATTGTTGATTCCCCACTGTACTATTTGACACATACACGCTCAAATCGCAGGAAGTCGTGGCGACCACATGGACCTTAAACAATCCCATGATGGTCACCTTACCAGACATTTTCGTGTACGTGTTGAGGGGCAAGACCCCGGACAGGAAGTCCGAGTACGCCTGCGAGTTCGACAGGAACCGGTTCGCCAGCACGGTGAGCGTCAGGTTCATCTCCTTCGTCTGGTCGGCCCCTATCTCATCCGCGGGGATCGGGACCTCCCCGACTTGCTCTCCCTTGTAATTCAACAAGCAAGTGCTGTCCTCGTATTTGAAGCCGACCTTGTTGGGGTTCTTCACCGAGATGTCGACGTCCAGGGTCACGTTCAGGTTGAGCCCGAGAGGGGCGATGCTGACCGACGCCTTCAGGCTCCTGACCTTCGTCGAGTTCACGGTGGTCACGGGGTGCTTCGCCTTGAACACGGTGAAGGCCAGGATCACGATCAGCACCACGATGAGGACGAGGATCACCACCAGCGCAATGCAGGCGTTCCTGCATCCGTGTCTCGGCTTGGGCGGCGCCGTGGGCTTCGCGAACTTCGGCGCGGATTCGACGTCCATGGGGGGAGCTTCGAAATCAATCGATCTCCCTGCAAACTTCGAAACGACCCCAAAGGAGAATCAAATGGGTGCCCCAAATGGGTGCCTTAAAGCGAGATGAACAGATGGGTCTCTACAGTAAGGAGGTGGGATTAGGCCAAAACGGTTGGAAGTTGAGAGAGAGAGAGAGCGAGAGCTATAAATTCGAAGCGTGTCGTAGGGTCAAAGGACCCAGTAAAAAGCTCGGAGAAATTTTGGGTTCCTCGCGAATTGAGTCAAGAAGCGAAATTGATGACAGGATCTCGCAGCAGCGCCGATTTGAGGGCGACCCTTTTCCCCTTTTTCTATTATGGTGGCTGGCGTTCGCGGAGAGGAGAGGGACGAGTACGATGACAACGCGTGAGCGAGGGAGGGGGGGCGGGGGGCGGCAACGCGGGATGCTTTTTTCTCTCTCTCTCTCTCTCCCAATCACTGATCTTTTTTCTTTCTTTCTCGAGAAAGTGGGCGCGATGGGAAAAGTTAGAAAGAGAAAGGAAGCGAAGCACAGGAAGAGGAAGAGGAACGGAGGGAGAGAGGGAGGCCATTAAATAAGGAGTGTAGTTGGGAAGTCGAGGTCGAAATCGAAATCGAAATCCATGGACGCGCCATGTGTGAGAGAGAGAGAGGGAGAGAGAGACGAGAGAGAGTGTTGTTGGATTGCCGTGTGAACAGCAGCGCCGACTTCTGCTGCGGAACTAAAGACGGGGGCCATATGCGCATGTGGAAGGAAAGAGTAGTTTGCATGTCTTCCTCACCACGATGTGGTGGCCGGCGATGGAGCGGTAAGACTACGGAACACGCCTGGCCCATGAGTTTTAGTATATAATATTGTCTTTGAATTTTTAATTTATTTAATATAATCTTTTAACTTTTTTACGTACTTTCAATTAGTTTCTCGAACCATATGAAAATGTTTAATGGCTACTGGTCCTTGAAAATGTTTAAAGGTCTAGCAACAATTTCTCGAAACTAATTTTCCTTTCTCCCGAAAGGAAAGTATTTTTCTTGAAATCACTTTTTAGGAAAATCTTTATCCATTTTCACATTAAGGAATTCATTTTCCTAACTTTAAATATGTATATCTTCTTCGATCATAAATAATTTTCTATTGATTGATTATTTTTAGTAAACAAAACACATAAACTTTCAAAAAACTAATTCATGGATGATTTTTTTCACTCAAACAAATACGTCTCCAATGAAAGAGCTTTTCGCTAATTAGTTTTCCGGATTTTCACATGTTTGATTCGCTGAAATGGTCAATCAACAAAAAAAGCATTTTCAATCAAGGAAAACACCCACTCTTAAAATTAAGAAACAAATTCTCTTTTCTAAATAGAGAAAATCATTTTCCCGAGCATAACAAGTCTCTTAACAAGCATTCACTTCTTCACCTTCTTCAATGGTCATTATTTTAAACGAGATCCAAACATCGAAAATATTTTTAGGAGAAAATTTCAAATAAGGACCTACAATGTCATCATTTTCTCAAAAAGGACATGAAATGAATTTTATCTCAAATAAGGACCCAAAGTGCCTTCATTTTCTCAAAAGAGGACTTGGAGTAGAGTCTGTCTCAAATAATAACCAAAAGTAATCATTTAGTCTCAAATAAGGACCTCATTTGCCGGCCAGTGAATAAATGCATCTCCGATACATATCCGGTAGCCTGATCAAGGATATTTTTGTCCAATTTTTTTGAAAAATTTTTTTGGTTATCTTGTTCTTTATTATTATTTTTTTTTTTGGGTCAATGGTGGCACTGTTCATCATCTTCTTCATCCCCTCGTTCGTCTTCTTCTCAAGAACATTGGACTTGGGAAGGGCTAGTGAGCTCTGGCCGTTGGTGAGGGTCAGCGAGGGTTGGACGCCCCTCGTCGATAGTAGGCGAGAGCCACCAAGCCCTCATCGGCCGTGTGTGAGGGCTCGTAGGCCGACCCTTGCCAGATCTGGCAAGGGTGGCCTCGGTTGTGGCTGGCAAGGGCCGTCAAGCCCTCACTAGCTGCGGGTGAGGGCTTGCAGGCCCTCGCCAGCCCCTATTAGTGGCCAATGATGTGGGTGAGCCCTTGCCCAGGGCCGACGAGGGGTGATCTCACTGATGGTCATAAGGGGCGACCTCTCCCACCTCCGCCCGTTGCTCCACCGACAACCTCGTCTTCTGTTAAGACTACGACTGGGATGCTCGCATCGCTTCCTTCATCCCTTCCTCCCACCACCGCTCTCGGATTGACGACTTCTTCGGCTACCCCTTTTGCCCTCGAGGACTTTCTTGTAGGGCCTTGATTTGGACGAGGACCTTCTTGTAGGGCCTTGATTTGGACAATCCCCCTTCCCCATGGCCAGTGAGGGCTCAATGGCCCTCATCTGCTGTCAGCGATGGGCGTCGAGCCCTCGCTAGCCCTTACCAGTGGCTGGCGCTAGCTAGCCTTTCCCCAAGTCTAGTGTTCTTGATCTACGCAAGAAGATGATGAACAGAGTAACCAAAAATGAAAAAAAAAAATGGACGAAAATACCGTAATCAGGCCATCGGAATATACATCGAAGATGCATCTATTCACCGGCCGGCAAATGAGGTCCTTTTTTGAGACTAAATGACTACTTTTGGTCATTTTTTTAAACAAATTTCACTTCATGTCCTCTTTTGAGAAAATTATTGCATTTTTTGTCCTTATTGGAGACAAACTTCACTTTATCCTCTTTTAAGAAAATGATAGCACTTTGGATCCTTATTTGAAATTTTCCCATATTTTTAGTCATGCTTTTTCAGCATACCACCATATAAATGAAAACTAATCACTTTCATTATAAAATGATTTCCATGAAAGAAATTTCCTTTAACATGAAATTTCAAGTTAAATGATCCGTCCGAGAATTGCAGCCCTCTCACGAATTTGGCGACGCCTTCTTGCCAATTTGACGAGCTCACTCAACTTTTTCAAATTGTTCCATCATATTTCGAAACTATTTTTTATTAAATCAGATTTTTATAGCAATTTTTTTTTTCGAGTTGGTTGTTCTACTAGAATAAAAATGGAAATGCTAATGTTAATCGACACAAATGTTACTAATGTAATCAACCGGAATCGACACGTGGTTGAAGTTAGGCATTAGCAACAGGAGGGATTTCTCCCTCCCCTCACTCACCCCAGGCGCGGGAGGTACTATCACGGTGGTAGCAGAGCTTGGCAAACCTTCCCCACCGTGCCCCCAAATGCTATATTTGTCTTCCCGACAGAGAGGGAATACGGAGACAGGGCAAATTTTTACATGTAATTTTTAGGTGTTAGGTAGATAAAATTTTGAAAAAATCAAAAGAAGAAGTAGGAGGCGGCTAGAGGGGGTCACTTGGCTAGATCTAGCTTGGATGGCGATCGGGGTCTGATTTTTTTTCCAAGGTCTCCTTTGTTTTATCTTTTAATATTTAGGAAAATCTCCAAATAACAATCAAAGTGTCAACATTCTATCAAATAAGAGCCAAGAGTGAACATTGTTTCAAATAAAAATTTGAAGTGTTCAAATTGTTTCAAGTAAGGACGTGCGATGATCAAATCATCTCGAGTAAAGACTTTTGGTTGGCCAGTGACTATTCCGGTCATTAGAGAAATTGTATTTTAGTCAAAAAATTATGAGTGTATTTTTTAATATTTTGATTTTTTTTCTTTTTTTTTTTTTCTCTTCTTTCCTCCTTCAATCATGGCAGAGGTTGTCGGACTTAGGTGAGGGCCACTTTCACTAACGTTAGGCGAGAGTCACCCTCGCTTGGGTGAGTGAGCAAGGAACCCCCTTGCTTGGCCTCGCCTATCTAGCCTAGGCGAGACAACTTTCACCCAATGTTGACAAGGACATCGCTCGCCCGATGTCGCATAGGTGAGGGCTACCCTTGCTTGACGCCAACGAGGGCGAGAGCAGCCCTTGCCTAAGATTAGCATCCTTCGCCATGTTCGGTGGAGGGAAGAAGAGAAAATAAAACATAAAGAAAAAGAAAAAAAGAAAAGGAAAATAAAAAGGAAATAAATTTAACAATTAAAAGACTAAAATGCATTTCTGCCAGCGAGATTAGGCCATATGCCATTTTTTGAAATAATTTGGCCAGTTCAAACCCTTATTTGAAACAAGATTCACTTTAAATTCTTATTTGAAAAAATAAGAGTACTTTAAGCTCTTATTTGTAATTTTCTTAATATTTATTTTATTTTATAATATTCATGATTTCTAAACCATTTTCAATTTTTTAGCATATAAAGTAGGACATCACGTCAACATCTAACGGGGACTTACCAGTTGAATCAGTATTTCTGTTTATAATTTCAATAGGAGGATCAACTTGTGCCAAAAAAAAAAAAACATATAGTTTAGAAAAAGTTCCCAATTATGCCATTTTCCCTCTAAAAAAATAATCAATTTGGTAGAGTAACTTTATATCTAGTTAGAATCATTTTTTTTTTTAATTATAATCTTTGGATCACAAAAATAAGAGATTTCATCGTGAGATTTGAGTGCAATAAGATACAAACAAAGAATCGTCGACTAAATGATTTTATGAATCCACCCGTCATGACACTTTTGCAAAGAATTCACTATAAAGTGCAAGCAGTCAGACGTGTCCATGTGGAAAAATCGATTTCCGAAGATACCATGTGCACCCTAAAATCCTAGAAGCAACCAACATAAACATCAACCAACTACAACTTGGTCTCATACCTACACTGTTGACTCCCCAGAGTACTATTGGACACAAGCACGCTCAAGTCGCAGGAAGTCGTGGAGACCACATGGACCTTGAACAATCCCAAGATGGTCACCGTACCAGGCATTTTCGTGTACGTGTTGAGGGGCAACACCCCGGACAGGAAGTCCGAGATCGCCTGCGAGTTCGACAGGAACCGGTTCGCCAGCACGGCGAGCGTCAGGTTCATCTGCTTCGTCCGGCCGGCCCCTATCTCGCCCGCGGGCACGGGGGCCTCCCCGACTTGCTTTCCCCTGTAATTCAACAAGCAAGTGCTGTTCTCGTACTTGAAGGCGACCCTGTTGGGGTTCTTCACCGAGATGTCGACGTCCACGGTCACGTTCAGGTTGATCCCGAGAGGCGCGGTGCTGACCGACACCTGCAGGTTCCTGAGCTTCGCCGAGTTCACGGTGGTCACGGGGTGCTTCGCCTTGAACACGGTGAAGGCCAGGATCACGATCAGCACCGCGATGAGGACGAGGACCGCCACCGGCGCAAGGCAGGCGTTCCTGCATCCGTGGCTGCGCCTGCGCTGCGCCGGGGGCTTCGCGAACTTCGGTACGGATTCGACGTCCATGGGCGGGCTTCGAAGTCAATCGATCTCACTGCAAACTTCGAAACGACCCCCAAAGGAGAATCAAATTGGTGTCCTAAAGCGAGATGGATAGATGGGTCTCTAGAGTAGGGAGGTGGAATTAGGCCAAAACAGTTGGAAGTTGAGAGAGTGCTGTAAATTCGAAGCGTGCTATAGGGTCAAAGGCCCAGTAAAAGCTCAGAGAAATTTTGGGTTCCTCGCGAATGGAGTCAAGAAGAGAAATTTATGACAGCAGCTCGCGGCAGAGGAGAAGGACGAGTGTGATGACAACACCCGAGGGGGGCGGCAGCGCGGGATGCTTTTTTCTCTCTCCCAGCCACTGATCTTTTTCACTTTTTAAGTGGGCGCGATGGGAAAAGCGGAAAGAGATGAACAGAGAGAGGGACGCCATTAAACAAAGAGTGTAGTTGGGAAGTCGAGGTCGAAATCGAAATCCATGGACGCGCCATGTGAGAGAGAGTGACAGGAAGAGAGTGTCGGATTGCCGTGTGAACAGCACCGACTTCCGCTGCGGAACTAACGACGGGGGCACATGCCCATGGGGAGTGGAGGGAAGAAGAGTTTGCATGTCTTCCTCACCACACTGTAATGGCCGGTGATGGAGTCCTAAAATGACGAAATAATCACACAAAAAATTTCTAAAATTTGGCCTTAATGTATTTCATAGAACAAGTATCAAAAGTTTAAAAATTACCTTTAACAAGCTTAAAAATTCAAGAATCACATTATATTAGGTTAAAGTTCAGAAATCACATTAAATAAATTAAAAATTTATAAATGATGCTAAACGTTAGAGCAAAGTTTGGGGATTATTTGTATCATTTTCCTTAAAAGGATTTGAATTTTATGATGCGTTTGTTTCATTAAAAATTGTTCTGTGAAAATCATTTTTGAGGAAGATAGATAGCTTTATTTATTTGGTTGTTTAAGGAAGATGATTTCTTTCTTGTCAAAAAGTGAAGTTATTCTCCCATAATCTAAGCTTGTCGTTTCTAGTTAATGGGAACATTTTTTTTTGTAGATCAATTAGTTTTTCATTATTCAAGTACCAAAAAGTCGGAAGATAATTTCTTGAAAATAGTTTTCATTTCTAGAAAAACTTCATGATAAAGGAAAGTGTTTTTGTGAAATCATTTTTTAAAAAAATATTTATACATTTTCAAGTTAAGGAATTTATTTTCTATAAATTTAAATATGCATGTCTTCTTTTACCATAAATGATTTTCCGTTGATTAATCATTTTTAGCAAATAAAACGTGTTTAAATCCAAAAAATTAATTTATGATGATTTGTTCACCCAAACAAGCACATCTCCAATGAAGCAACTTTCTGCCAATTAATTTTTCGTACTTTCACATGTTTGAAACAAATTCCCACTCTTAAGATTAATGAAACAAATTCTCATTTCTAAATTTAGGAAATCATTTTCCCAAGCATAAGAAGTCTCTTAACGAGCATTTACTTTTGCACCTTCTTCAATACTCATTATTTCAACAAGATCCAAACACTAAAAATATTTCCGGTCACTTGTTTTTTTCAGAATACTATCATCTAAATAAAAACAAATCACTTTAATTAAAAATAATTAGATGATAGTATTCTGAAAAAAACATCTCCATCGTTATTTCCATTTATAATTTTGATAGAAGGACAAATATGAATAAAAAAAAAACATAAAGTTTAGGAAAAGTTCCCTATTATGCCATTCTCCCCCCAAAAATAATCGATTTGCTGAGGGGCTTTATGATCGATCTCCTAGAACCCTTTTCATCTCTCTCAATAATGATAATCCTTGAATCAAAAAATTAAGAGATTTCATCGTGAGACTCGAGCGCAATAAAGTAGAAACAAAGAACCATTGACCAATAATTCCATAAATTTGTCCACCACGATACTTTTGCAAGGAAATTACTATAAAGTGCAAGAAGTTGGATGTATCCGTGTTGAAAAATCGCGAAGACCAGGGAAAGTCTTTGTCCGATACCTCGCGCCATCTCATGGGATGAGCATGAATAAATTCGTGCATGAAAATCAAGTTCCCTGTCGCCGTCGCAATAGTAAAAAATTATAAATAAAAAAAAGTGGGAAAAAGTAAGACCCATGACAAGATCGACTCGACCAATCGTAACGCGGGACGTGTGAGAACTGCACCACGATTCGACTTCGATCGTGATGGGTGGATGCTGTTATTTCGACCCTTCATTCACGCACCTTCGATCGGACGTGAGCATAGCTCGTGTCGTGAACGACTCGGATTCTGCCGTCGACATGCACAACTCGAAGGTCAAACACGCGGATGACACGACACCTATGCTATCTTTCCATAACTATAGAAATTACTATTAGAACGGCCCTACCTTTTGGAAAAACGCCTTACGCAAATTACAATCTAAATGTTAAAATATTTTTTAAACGGACAGTCATCAAATCAACTCTCCCAGGTGTCATATACTTTTTTTTCTTTGGTATAAAGAAAGGCTAAAAGTCCCTATCCATCATTGTTGTCCGAAAATTTCCCTTAAATCTCTAAGCATCATTTCGGGAAAATCTCTAAAAGCCTTTTGCTTGAAAGAGAGGAACAGATCCCTTCTCAAAATTCAAAACATACATGCTTGTACGTAAAACTTTAGTCCAATATGACAAACATAACTAAGATATCGGAAAACGACCCGACAACAAATCCAACATACCACGATTTTTCCTTAGTAACACAAGCGTACGGGTACTTGCAAGAATGAATTTGACTCTTTTTCTGAATAAGTCAACCTGAGATTGCATGAGATGGAAGGAGATGCCCAGACATCTGTTCTTTTATCTTATAGGACCACTATTAATCAGCCGTAGTTAATTGCTATTAACTTACTAAACATGGCCAACCGGAGGCTGAACTGCTCAGGCTCCAAAAGAGTTCCCTACACTCCGGGAGGACCAATAGCTTATTTTACCATGAACATTAGACTAGTTACAATACGAAACTATGCATATTAGCTCTGTGATTTGAGTTTGGCAGAGGCTCAGGGTTACTCGACAACTTCGATGAGGGTGGGCTCGTAATCGCTGGGAGCCTCGAACCCGTGCAGATTAATCACGGTGGCAGCGACGTTGGCAAGCCCGGCCTCAGCCAAATCCCGGCGGAACCTGACACCCGGTGCCAGTCCTGGCCCTCCGATCGCGATCGGCACCTAGCACGAAAGACCCCCTAAAATCAGCCTCCACATGAGCTTAAGATCACACAAAGGTACACGGAAATATTGGACATCCCTGAAGCAAACTTTTTGGACACGAACAATGACAATAGTTAATTATAAGAAATCGACTGTCCAGACTCATTGAGATTTACAGAATATTCAAAATGATCGGTTTCAAGATCACACTTGGCTTACCAATTACCAAAATCGACCACAAAAGAACCTCCAAATGCAGAAACACATGCACATAATTCCACCGCCATATGCAGAATTACGCGAATGGGAAGCCCCAAACCTCATCATTTTCAGTGTCTCGAAGTTCATCTTCCTTGGAGAGGTCATTTTGATTCAACCATGTATTTGCTTTTGCAAGTGTGCCAGAGTTCCGACACAGATTGTTAATCTCACAGTGCAGAAACAAAACTTGCCAGGCTAATCGTAGCACATACTTTCTCTTTTTCCCCTCTTACATCCATGTTGCCCAAACAATTCCACTTCAAGTTATGACTGCCTAGACCCAATCTGGAATTGAATACCGGGACCAAAATTTCAATACGGATAGAACTTATATGGTACGTAAAAGCTGCTTCCGCTAAATTTAGGTGACTGATCCACTTTTGGGATGAGAATGTCCATGTTCTCTAAGGCAAATCCTACCAGCAAAGAAATAACACAACAAAACTTACCGGTCGAAGGGTGTGAGAAGTAAGAATCTGAATGTTGCCACTCTTGTCGACTAGGGGTTGCCCGGATTTATCCCTCTTCACCATGTCCTCGGCATTCCCATGGTCTGCTGTAACAACATAAATTCCCCCGACCTGCTCTACTGCATCAAGGATAATCTGCAATTTAAAACACGGTCACACTCAGACAAGCGAAATTATTGGTAAGAGGACAAAGATTACAATCAGTAGACAGGGAAAAGACGATGGCCGAGTTCCTTTCAAGTGCCAACATGCTATGCAGCCCCAAAAAGAATCGCATACTACTAAAAAGAAGAGGAAGAAAAGGCCGGAAGCGGATGAACGTCCGGCGGGGAAAAGAATAGTAGATTTGCGAAGACCAAACCTTGACGGCCTCATCAGCAGCCTTACATCCAACAATCGTCGCCTGAATATCTCCTGTATGCCCCACCATATCACCATTCGGTAGGTTCACCCTCACCTGCTTTATGCATGCAAACGAAGGGATCAGTTCCTAGCCATTTTCTCAACATCCATAAAGAAGTTCCATTAGATTACCTGGTCAAATTTTCTACTGAGAATGGCATCCCTTGCCTTTTCAGCAATCTCTACTGCCTTCATCGTTGGGCGGACGTTAAATGGAATTCCTGTGTCGCTTGGGATTTCAACATACTCCTCCAATTCGGGGTTAAAATAGCCAGACCGATTGCCATTCCAGAAAAAGGTCACATGACCAAATTTGACAGTCTCACTGGTGAAACACAAATGTATAGATTAACAGACGCATGGCTCAACGACAATAATAAGATAATAACAAGTGTCGGGACCAACTAGCATTGCAAGAAATCGAAAATATCATCCAAGAACATTCTACCAATTACCAAACAGAGGAATTGGTTTCCTACTGTTTTTTTATCGTTGATGAGACTGGATAATATGCTTCAATCCTAAGATGTTGCCTCAAGATAATGGAAAGCATGGAGATATATGGACATAGGTGAAGAAAAATAAAAGTATCTTCTTTCTCATTTTAATTGTTCACAACATTTCTTTACCATGGTTGACAAAATACCCAACATCCCCCTTCCAAACACACGCAAACAGAAGACCTGCAATATTATAGCTATAAAGAGCAAATTGATGTTTGCTGACCTGCAAGCAAATGTTCGGATACCATTATGAACTAAGTATTCACCGGATGTCCTCTCGATTTCTGGTGGAGAGACAAGGTAATGGCTTGGAAGCTTCAGTTCACCATCATACTGAAGCATTCCAGCGTAGTGAATTTTTGGAAACCGAACCCCATCGAATTTGTCAAAATTTTCATATTCGAGTGCTTTGGCAAGCATGACCATACGATCTGCTCGAAAATTGAATGTAACAACAGCATCACCATCCACAATGGGACCAACAGCCTTCCCATTCTCATCAACAATGACAAAAGGAGGCAAATATTGGTCGTTGGCATTAGGCTCTGCCCTGAGCTTTTTTACCGCTTCAACAGCACTTCTAAACTTATAAGGAGCTTCACCAAGAACTTGCGCATCCCATCCTCGTTTAACCACATTCCAGTCGTTCTGTAAAAGAAACACAGCGTGGTGAGTTTACTAAGCTACTTCAAATGCCCTGGCAGATCTTCACGTCAAAGGTACCCGGCAACTATCTTCCTCTGGGACAAACATCTAAGGGTATGCATAAAGATGGTTTCAGACAAGTCATTGTGCTCAGTATAACCAGTTAAAGTTCATTTGTAACCTACCTCATAACGGTCCATGGTCACATACATGCGACCTCCACCAGACGCGATTTGTGCATCAACTCCTTTTTCACGTAACTTTGCAAGATCATTTTCAAGAGTTTCTACAAAGCCCACACTTGAACCGTCCAAAACATCACGGCCATCAGTCAGAATATGAACTCGTATTCTTTTAGCTCCATGCTCGACAGCACCTTTTACAAGCAACTGCACAAGAAAGATAGAAGAAGTGAATTTTATAGGCACGACCACTACCAAACCCGAAGAAGATGAGAGATTAAGTCAAGCACTGGAACAACCTGCAACTGATCAAGCCTAGAGTGAACACCACCATCGCTTAATAGCCCAATTAGGTGCAACGTTCCATTCTCAAAGCACTCCTTTATATACTTAAAACCTTCTCCTTCGTAAATTTTTCCAGAAGCTAGGGCTAGGTCAACAAGTTTTGCACTGCATCAAGAATGGATGAGATTCAGAATTGAGATTCAGAATGCTGTACCTGCTCTGTATTTTGATGCCAAGAGCACATGAATAAAAGAATGCAGAACACTTTGACGAGCTATAATCTCCTGTTCTACCATTTCACTGACCAAATTCTCAGTCTAGAATAGACAAAATCACCGCATCTCGCAACATACATAGACAAGCACATTTCAGCCAAGTCGGTGTATTCAAATGTTCCAATCAATTAGATCACAGAATATCAAGGTTTTGAGAAGTGATCTTGCTAGAAATTCATTACACTAGGCCAAATAATCCCAATTTTATGCGGTTCAACAAATCTAGTTGACATTTCTTCATTAATTTACTCATTCTCAATTTGTAGATTGGATATAATTAATAACGTACGGATGTCTAATTAATACACAATGTGGCCACCCATACCATAGTAATTCTTTTTAGTCAGTTTACTAATGAACGATCAACTTTTAACCTTTTAGTCTAAACTTGTGGCAACCATAATATGCAAGTTGGCCGAGTCATGTCACACCCTTGTTTTCTTCAGTTATAGGCCCAAAAACTCAGGCAAAGGATATACACTAACGTGAGAATTACCTATATATAATGCAAAGCGAGTTTCCTACTTTCTAAGAGAAGTATTTGAATTCTATTTGAGTCTGCAACTGAAAACATACAAAAGAGAGACAATTTCACGATGAAGTTGTAGAACTAATTTTCTCCTGTTACCAACCATGATAATATCGGTAATAAAGCCCTTCAATTCCGGTGATGGCTTATAAATCCAACACAAATTCGTATAACATTGGAAATACAAATTCACTTTTTATGCTTCGACACCAGAGACATGTAACTTTGCTGTTCCATCGAGAAATGTCATGGCACGGCAAGTGATTCTTTTACAAATATATACTCAACATGAATCTCGGAAAGAAGCATCGTGACAGGGCAAGAAGCTAACCCTTGCGCATAAATGCGCCCGGCGCCTAAGGCGTTGTGACCGACCTCGCTGTTGCCCATGTCATCGTCCGTGGGAAGCCCCACCGCAGTTCCATGAGCCTTTATCAATCTCCACTTGTCAGGAGCACCCTTTTACACAGGAATCCATGACCACAAAAGTCAGTTCCAGCTCCAGCCACCGATTTTTGCCTACGCTTACACACATATACAAGGCATTTCTTTAAATTTGCCTTGTGTGTGCACACTGTACATGACAAAATGACAACATCCCCTGTTTTCTCTGGGACACAATCACAAACGTGGTACCACTCTGAGGCAAAAACATGCAAGAATCGAGTAAATTCCAACTCGAGCTCCATCATCACATTAAGAAGAGACAAACAATAACGAGCTAGAGCTTAACCAAAAAAAAACAATAACGAGCTAGAGTCAGAAAGACCCCACCACATCGGAGGGCCCTAACAGCCAACTAGTATCAGCAAGCGAACATGCACCAAACCGAGACGTTAAAGAGTATTTTCTGGCAGACCAACTGTACCTTTCTGAGAGAATCCAAGGCAGGAGTATCGGCGACGTGGATGCAGTTATACGGGTCGGGTTCGGCTTCGCCCCAGCCGTCCAGCACCACCACCGCCACGGTCCTCCCCTTCGGCAGCCTCGGGTGATCCGGCAGCTTCCACGAGAACTCCGAGCTCCCCATCTCTCTATCTCTCTCTCTTCAAAACCACCGAAACCAAAATTCGGCAGGTACCAATGAATCCGCGACCAGACCGACCAAACCAGAACAACTTCGTCACGTCCTCAACAACGACGAAGAAGAAGAAGACGAAGAAGGAAGAAGAAAGAAGAAGAAGGTGCTGGAATGGAAGTGATGAATGTAGCGAGAGTGACGTGAGGCCATTGAATGCAAGAGACCAGCTTTACACTTGGCGCTTTGACGAGAGAGTCAGGAAGTCTGGAGAAAATTCAGGAGTCCATGGCGGGCCATGGAAGAGCGGAGAAGGAACGAGAAAATGCATGCACTTTTGCGCAGTGTTTGGCTCCCTAGGATAAGATTATTCCCACCCCTCGGCCCGGACTTTCTTATCTCTGTTGCCAAACGGGCCGGCGGAAGAGCGAGAGTCAATCGGCGTGATATTAGATGTGATCCGAAAATGACAAATCGAAACGAGACAACAAAGGTGCCGTACCCGATACGCCTAATAAAGTGTCATGACAAATCACACGACATGACATGACCTAATCATCAAACAATCAAGGCCCATATAATTATTATGGTATCATATCGTTTGATTGTTACGTCTAGCATTTAATTTGTCATGCTACATTCGGTTATTGTCATGTCATGCTGTTTCATCGGTAAGTATTGCCTCACATTTGCCAAGTCAAAATACAGAGGATTGATTTCATCTCATGTCATTTCATCATTACATTATATTCATATGTGATTATTACAATATCATGTTATCTCACCGTTATCATTTTATTTGTGATTATTGTCATGTCATCTCGTCATATATCTTGTCTTTGTTGTGTCATATTATATCATATGTGACATATAATATCATTTCATCGTTGTGTAATGTATTCAAATTTAGACCAACAACAACGGCCTCGAGTCCGTGACGATAATTGGTGTTAGTGATGGCATTGTATGTGAAGGGCTTGAATCCTTGGCATTGTAAAAGGGAGTTTACTTTGGCTCGTCGAGACGTCCGAGGCATGTACGGGCGAAGTTTTATTTTCTCTTCCTTTCTATGGCTTTCCTCACCGTCTCTCTTTTTTATTTTCTTTACCCTTTTAATGCCGTCGGTCCACTTTTTCTTCTTTATCTTTTCAATTTTCAGGCGATTGAAGCTTTAGGACTAAATTAATGGGCTTTGGGCTGGGCCCATTTATTACAGTTTAGCTACCAAATTGAGCATGGAGCGAAAATTCATAATTTTGTCCGTTATCATTCCAAAGAAAAATTTAATATAAATGATGTATTTATTTCGCGAAAAATGAATGATTTAAAAAAATATTTTCCAAAGAGATCACTCGTTGCTTTTGAAAATAAATGAATGAAAAATATTTTTATCTTCCATGTTCAAATAAAGTTGCTGACAATAATGAAAATATTTTTATTGACTAATAATTTTAAACGATATAAGTGATTATTTTTCAAGAAAAAATTTCTAAATTTTTCTGTTTCACAAAACGAATGGAGCTATCAATCTAAGGGTAAGCATGGTTTGAATAGGGGTTCCTATCCTAGAATCGGGAATCACCCACTAAAGACCGATTCCAAAAAATTAGAATCGAAAGCTGCTCGTTGATTTCATGAATTCACCTGAGAACCAGATCACCAATTCAATTCTCGTGAAATTGGTCCCACCAAACTTCACGCGACGTCCAATTGCAATATCCCTATCTAGTAAAGTTACCTATAACAAACCCAACGACTTCTAATCTTCCACCCCGACAATTCCTGCAGCGGTGGACCTCCATCAGCATTATTAGACTAGTTAGTATCATTCACAACACTCTGCAGGTTTCCCAATGTTATTGGGGACTTGGTGGTATTAGCCCAGTTCTTCCCGATGTTAAACAGATAGACAACTTACACATTAGGGATTTTGGGTTTTAATTTTTGTAGAGTTTTTGGGCTAAACGAAACTAACCAACAACTTACAGATTTAGGGATTTAGTAAATAGATTGAATATTAGGGATTCTAACTTATAATAAATGGAGGTAATCTAGAGCGAGAGAGGGAGGTGATGAACAACAGGAGGCATATCAAGGTCGTGAGTCAATGGAGTTGAGCTCAAGAGGCCGTGAGTCAAGAGACGGAGATGGAGGCGGAGAGACCAAGTTGAGAGTGAGACAGTTAGGGCGCGCATGATAAAATTTATACTTTTCTATTTCTTTGATTCTCTGTTCCCCGGAACAGGTTTGGAACAGAAATCCGTTTGATAACGTAATTTGATTTTTCTATTTCTGGAATAGATTTCTATTCTAGAAATAGATTTGAAGAATAAATCATAAGCTAAAATTTTTAACTTCTCAATTTCTGAAATAGAAATTGAGAAATCAATTTTTAGCCAGAAATCAATTTCTGTTTCAGAAATGTTGTCATACACACCCTGAGAGTCCGAGACGAGACGAGCGAGTTTCAGCATATTAGGGATTTAGGATTTTCATTTTTTTTTTAAAAGAGTAAAAATTAAATATTTTTTTTATTATATATACACATATATATAATATATACATTAGGCCGGTTCGAATGGGTAGGCAAGTGGACAATTCCACACTGAAACCGTTGTTTCTCTTTAAAAACTATCGTTTCTGGTAACCACTAGGAATGAAGGGAGAGGTTGGGGGTTCAAATCCCCACATTTTCAAGGAGGGTTGCGGTGGGGACGATTTCATTTACATCTTGCAAGGAGGCAGGGCAAAAGTCTGAGAGTATGTGTTAGAATATGATTAGAGTAGGACCGACCAAAAAAAAAAAAAAAAACCTATCAGTTTTGGTTAGTCCGTTTTGGTTTTGGACGGTTCTCGATTTTTTTTTAGAATGGATCCATTTAAGGGAGATAAATATCAATGGACAAATCAAAATCAGAACCGACTCCTGTGCCTGGTGTCCCCATCATATCACTTGCTGTTTGTTGGATTTGTGCATGAACAATTCCCCACCAATGTCTGCTTCCAATTCCATCCACTCATTGACCTAAAACTTCACTTCCCACTGCAAATCCCCTTTCCTTCAGCCCTTCCCAGTTCCCACCACACATCACACTCCTCCCCTTCATCTCTCCCCCCTCTCCCTCTCCATGGACAGCTCCCTTCTCAATAACTGTTGCACCAGAACGATCATTCTAGTGGCTCTACTTCTCTCCCTCAGGACTCCAGGTATAAATATTAAAACCATCCTCCCTCCCTGTTTCTTTTGGATAAGATAAAAGTTTCCATTGTTGATCAATTCGATTTCACCCCCCGCCACCAAAAAAAAAAAACCACATCTTTTGGGGACATGCCAGGATCCCGTGCGTTCGACAATCTCGAGTTCCGGCCTGCGGCGGTGGAGCCCCGGGTCCTCGAGCTCCCTCGCGACTATAGGGCTGCCGAGAGACGGCTGCTAGGGCCGTTCCAGCTCTGCCTCGCGTGCAAGTGCTGCGCGGCCGCTGCGCGGCCGCCCGTGTGCACCACGATGCCGTGCTGCTTCGCCATCGACTGCCAGCTCCCGAACAAGCCCTTCGGGGTGTGCGCCTTCGTCCCCAAGTCCTGCAACTGCGCATCCTGTGCCGTCTAGCATCATCTAGACTCACTCTTTTTCCTATGCTGCTTCTGAATCTGAATTGGAAAAGGATGTCAACGACTTTGTTAGAATCTTTTGCCTGGTCTTTTTGCTTTTGTGAGGGTATATACTGAAATTTGGGGGACACTTTGTGATTTATGTCTTGTGTGATTTCTATATCATTACTTTTTTTTCTTTTTCTTTTTCTTCAATTGATAGAGGCTGTACACAATGTGTAATTTCTATATGATTACTTTTTTTCTTTTCTTCAATTGATAGAGGCTGTACACAATGTGCATAGAAATCATAGGCTTTATAGCTCCTCATTATTGCAACTGTTGACATCTTCATGGGACCTAGACCCTTTTACTATTCATTTGCCATTTCAAAAATGATTTTCCGAAAAGCACTTTTATCGCGATAAAAGAAGGGAGGGGGAGCCTGCCTCTATTTGCTTCCGATCCATCCATGTCGTCTCAGTAATTCGATCGAGGAAATATCACGAGAGGGGGAGTCGAAGTCATCGCGACGGGATGCATCTCTCTCGCGGGCCAAAATTGAGCCCGGTATCCTAAAATGCCCATCTCATGTGCCCACGACACTACTGGCCCTGTCATCCGGCCCAGCCAGCAGGAGGCTAAAACCCAACCCGGCCCAAACATGTCTCATCTTCCAAATCCATCATGTTTCTATTATAGGTCGGTCGATTCCGAACAATCACACACCCATGCAGCCTTAGGATTTCAATTCCAAGTCAGCCTCCTACGCACACACATTTGAACACAAGGGTGTATGAACAAAGAATGAGTATATGCTGAACACAATAAAGGGGAAGGTTCTCTATTTATACAAGTTTGGTCCTCATCTCAGCTGTTGATCCTCCCTCCGATCCTACGGTGTTATTTGAACATATATCATCATTACAAGTCTTTACATTAAGCCACTCAATGGCTCTAGGTCTGTGGAAAGCCTAAAGGGGCATGTGTCAATAAGGGCAGGGCTGCCTGACACAAGTAGGTGGACGGTCACGGGCTTTTGTCCGCATTGCACATGGGCGGACCATGTATTGATCAAGGGTCATCCATGGATCGATCATGTGTAGCTCGTGAGCTGGCTCTTGGGCAGGACATAACTCTATCTTGGATGGTTTTGGATGATGCTCGTCCATGGGCTGTGTAATTTCCATGGTGGAACCCGAAATGCCAAACTTGACCCGGGACCGAAGTGCATGGAACTATAATATGTAGTACGTACGTAGACTTCAATTTGTTCAAGAAGGACAACATGGTCCGCTTCTTTCCCGTTTCTTGCGTCAGCCAGGCTAATCCCTTGCCCAGGAAATGACGTCAGCGCACTCAGGAATATCATTTTTTTATGTCTCTATGTCTATGTACTGTATTCTAGACTAAGGTATATAGGACGGGATGGTTGATATTAATTAGAAAAAAAAAATGAATGTTAGGTTGTGATGTCTCCATTTAAAAATGTTCGATCCAATTCGTTAGCTTTTATCTAGATTTGGTGTAGATGTACTATTGATGAACTTAAGATAAATACTAAATAATATATGACGACGTCTCGTGACTTTTCATTCCAATAGTTCGAATATTGCGTGAATCAATTAGATCTCTTGCCAATGAAACAATTCTTCTTATTTTCTTTGGAAAAAGAAACCTTTTAAAATGAAAATTGAATTGTAGGGTCACAATCTATCACGGAATTTCAATTTATATAATTTTTAAAATCTAGAGATGTCATAATAGAGATCCGGCGGCTGCCTGGAGACTCATGAAATACCTTATAAATCTCATGAACCGGTTTGGTCTAGATTTTTGACACATGCAGATAACCCAAACTTAGAGCAGCTTAATTTGAACGAGCAATCTCCAATTTTTAAACTTAAAATTCTCAAATTCAACGTGAGATGCAAAGATCAGCTTCTCTTTTCATTATTTTCAATAGGAAAATGATTTCTTATTTCTCTTTTAGAAAGAATCCAATTCATGAGGCGGAAATCTTGCGGCGATCAAACCAAACTCGATGGGTCAATTCGGAGAATCTTCCACAAGACGTGAAGATCAGCATCACCCTCCCGACGTCAAAGAATGTACTAAATGAGAAATTAAAAAGACTTTCTTCTTTCACCCAATTTTTTTTTTTTTTTTAAAACAGAAAAGGGAATGTTCCCCCTCTTCATTTTTTATAGTAACCGCCATTGGAGGCGTCAGTCAAAGCACGCGGCCTTGTCTTTCAAACTGGCTGGTATCGCTGGCATGACACGTAAAGATCTTGGCACGACATCGGAGAGCATCGTCCTCCACGAATTGCTCCACGAATTAAAAACAATAATGTCATCAAACAATAATGTAATCTGTCTACTCACGACTTCACGACCATCCACTTCAGTTGTTTTCTCTGCATATAATTAGACGTAAACACCCTCGTTAGTCATCGCAAGAATCTCCCATTCGATTTCTAGATTACCTCACGTTAGGACCGGCACTGCCACCCCCAAGATTTTGCTTGCAAATTGTACATATAAAATGTCACATGGGATATCAAGAAAAATCGGAATTAGGAAACTAGAACATTACACGGTAGTTGGAGAAGAAGCCAAAGGCTCTTTCGATTCGGACGTTTGCAATATTCACATCACCTGCTCCTTTTTTTTTTTTCCTGTCTTGGCCTTAATTGGTAATGAATCCCTCATTTCTTGGTCTTTCTCGGGTTGTCCATTTCGTTGAAAATGCTCGCTAATCGTCCCCATATGTTACTACGTTTATGCCTTATTAATTCGGACATTGTCTGCGCGGGTACAACTCATTTGGTAAGTTTGCCATTTCCTGGTTCACATTGAACGGCACTGATTGACCAACTTGTTGTTTGTTCAGTTCCGCGGACCGAGCGTATTTTTTAAGTGTTGTGCAGTGAAGGATCGAATTTTGACCGGATGTCCGATGCGATCACGTGGGGAGATTTCATGCGAGTTTTCTGAATGTCGACATCGAGCTAGAGAACAAGAGGACAAAGGAGACCTTATTCCAATGCCAATCAATCTTTGGCCTATTAGGGTTTTTATTTTAGCCCCGCGTGATGACCAAGTTGCACATTAGTGGCAGGGAAAGAAACAATATATATGGGGGGAAGATCACAGGGACTTAGAATATGAACACCTAACTTCCATTGAACAAGTCCCTTTGGAGAGATTCCTTCGAGAGCATCAAGATTTTATAGGGAATTTTTTTGGGTTCTCACTTATGAGTTTATCCTCCCCCCCGGGGCAAAAAAAAAAAAAAAAGTGAAATGATATTTAAGTTAGCTTTCCTGTGACATCTACAAAACGAAAGTTCGGTATGAATTTCTCACAGTAGGTTCAATTTAAAAAGAAAAAGGGTGTGGCAGCCAATAAGATGTTCGATATAGCTCCACAATTGCTTAATTCTCATGGTTGTGCAGCTGGATTTAATAAACTACTCCACCTAGATTCTAGGATGTTGCCACATACAAGTAACATTACTTCGCAGTTGAGCACAGCTGTAGTTCGGTCACAGCCCTAAGGACGTGTTTGGTAACGTTTCTGTTAAAAAATTATTCCTAGGAATATAAATAGTTTTCTATTTCCGAAGAACAATTTTTTAACGGAAGAACGTGTTTGGTAGAATCGCACAATTTTTATTTTCGGAACAAAAAAGAACAGAAACACGTTTGGTAAACTTGTATAATTTTTTTGTTTCTTTTTAATTTTTTAATATTTTTATTTTTATTTTCTTTTTCCTTTTTTCTTTTTTTTTCTTTTTCTTCCTTTTGGCCGATCGCCGGCCTTGACCATGACCGGTGACCGGCCGACGAGGGCTGCGGCCTCGCCCAGCCATGGCGAGGCTTAGCCTCACCTTGGCTGGGCAAGCTTGGCCATGGTCGGCGACCGGCCAAAGAAAAAAGAAGAAGAAAAAAGGAGAAAAAAAAAGTGTTTCTCAAAATTGTTCTCGGGAATAAGAAACAAGTTTTTTCTACTTCTTGGAGAGATTCCTTCGAGAACATCAAGATTTTATAGGGAATTTTTTTTAGGTTCTCACTTATGAGTTTCTCCCCCCTTCCCCCAAAAAAGTGAAATGATATTTAAGTTAGCTTTCCTATGACATCTGCAAGACAAAAGTTCGGTATAATTTCTCACAGTAGGTTCAATTTAAAAAGAAAAAGGGTGTGGTAGCCAATAAGATGTTCCATATACGCTCCACAATTGCTTAATTCTCATGGTTGCGCAGATAGATTAAATAAACTACTCCACCTAGATTCTAGGATGTTGCCACATACAAGTAACATTACTCCGCAGTTAAGCACAGCTGAATTTTTTTAGGTTCTCACTTATGAGTTTCTCCCCCCTTCCCCCAAAAAAAGTGAAATGATATTTAAGTTAGATTTCCTATGACATCTGCAAGACGAAAGTTCGGTATAATTTCTCACAATAGGTTTCATTTAAAAAGAAAAAGGGTGTGGTAGCCAATAAGATGTTCGCTCCACAATTGCTTAATTCTCATGGTTGCGTAGCTGGATTTAATAAACTACTCCACCTAGATTCTAGGATGTTGCCACATACAAGTAACATTACTTCGCAGTTGAGCACAGCTGTAGTTCGATCACAACTCTAAACAGATACAAAGTCCAATTCTCTTGTTCAAATGCAACAATCAACCCACGTCTAAATTAGGGATTTCGTGATATATTGGGACATAATCCTTCTTATTTGTCAACTCAACAATCCCTTGAATTATGACATGAGATCATGGGGAAAAGTACCAAAAAAGTCTTAAACATATTGCATTGGTACCAATTCAGTCTTAAACTTTTCAATTGAACCAATTCAGTTTTAAACCTTTTTACATCGGTACCAATTCAGTCTACCCGGCCAATTTTGACATGCCGGCACTGACGTGGACATTAGCCGATGACCGGATGCTAACGTGGCAATTTTTAAATATTTTTTTGAATTTTTTTGAATTTTTCCTTTTTCTTTTCTTCCTTCTTCCTCCTTGGACTGTTTCGAAGATGACTGACAAGCCTCACCAGAGGCTAGCCAGCCACTAGGCGAGGGCCTCGAGGCCCTCGCTAGCCACCGGCGAGGGTCGTAGCCCTCGCCTAGCCTCTAGCAAGGCAGCTTCATCGGGATCTAGGCAATGGCACAGCAAGGCCTAGCGAGGGTCGCCTTGGCCTTGCTCGGGCGAAGGCGGCCTCGCCTCGCCTAGATTCGAGCGAAGCCGCCTCTTCGGCAGCCCTGGGAGAGGACAGGGGAGGGCCGCGACCCTCGCCGGCGCAGGCAAGGGCTTCAAGGCCCTCGCCCGCCACCGCTAGAACAATCCAAGGAGGAAGAAGGAAGAAAAGAAAATGAAAAAATTCAAAAAAATATTTAAAAATTGCCACGTTGACGTCTGATCACTGACCAATGTCTACGTCAGCACCGATAGGCCAAAATTGGCCGAATGAACTAAATTGGTACCGATGTAAAAATGTTTAGCACTAAATTGGTCCAACTGAAAAGCTTAGGATTGAATCGGCACCAAAGTAATAGGTTTAAGACTTCTTTTGTACTTTTTCCAAGATCATGTGATCATATCATCAAGCATTCAACTCTTTTGAGCATATAAGTTCATTAGTAAAATGGAACGTTATATTATATCATATAGGTAACCTCAAAAATATATAGAAAAAGAAAGCAAACACTAAGAATTAAGAACTGTGAATTATGTCGAAAGCCAAGAAAGACGCCATAGACATTTAAAGTATCCCATTCTTGACGTCCATATAGCTCACCTGTCTCTCGGACGATCGTGTTCGACGAACAACGATGAACTCGTTTCTTGACTGTTTAAACGTTTCGAAATGGAAAAGGAAGTAATAACACCGGCCATTTTGGAGTCACTAAGAAAGTCGTCCTAGGTTTGTGCATCGAAGAGGCGACGCCATCGAGGGTTAGTTTAGAAACCTGGGACTCTCCCCCACTGAACTTTTTTGATAAGTTGATGCGACCAAGGCAACCCTAAATGAAAATTAACTTAATTTAATTAACCCCCCCCCAGAAAAGGATTTTTAAAAAATACTAAATGTTAGGTCGTTGTCCACATCTTTTGTGCTATTTCCTCGTAGACAATGCCGGCTTCTAATCCAATCATCCACATAAAAGGAGGGGGAAAAATACAGAGAGAGAGAGAGAGAGACTTGCTTTTTTTTATTCTTTTTGAAAAAAAATGGAAGAAGAAAAAATTATTTTCCAAAATTAAGGATATAAAATATAAATTATTTTCACGTGGAGGGTGGGGAACTGCTCTCGCTTGATGTCAGCGTGACTTTAAGTTTATGCAGACCCCAAAAAAATAAAATTGGTGAGATTTCCTTTTACGATGTTGGAGATGAGTCATGGCCATGTTGGAACTCGAAGCCAAGACAAAATGATGACTTCACTTAATTCCGGGACCAAATTCTCTGCCTCATCATCTCTAAAGATTTTATACACTTGTATAGTACAAGTCGCCCACGTATTCTAAAGATGAGACAACTCTCCCATTTTTATAAATACCCACCCTCATGCTTTTTCTTTAAAACTCCCCTTTTCATTTCTTAATTTTATCTCTTCCAGCTTTAGTGCAATTTTCAATTTTCATGGATAATTGAGCATGCAAAAACTTCTATTTTTTTCGTTAGTGTTGCCGAGTGTAGCTTGTGGTATCGTTTTTTCAGGTACTATATGCAAATAAATAAGGGTTAATGATATCATAAAAAACTTCAAACTGATATACATATGATAAATTTATTTCAACTTAATTTTTTTATTGTAAAAACCTATATACCTATAATAAATTTATTGCCGTTAGTTTCCATTAAATTTTACGGTTAAATTATTGAATTAGATGACACAAATGTAGTAGCTCGGAATTTTACCTTCCATTTGTTACAAATGCATATTAATCTAATTCAATGGAAACTAATAGATAATAAATTGGTTAGAAATATATCAGTTTGGAATTAAAGATAGTCAAAAAAATTAATTTGAGATAAATTTATTATAGTTGTAGTAATTCAACATTTTTATGGTATTAACCCAATAAATAAAGTTTCCTATATTTTTATCCCCAAAAGAAAAGGATTGAATTTTAACTCTAGTTTGAGAGCTAATTCACCCCGACATTCTATGAAAAATCATGGAGTTATTAGGGCATTTATCCAACGCCAGTTCTTGAAGTACGTAAACTGTGGTGCAGCTTCCTGGAGAGTGGAGACAGCCATGAAGATGGGTTGATTTTTTTTCAAAAATCAACAGCGTCATTGATGGCGGCATAAAGGGAGGGTCCTACGTAATTGAGTAGTGTTAGCCACTAAGCGATACAGCTCTCCGAAACCAAGGACCTCTCCCTCTCTCTCTCTGTGCAAGCACTCGCTTTGGACCCCAAAAAGTTGCATTTATAAAGCGTATGCTTCACACAAGAAACTTGAATCTCGCCTTCAAGAGCCCAAACCCCCACGTTCCTCTTCTTTCTTTTCGGTCTCCCCACGCGGGTTCGTCGTCATTGGTGAGGCCGTCATGTGTAGGATTCACCCCGACGAGAGCCGGTGCGAGTACCAGTCGCGCCGGGACAAGAATGGGGACACCGGCGGCGGCGGCGGCGGCGGCGGGGGCAACCTCACCGTGTGGAAGAAATCGAGCATGAGCTTCCAAGGGACCGACGGGTTCACGGTCTTCGATAACCGCGGGAGGCTGGTCTTCCGGGTCGATAACTACTCGAGGAGAGGTCAGTGCGCGTCCGGAGGCGGCGGGCTTGTGTTGATGGATGGTGTTGGGAATGCCCTCCTAACTTTGAGACCTAAGGTGATTTAATTATCCTATGTTTCAATGCAACAATATAGCTTTAGAAGAAATTAAGTTCCACCTTCGTTTAGATATTGGATCGCGTAGAGCGACGGGAAACTGGAGGTAGATTCATGCTATTCCCGGTTTCCCTTGTTCGAGCCATCGTTCGGATTATACAATCGATCTTTCCAAGGAGTCTAGGCTTTCAGAAAAGAGCTGTGAACGTAACTGCTGGATTATAATATATATATTCTCCAATTAATGCTTAACGTTATCGTTCTTTTCCGATTCAAACTTTGCTAGGCTGTCCAGAGGGAGTAATTGAGATTGTTTTGAGATTTGAATTGGCTCTAGCTACGAAAATCTGCAGAAGACCACAATTTTCTCCGAGAAATTTTGTCCATTTTCTTCAGTGGAACTTAATGTTGGTGCTGTGTTGTCAACAGGTTCTGAGCATGCAATGCCAGTGGCACGCCTACAAGGGAGAGAGCGACTATGGAAAGAAAACTCCCAATTTGAGAGTATTTTCCATGAGGAGGAGCTCACTGCTCTTTCACAAGAACAGCAAAAGTGAAGCCGAGGTGTTCTTGGGCGGGCGTGTGAAGCACGGTCAAGCACCAGATTTCACGATCGAAGGCTCATTCACGAGGCGAAACTGCATCATCAGAAGCTCCACGGGGGAGATTGCAGCGAAGATCTCGAGGAAGAGAGCAACCACAGCCGTCTTGCTCGGGGACGACGTGTTCAGCTTGGCAGTGCAACCTGGGTTCGACCCGGAGCTCGCCATGGCCTTCGTCGTGATCTTGGATCGGATTTGTAAGAAAGCCTACAAACCGGTTTTGTGTTCTTAGATGACGACGGTGAATGAACATCCGGAGGGCAAAGAGAGAGGCGCACATAGTACAGTCAGCCACATTCATAGAGTTCCAATTGTTCAATCTTATTTTGTCCGCAGAAGCCTTGTAAATTGTACATTCCTGACAAGGTTTGAAACTTAAAATGCCACGGCTTAAACATAAGGAGCAACCTAATTCACTCCCCATCCATCATGTGAAATCAGCATTTCTATTTCAACGATCGCATCCCTTTCCGTTCTACCATTTCCAGATTCCCAAATGTTCACTTTCAAGTCATTAGGAATGGTCGCTGGCGTGGTGATGTTCGTCAATTCATTCCAGTCCCGATTACATGTTGGGTATTCACCATTCCCCCGTCCTCGGGTTTGACCAAGCAAAACTTATTCGGTTGATCCACATAACAACTAGGATGGGAATCTTCGCTGCGGTAGTTTCCAAAACCTGAAATAATAAGCTCGATGATGTCAAGCTGCAAAAGAATCAATCCATGGCATATGCTCAATACCCTGACAGCATGATTTTGACAAAAATGATCCAACTCAGTATAAAATTTTATAACCTGCCTTCGCCTTCGTCACTGAACACGATACCTCATCACCCTCGTGCCAATCTACTCTGTCGTGCACTTTTTCGCCCTCATCATGCCTTTTCACAACCACTAAATCACCGCCCTTTTGTTCCATTGCTTAAACGTGTTTCGCTTGACTCGGTTCTGTTCCCAGTCTCCTCCACCAGCAGGTGAATCACATTGCTTCAGATGCCCAAGGTCATATTGACAAGCGACCATAATTCTTTTGGCACTCTTTCCCTTTCATGCTTTGCGCACTTGCAGTACCAATGTAATTAGGCAGCAAAGGTCAACCATATGCCGTCAACAAAATCCAAAATTGCTTTAGGTGCTGGGAAACAACAAAGAGCGACCCAAATGACACAAGAATGGATGGCTGTGATTACCCAGAGTCACTGAGGAATCACCCGCCTAATTTCTTCGACCCTACAACTCCACCACGATGGTGGACCCAACTGCAAAGACACCGATCAAGCTAAGAGAGAGAGACAGAGAGACAGAGAGACAGAGAGGATATGGCAAGCCAAACTCATCAAGTAAATGTGACCATCACATGAACAGTATCCCAATTGAACCGTACACAATGCTGCAGCCCTACAAGACACGAGATATATCCTAGAATAATCTGCATCTATTTCTACTTTGCAATAAAAAATAAGGTAAGTTGCTGGGGCAATAAACCATGGAGGTGCCCCAGATGTTCTAACATCAATCACCTGTAACATAAGTCTTATCTTCATAGTACCTCTTCTCACTTGCTGACTTCTTTTCACTGCGTTTCTGCAGGAGGTGGAGTTAGTGTCTCGCATCTTCCAGAGAAAGATGATGCCAATGGGAAAAACCCTCATCCACAAAAGTTCGCCACCAAAGTCACTCTATATATATGTAACATCAGTAAGGAAGCAGGATTTTCATGCTTAGGACGGGCATCTGAACGTTGACAAGCAATTGTCACATGTACCTGTCTCATTCAAGGAAAAGCTCAGCATTGGTGTCTAAGCTTCTGCTCAGCTCCAAATCCGACAAAAAGAAGCAATCTTGAGGGAGTTGCATCTGCTTTTGTGCTTAATCATTGACCAAGCATCTAGGGAAGCATAAATTTTGCGTCAGACCATCATGCCACGAGCCACTGTTACCAATAGCCCAAAACTCAATCATCCGCCAACTAGATGTCAGAAGCCTTCATCTTGCGGGGCCTTTTAGATTGAGATGGGGATTGTGCAGGTTCTGATGTTCTTCCAGGTGCCTGAAGATGCCAAATTTATTATAAAAGGGAAAAGAATCGTGATATTAAGCACTGGACCTTGTACAAGAACAAGTACATCTTTATCTCAATCGGAGAAACTGGTTACCTTGCGTTTGTGGTCCCTTTTGCCAAATCTATCACCTGCAATTCGTTCATGTATCTGAACCCAATCATTTCAAGCTACAGGTCTAGGGTTCACTTGCAGAGGTTGATCTCAGGAGACTATTAATAGGAAACAACAAAAAGTTCCACAGAATGATTTTTTGGAAATTGACAATAACCACCAATGGATACCTTCAAAACTAAGAGGGTCAGGCATAAATGGCCGATCCTGGTCCCCACGGGACGTGCGCTGTTATCAAGAGAGACATATAAATCATAAAAGAAAACTAGAGAGCAGTATAATTGTGGGACACTGAAGACAGCCCAGAACAATAGTAGCAAATGCAAAGCAATAATTGCAGTGGCTCAACTACATCTCATCTCAGTTCTC
Organism: Eucalyptus decipiens; assembly: GCA_014182575.1. NCBI lineage: Eukaryota > Viridiplantae > Streptophyta > Magnoliopsida > Myrtales > Myrtaceae > Eucalyptus > Eucalyptus decipiens. The sequence goes on from CM024619.1 coordinate 16,499,621, forward strand.
TAAAGTATCGAGATACTGAACTTTGGGGTGCCCGGTGTTTCTGTGTAAGGACTGTCCTGAAAAGATGTAGCTTCTGCTTCCTTATATGGAAGCTGAAATTTGAGTGTGGGCATGTGCATTAATGAAAATTTCAAATTTGTAATTTTCCAACTCAACAAATCTGACTATTTTTTATGTGTGTTCCTCTCTTGTGTAATTTCTTTAATGAACATCACTTCTTTATTTATTTAAAACACATATAATCTATGGTTGGTGAGCAACTAGGCACTATTGGCAGGCATATCAAGCAATTCGAAATGCAATTGCTGCCAGAAACTAAATAACAGCTACACCAGGCCATCATGGTTACTTGTATTAATTCAAATGTCATGACAGCAGATGATACATGAGTTTGACGACACAATAAGCAAATGTTTGGTTTTACTGAGATATAAACATAAATGCAAGACTTTTGATTGAAAGAAAATTTAAAAGCTTAGAGATATGTAATCTGCTCATGAAAAATTCAGAAATCAAAAGATTAAGACAAAGAGACGAATATAATTATGGTTACCCAAGACATTACCTGCTTCTGAAGATTTAGAAGAGTCAATATCTCTTTCCTTAATTCAGGATGCTCTACACAAACAGCTTTGGTTGGAACTTTTGTTTTCAAATTCACCTGAAATATAGAGGGAATTGAAATAATCATGTAAACTTGTTGACAAAAAGCTTAGAAATTTATTACCAAGTCGCAGGAGAATTAAGACCTAGCAAAGGCTTAACTGCAACAGCAAAAATGAACAACACATTCATTCACATAACATAGAGCAGGAAGTACTCTTTTCAAATCCGAATAAGAAATTATGTGATAATGACTACATAAAATTCCCTTGCCAATAAAGGTTCCTGAAACCATTCCATGAAAGAGTAAATAAAAATACCCCAAGTTCTTGCAACGTTTGCTCAACCCGCTTGATGCTTGATTGACTGAAGTCCAGCAAATGCACTTGCAGCTTGCACCATTTGGTCAAGAGCATACGTTCTCAAGTACACACAGAGCTGAAATTTTCTCAGAGAGTTGTGGAAAGGTGTTAAAAGTTTAGTACCGGAAATAATGACAGCAGTAAACAACTCACTGGGCAGACTTACCAATATAATAGGAAAGAATCAAAAGGTACTTTTAAGGGGAAAAGAAGGTCAACTTAGATGCAAACAGAGCCTACCATGTGAAGACATTGTCTGCCATTAATGTTGACAAAGGGAAGTGTAGCATTTGAAGGAGTTACAGCATCACCAGTGACAGCAGCTCTCTGACTATTTTCTAGACCAATATTTGCTGCTACAGGTGACTCAGGCTCTTCAGGGCCCTGTAAATGAAGAAAAAAGACTTAAGAATTGCTATATCCAGAAACTTCGCACAATCGCACTATCAGAATTGGAGTAAGAATAAATACTCCTCTGGATACCAGAGCTTCTTTATTCATTAAGATCATTCTTTCTGAAGAGTCATAATGCCTTCTTCCTGAAAACGGAAAGCAAAACTAGAAAGATATGCAATAGGGCAATAAACCTACCTCAGCAGCCATTCATGACTCTGTTATCCTTTTTGCTTCGGCTAGGACCTAAGAAAACAACAAATAAATGAGAAACAAAAGAAAAGGTCGATGTTTGCTCATCAATGAATCTACCGGTCACTGGTCAATAAATGCTTGATTCTTCTGCCGAAAGGCATAGTAAAATAATGACCTCTGCATCTTTTCTCTCTTGCTGTTTTGTTTGAGAGAGGACCATTGACAAGGCACGTTTGCACTCTACTTCCTGTGACATATTGTAAGGTTCCTGTGCCATGAAGAAATAGATGAGCATGGCAATCATGTAACTCGGGTGCAAAGAACTCAGGGCCCTAATTGACTATCAGAAATATAATATAGGTGCTTAGTTCTTCATCACCAACCTTTACAAGAGGGTATCTCCAGGAGGAGCTCTAGCACTCAAAAGAGCACGAGATACTAAACATACACAGCACAATAGCCATCAATATAAAGAACAAGAAAATTCATGTGAATGGACCTTCACTCAACCTCAAAAACAGACACTTAACACTATGATAATGATCCTTTAGTTCCTCCGCCATGTGACATGAGGGAAGCCTGTCAGCTATCACAATAAAGCGGAGATCAAACCTTTCACACAGGTCAAACAATTGATCCGTCTCTTCTTTTGTCCATGTCTGAAAACAGGTAGAACAACTCAGTCAGGAAAGGAGAATTTGAAAAGCTAGCCAAAACAAATAAAGTCATGTGCAACAAGCATCAAGTGTATTCTCTTATAACGGAAAAAACCAAACAAAAACTGTATCTATTCCGAGGTTATGAAGACAAAACTTGAGAGGGTACCTACGGGATCAGTCAAGTACTTCTCATACTCCTCATCAGTATAATAAATTAATAATGTTGACAGACTGCATCACATCAAGAACAGATTGATAAACCTTCAGCATTAACATAGGCACATAAACACAAAAACCTTCTCTCACCAGAGAAATTTATTCATACTCCTCAACTTCTTAGATCAATGATCTCTTCCACAACTCTTTGACATTAGGGCCTATGCTGATGGATGGAGTTGGCAATGCCCTTCTAATTTTGAGACTTCAGCATATTTGATTCTCTCATGTCACACCATGCCTCCTGAAGCAGCTTAGTTTTGACGCTAAAACATTTTGCTTCCATGCAGCTATGACTTTAGGAGAAATTAAATTTCACCGACAAATTCAATTTCACCTTCATTTTGATATTAGATTGCATAGAGCAACGGAAAATTGGAGGTAGACTCTTGCTATTCCCAATTTATATTGTTTATCGTCAAAAGCGATCACTTAGATTATACTACCGATCATTTCGTAACTGAGATATGTGTGTCTGTGTGTATATACTCCAATTAATGCACAATATTAATGTTCCTTCCGATTCAAACTTTGCTAGGCTGTCAGAGGGAGTAATCGATATTGTTTTGAGATTTGAATTGGCTCTTGATACAAAAATCTGCAACAAACCACAATTTTCTCTGAGAAATTTTGTCCAATTCCTTCTGTGAAACTTAATGATCGTGTTATGTTGTCAACAGGCTCTGAGCATGCAATGACAGTGGCACTCCTATAAGGGAGAGAACAACTATGACGAGGACTCCACTGCTCTTTCACAAGAAGGGCAACATTGAAGCCGAGGTGGTATTCAGAGGGTGTGCAAAGCACGGTTGGGCGCCGGATTTTGCGATCACTGGGTCGTTCAGAAGGCAAAGATGCTTCATCAGGAGCTCCACGCAGTAGGTCTTGGTGAAGATATCGAGGAAGAGAGCGAACACGGTGGTCCTGCTCGGGGATGACACGTTCAGCTTGGCGGTGCAACCCGGGTTCAACCCAGAGCTCGCCATGGCATTTGTCGCGATCTTGGATCGGATCTGTAGGAAACCCTACACAACGGTTTTGTGTTCCTAGACGACGAAGAGAATGAATAGTCGGATGACGAAGAGAGAGACGCACAAAGTACTGTCAGCCACATTCATGAAATTCCTACTGTTCAATCTTATTTTGTTCGCAGAAGCCTTGAATTCCATATTCCTAACAAGGTCTGAAACTTGAAATGCCATGGCTTAAACTCAAAGAGCAACCTAACTCACTTTCCGTCCGTCATGTGAAATCAGCATAAGTATTTCAACAATCGCATCCCTTTCCATTCTACCATTTCCAATTCCAACATGTTTTTCACTCTTAAGTCACTAGGAAGTGCCATGGACCATCCTAATGTTCGTCAATCCATTGCAGTTTCGATCCCATCTTGTATATTCATCATTCACCCATCCTCGGGGTTGACCAAGCAAATGTATATAATGCAGATTTGACTTATTCGGTCGATCCATATAACAACTAGGAGGGCGATCTTCACTCCCGGTAGTTTCTAAATCCGGAGATACAGGCTCGATGATGTCGAGTTGCATCAGAATCAATCCAAGACATATATTCACAATAGTAGTTCTTGCACACTCAACACCTTGTTAGCATGATTTCGACAGAAATGACCTAACTTGCTACCGAACGTGACATCTCATCAGCATCGTGCAAATTAACCCTCTGTCGTGTACTTTCTCGCCCTCCTCCTGCCTTTTCATAAACACTAAAAACTACTGCCGTTTTCCTCCATTGCTTAAACACGTTATTCACTTGACTCGGTTCTGTTCCCAGTCTCCTCTACCAACACGTGAATTAAATTGCTTCAGATGTCCAAGGCCATAACGACAAAACATAATTCTTTTGGCTCTCTTTACCTTTCATGCTTTGCGCTTCCAGTACCACTGTAATTAGGCAGCAAAGGCCTGCCGTATGCGGTCAAAAAATCCAAAATTGCTTTAGGTGCTGGGAAACAACAAAGAATGACCCAAATGACACAAGAATGAATGATTGTTATTACCCAGTATCTGATAAATCACCCACCTAATTTCTTCGTCCCTACAACTCTACCACAATGGCGGACTAAACTGCAAGACACCGATAAAGCTCACAGAGAGAGAGAGAGAGAGGGATATGGCAAGTCAAACTCATCAAGTACATGCGATCATCACATGATCAGTATCCCAATTGAGCCGTATACAGTGCCGCATACCTATAAGACACGAGCTTTATCCTAGAATAATCTGCATCTGTTTCTAATTTGCAATAAAAATTAAGGTAAGTTGCTGGCGCAATAAACCATGGAGGTGCCCCAGATGTTCCAACATCAATCGCCGGTAATGTAAGTCTTATCTTCATAGTACCTCTTCTCACTTGCTGCCTTCTTTTCATTGCGTTTCTGCAGGAAAGAAAAAACAAGTCATTGTACTTACGAATTCCATTTATCTTGTTTTGTACAGGTCAAAGAAAGAACTCTATATCTTTGTCAACTAAGCACCCCTTGAACTTCTTCCATGGAAAACCAACTAATGTCTTTTACTGCAGGGCAGGTAAAACTCGCATTCTACAATGCAAACACAGCCCACAGGGAACAATGTCTTATAGACAAGATGAGGAAGGTGAAAACAGCAATCAAACAAGATATCATGGATGTCGGTATTGTTGAACCACCTCAAGGCCAAGCCTTGGTTCCTTGATAAAATTTGGATACACAACATTCATTGGAAATCAAATAAGGTCAATTACCTTGATAATACACCTCCTTGGCAGCAAGGATCAAGTATAGTCACATAGTTTAATGTGCAATGGCCAAGAAGAATTTATTTTCTTATATGTATAGCGCTTTGATTGTCATTGAAAAGTTAGAAGACAGTATAATCCATAGATCGCCTAGGAAATACAGAGAGCTAAAATCACATGTCTTGAAGGACCTACCAGGAAAGCTTCGTGATTTGCTACAATCCTTCGAATTATTGTTGTAGTTGTAATATCCAGAGGACTCTCCAGGACTTTGAAGATGCCCATACTGATTGGAACAGCATACGGATTCCCTTCATCCTGTCATTATGAATTAATGTGGGTAATTCACAAACAAAAGAACAATAGTACTTTAACAGAATAAGCAATTGTCTAACAACTAGCCATGTGCTCTAGTTCACCTTCTGAAAATCGTTGTTTTCTGCTATTGTTCCATGGACAACTAAGGAAATATCAAATGTTGTGATCTGCACAAGAAATCAAGTTAGTGATATTATAACCTAAAGTGACAAATGGAAGTCTTGCTAATATAATGCAAATGAGATATCAAAGGGAAATCTGAGATAATCTTTCTAGTTATAAGTGCTTTTCAAAAAGATAGCCTGAGAATCCATTGAGCCCTTGCTCTCTCTGCCCCTCGGACTGTGACATAACCCCCCACTTTCTCTCTAGATGAGTAATTTGTACACCAAATCGCAATATCCACCTCAAGTTTAACAATCATTCACCATGCATAATACTTTAACAATTTCATTTCCACACCCTCAAAATTTAGAAAGGATACTGCTAAAAGATTTGACAAAAGCAACTAATAATACAATATATCAAGCTCATCCTAAAGTATATAGCTTCAGAGAGTATACCAACCATATCTCTGGACACTTCCCATGGGGCTCCAATTATCACCTCATCCACATACCGGCATGCCAAAACACTTAAGCTTCTTTCATGAAGATTCATAATTGGCCGGTGTGCTCCTCTTTTAGCACTGCAAAGCCATGTGGACAAACCGTAAATGTGTCAAGTCTGAGAAACCCAAACCAAATGCCACCTTGGACCCATCAAAGTCTCATTAATGTGAAATACAATTGTCATGACATATAATCCATGAGTGAATGCTTTAAAACTAAGACTGAAAGCAGATAAATTAACACCATTCAAGCAGAAATATCCACAAAAATTAGCAACAATAACCCAATCACAACAAATAATTACAAGGAGTCACTGCTAATATTAGACTAGAAGTAAGCGAATATCATATAAATCATATTAGAGGCAGATTTGTAAAAATGCATGGTCTGACTTCACAAAGCTCCCAAAACTACTAACAGAAAGGAAGCTCTAGAGATAACACAAGAAAAGAGAAGCCCTCTTTGGTAACTTTCAGAAGAAATTAACACAAAGTGGATAAGTTCAACATGAATAAGCAGCAGGGCTTTGAGTAATTCAAGATCAGAGATGCCACTGTCACGAAAATATATCTTATCATTTTGAACCAAAAAGAGCACTTTTTTCACAGAAGAATATTTAAGGAATGTATTTTGCTAGCAACAATTTATATAGCCATTGCCACGTAATTCTAGCTTACTTTTCAAATACAGAGTCCCACATAACATCAAAGAAAAGCAAGTAACTTAAGATGGGTGTAAGCAACTTACTTGGATTTTATCCAAATCTATGTAACCACAAAGAACAATCTTCCCAATAAACTCCACAAATGTCTATCCAATAAAATTTGCATCATTGATGATTGGAAGAATACATTATCACAATCAAGTTGCTGATTCCACCATCATTTATGTATTCTCTCCTACCTCTTTACTGCTAATTTTCTCTTCAGATTTAGACTTCCTCTACTATTAATTGTCTTAAACTATGCTCTCACACAAGTTCAGCTTGCATAACTCATCTTTATGAGAAAGACGTCAGCAAAAATCTCATAGAACAGCACCGCCTTTCTGTGGAGTCAAAGCAACAGTGCTCATTGAGCACACAAGGTAACCATACTAAAGACCTATAATGCAAGTCCAGCATAGGAATGGCCTATTAATATAACCTACAGAAACCAATGGTTAAAAAAATTCCCTGAAAACTCGAATGCCTATAGTGTTCAAATAGCGACATATCTACAGAAGAAAATCTAACTGATTAAGAAAAAGGTCATATCCATGACCATCATGCCCAAGCATTTAAGTTTCAGCACCCAGAAGTCCTTGGCCATCCAAAACTTCTTTTCCTCTAATGAAAACTCATGTAAACTATGCAACCAAATATTATCAGTGGCTTCACTGGATATTCAGAACCAAATCAAGGGGATCTAATCTCCATCATTAGACAGTGGTGCCTCATGATAGGGACCAAATTAACCTGCATAGTGCACCAGTTTTAATACTGTCTTGTTTGAAAACATTTTACTGAAAGAAAAAAGATTCCCCGGCATCAAACATCGTACTTTCCATTAAACCTACTGAAGCCATATAAATCCTACACTAGAGATATACTCTGATGATCTGCAAGAGATAACTAAGTCTAATAACTCAAGCCATGTAATGGCAACACGCACTGGAATTGGGAGGAAGGGAGGAAAGGAGAGGAAGAGAGAATTCTACAAAGAAGTGAAAGAAAGAGAAGCAAAGGGGAAGGGAAAGCTTCTGACTCCATTATAAAACAGGGAGGAAATTGAAGCATTGAGAAATACTGAAGATATCTAGAAGTGTATGTGATAATACGAATATGGTGACTCATAGACGAGTTCTATCTGTTATTTTATTGATTTTCTGAATTAATAGAGGATACAAACACTCTCGATATGATCGATTTTATACAGTCATTCATAGATCAAGACATAAAATAGTGCAGGTACCAGTTGTGAATTATTTCCAATGCTGACAAAAAATAGATATTTTCTGTAAACTGCTGCATGCATATTGCTGGAAGAATGATATAGAAGAAACATATCTGTAAAGATGTGATTATTATTGCCTATTAAAGTTGATCAGCCACAAATTATCTTTAATTATGAGTATTTATGAATTCTGACACGTTAGTCAAACTTTGATAAGTACCTTCCTTTATTGTTAATTTCGTGTGTTTTAGTCCAGAAGTTCTCCAAGTATTTTAGAGAGAGCCACTGGGCACAGGGCTGAGTATTAAGGGTTTGGGTGGTCGGTTTGAGGACTCAGGTTCAACCCCTGACAAAGTCTGGACCTAAGGACAATTCAAACTTTATGTAGCCTGAAAAAAGAAGGAATTTTATAGAGGTTTGATGGCCAACTTACCAGCCCCCAACCTAATAAATCTGTTCGCAAAACCGCTTATCAGTGGTGAGGACATGGTTAGGCAGTGGGGCAGCAACTTTTGAATGGAAGTAAAAACTCAGGAAAGAGCAAACTAAACATATTAGCATTGTATTAACAAGTTCACCCATAAACTAGCAATCGTTCTAGTTATAGTCACCCTGAAAATAGTATTCTATCAATGCTCCATAATGGGAAGCACATTTAATGATTGCCATTGCCTTTCTTGGAATAAGATCAGGACTGTGCAACATGGCTGAAAGAGAATAAACCATAAATCCACACAACTTTGAAAAGGTAGACTAATTCTGTCTTCAGGCTAGAATCCTGACTGTTTAGTATTTGCAAGATTACGCCGACTAACTGCGACAGCCATGTGAACCGGCAACAAAACCACCCGACGTTAAGACATAGAGCAAAGTGAACATTCAAACTCTAGAGTTTCATGTAATTTTTTTTTTTTTTTTTTTGGGTCTAGAGTTTCATGTTATTGACATGAACCAAACAAAACCTTGAACAAGTGAATAAAGTAAATGAAAGAGTTTACAACCTGACAGTCTGGTCAGTGTGTATTCCCACAAGAAGAAAATCTCCAAGCCCACGTGCAACCCTCAAAATCTGTACAAAACACCAAAGTTAGTGACAATACCCACAAACTTCTCAGCAAGCTCATACTTACCAGTATAAACACTAAAGCACATTATCTCCGCGAAGTGCAATCAATTGGCAATGGTGATCCATTAAAAGCGCAATATGAACTATATCACAAAACAAAATGTGTACAACAGCCATAGCTGAAAGCCTGAAAGCAAATAGGCCCTGAAATGCATGAGAAACGGAGGCCGTCAGAAAGGAAAGACATGTCTTCGGAAGGCTTTCATCCTATATCTTTCTCTTTCAGTAGCACCAATAGAATCTCCTGGGTAGCTTTTACTAGATCCACCCAAAAGACATTTGAGTGGAATCAATTTGTTCTGCATAAAAAAGAAAAGCAAAGGAATCCCTCTGCTTTTTATTCATTGCCTCCTATTATCTCTATATTCATGGTTTTTTATTTTATACTGTTCCCTATCACCTTATGACCTTTGGAAGTAAAGCCAGTGTAGGACATAGTAGACAGTGAACATACCAAATTAACCACTGCTTATGGAAAAGCCAAGCTAACATCATCTACTATAAAACTAGCCGATGCTATAGACAGTTTTCTATAGGTATCAAATTCTCCTAAACTGAACTTGTAGTTTAACTCTGAAACATCAATTATCATAGATGTGTATGTATGTCTGCTCAAAGTGTATAAATAGTCACTTAACAGGTTGGCAGGTCTATGCTTTCTTGTAAGCTTGTCTAGCTTCCTTTCTTTGATTTTCATTTGGGTAGATATCTTGTGCCTTCTCAATCATGTTCCCCCTAAATCTTATAAACAAAGACGCAAAAATAGGTTCAAACTTCTGACACAAAGTAGACATCAAAACCACAGACCTTGGTATTCTGCGGACATCTCAACATTTCTCATTTATACTAACCACTGGCTTCATCTGCCTGACTCAGCGTTTGAAAGGGAACAAGAACTGCTGCAGTTAACTGCGCTAGCAATGAATATGTGGAGAACAACATAAACCTCACATTAGAACACTAAAAGAGAAAAATAAGGAAAGGCAAGACAAGAAAGCAATTTGTGTCTAGGTGAAATTGACAATAGTATCAAGGTCTCTAACGATTTATCAGGTGCACAAATGATAGATAAGGTGCATATGCAGCTCATCTATTGGCTTAAAGAAAAAAAGAACAGAAGGGCATGCCCACCAATAATATATGTGTCCAGAGTGACTTATGAGAATATCATGAGCCCACACAAAGGCTAGTGACTAGTTCTATACTCTTGAAAAGGCCAGTGACATCATCTAATTTCCAAGAGAGACATCCAATTAATGGCAGCTTAAGCTGGACACTATCACCTATTCTTGGTATTTACTACACTAGAGTTGTCAATGGGGGACACTAGCTGTCCAGCATTGTTTTTGTCACAACTAACTTCTTCCTCTAATATTAATGCTAAATAGCTGTTTAATTGTCCTCCTCCCATAATTCTGTTTAAGATATTCCTCCCCAAGAGCATATGTTAACAATTCACACTGAGAAAGAGCTGAAAAGGTCAAATGTATTAAAATGCAAAGGAGAGAATTTTTGGGTAAATAGTTCCTCCTCTTAACTACAAACATTCTCATGATATGTAGTAGCCTATCCACGGCTATGCAAAGGCAAAAAGGCAATATAAGTACCTCCACATGTCCAGCATGAAATAGATCAAATGCACCATCGATATAGATTATACGAGCATCTGGTCCCGGGCTCTACACAAATAGAGAACAGCAAAAGAGGGTTAGACTAAAGAAGAGGCAGAGTCTAAAGGAGAGAAGGAAAAAAAAAAAAGACAAAAAGCAAAGGGGCATTGATAGCTTTTTACAGCATCAGATTTCTAATAGCCGTCTAATCCAAGTCATCCCATTTTATAGATACAAGGTTGACATTTCTAAATCATGTTGGTCATCTACTCCGAAAGTGTAACATGCAACTTCCTATGTTGACAACTGAAATAGGGATTGCTCTTTCTGGTGACCTACCAGAATCTCCAAATCACAAATCTATATTCCAAGATCATGCTGATAATAGATAAGGACAATAGATATTTACAGTAGCTCACCACTCCATTCGAAAATTGGACAATTCTTCGAGATGTAGGAAGAAAATGAGATACACGAGTCCCAGCACCAGATCCACCATCTTCAACTTTTGGACTCCGACCATGGCTGAATTGTCTTTGCAGGGTAGAATGATTTTGAGTGTCACTAATAGCTCTTTCCCTCACGCAAAGCAGCATCCGACCTTTTTTAGTGAGGGAACTTCCATAAGAACAGAAATTGCGAATTGCTCACAGGAATGACTCAAAGAAATGACCAACACATCCTGAATAACTCTCAGTACATGCTAAAACATTATTGAACATGCACATCCTACAGGCCCCTGTTGGAAAAAAGGATCAATTCGAACATCTAATCCACTGAGGTAAAAGAGTTATCTCATTAGCAGCCTCGCAGCTCAAACTCTCGTTACCACCATCTTTAAAACACACACGGCCAAGCACAGCATCAGCATCTCCAGAAAAAAAAGGGTTACCAAAACCTTCGCTTCCAGGAGTCCATTGAGAGGACCAATGCCACCAGAATTCACCATAATGTAAAAACTATAGGAGCAGAAAAAAGTTTTCCTTCTCAAGATCCGTCATGGGAATCTTGTCTTACATGCTGGAATGCACAATGAAACGCATTGCAGAACAAAGAAAGATTAACGGATCCATATTCTAAAGCATTAAAAGAAACTTCCCCTGTACTGCAAATGCCAAAAGGGAAGCAAGAAACATGCGAACAAGGACATGGAGAAGACCGTACCAACGATATCGGTGCTCGAAACACCTTCCGTGCGCTTGATCTGCTTGTACTTCCCGGCCTTCTTCGCAAGCGCGTAGGCGTCGGTGCCGTCGGGAAGGACGCAGGGGTCGTCGCCGTGGATGATGTAATCGATGTGGTACTCGTCGAACAGCTTCTTCATGAACTCCTCGGTGATGGCGTAGGGCGCATCTGGGATCACCTCGTCCACCCACTTGACGGCGTTCACCATTATCATCCTCTCCTTCAGGGGCGTCACGGGGGGCCCCTTGTTCACGACGACCTCCGCATCGCTGACGACGCCGACCACGAGCTGGTCCCCTAGGGCGCGGGCCTGCCGGAGGGCGTTGCAGTGGCCGTAGTGCATCATGTCGAAGCACCCGTCCATGTAGACCCGCACCGGCCGCTTCTTCCCCCGCCTCCGGCCGCCGAGCCCGGCCCCGATCCCGAGCGGCGCGCCGTTGAGGTAGAGCCCGAGCAGCGAGGCCCCGACGACGACGCCGCCGACGAGGAGCGCCGCGAGGAGCTTGGCCTTGCTTTGCTGCTCCGGCGGCGCGACGGCGTCCGGACCTGCCATTGCTCTGCGGAGGTCGCGAAGAGGGGGCGGCGGAAACGAGAGCTCAGGCGGCGGCGGCGGAGGCGGCGAATCGGGTGCGGTTGCGAGCGGCGGGGAGGCTGCGTTGGCTGGGGTTGAGGTTTAGCATCTGCGTTCGCATCTTCTATGTTGTTCGCCTCCTGTGGCGTTGGTTTCCATTTTGCTTTTTCTCCCTTTTCTCTTTTTTTTTTTTTGTACTTTATTCTTATTCTCTTGTTTATTTATTTATTTATTTATTTTTGTTCCTCTGGTGTTTCGGTTTTGTAGGGCCCGACGGTTTAAGGACTTTGCAAATAGTAATTTCTTTTGTTTTTTCGGTCCCAAAAGCTGACTTCCCGTGTCGATCGCGGCAGGAGGAATAAGTAAAAAAGTGAACGGGGATGGGAGCTTTTTGACCTCTAATTTTTTACGTTGTCCTCGTCTGGCTTTGTCGCGTTCGATAATATTTTTATTTTCGAAAATAAAATTTTATTTATTTTATTTTTAAAATAATTTTTAAATATTTTAAGTTATTTGATAAATGTCCAAAATTTTTAATTTTAAAATAAAATTACGTTTAGTATCGTACTTAACATTTTTACTCAAATTATTTTTTTTAATTTTTGACCCACTAATTTTTTACGTTGTCTTCATCTGGCTTCGTCCTTAATTGCTTTAATTGAGCCTCAGATCATCAGTCGCTGCCCAACAGCGGCGGCTGGCCCATGTCGGGCTCGAGCGGGTGTTGTCGAAGGTGGGTGAACGATTGATTGAGGTCTCGCGAATCTTGTCTAATCTGCATGACCATTAACCACGGCGAGAGAGACGTGAGTAATGGAGACTCGTATCTTAACTACATTCCACGATGGCGAGATAAGTTCTTATCTTTTTCGGGATAATTGTATTCATTGCTTGATATGATGTGTGACTTGTGAGAAGTGGATGAATTTCATGGAAAAGCAAATTTAAGCAACAGAAAGTCTTGGATATTACAAAATAAAACCAAATCCAAGAAAATAAAGATAATAAAATAAAAAAAAACATTATCGGCAAGATTAAGTACGTATACATGTCATAAGAACGAATTTGTCAAGCATAATAATCAGTGCCAATTACTGAATCTCGTATTTTCGCTAAAGATAAGCACAGGTTGAAAATTCTTTGTAATAATTACGGCATTACTAGTTGGCGATACATGCATTTTTTGCTCCCTCTATCAAATAAACACATATTTAATATTTGAAATGGCAAATTTTTATAATTCAGCGAAACTTAGAACTCCGTAGTCTTTACTCCCTCTATCGAATAAACGCATATTTAATATTTGAAATGGCAAATCTCCGTGATTCAGCGAAATTTAGAACTCCCATGGTCTTTGCTCCCTCTATCAAACAAAGGCATATTTAATATCTGAAAAGGTAAATCTTCGTCATTGGGCGAAACTTAGAACTCCCATGGTCTTTGCTCCCTCTATCGAACAAAGGCATATTTAATATTTGAAATGGCAAATCTTCATGATTCAGCGAAATTTAGAACTCCCATGGTCTTTGCTCCCTCTATCGAACAAACGCATATTTGATATTTGAAATGGCAAATCTTCGTGATTCGGCAAAACTTAAAACTCCCATGGTCTTTGTTCCCTCTATCAAATGCATATTTAATATTTGAAATAGCAAATTTTCGTGATTCGGCGAAACTTAAAACTCCTATAGTCAAATCTAGAACTGGGTTGGGAAAGTCTAAATTCTCAAATATAAAACTAGACTGAAAAAAAAAAATCCCAAATCTAGATTGAGGGAGAAAAAACAACAAAAGAACAACAACAAAAAAACACTAATTAAATCAATGAGAGGAGGGAGGGAGGGAGGGTGAAATTAGCTCGGACTATCGCCTTTGTGAAGGTTGAAGAAGACCATGAAGAGAAACGAGAAAGGCGATACAACTTAAAGAAGTCGCATTTTTGGAGCTGTGTACTGTGCACAATATCCTCGAGAGGTACTCGAATTGATTTCAAGTGACTTGTGTTTGCATGATTCGTCGTGGATGGTAAGAACTTAGGTCAAGCGGATCGAGTTTGGGCAAATTACAACTCTACAAGGTAACTCGAATGTGTCACCCCGATTAGAGATGATCTAGCATTAAGAGTTGGATGGTTGAAGTTCTTTACCCCTTTCTTCTTTCCACGAAAGGCGTGACATGCCATGATGCCAAACACGAGTTTCGCGGCTAAAGTTCACGTTGAATTAGAGTTGCAATGTGCGACTCGATTAACGATGATTGCATAAGACGATCGATCCATGGCCCTGGGGGTTAGCGTGAGAATCAATCATTGAAAGACCTTTTCTCGAATAAATATATTTTCTATCGCATCTAAACTTGTCACTTACTAAAATAAAAAAAAAAAAAAAAAAACTTGTCATCTACAATCCTAATTGCTAGAATAAATCCATTATTATTTCGGGCAAGAGGTTTCGTACTTTCTCCATAAAAGTGGAAACCGCATGGCCAGGCAATTTAATCTTCATTTAGGGTTCATTCGTTTCGCGAAAAATTGACTATTTTTGGAAAAAATTTTTTCAGAAATCATTTTTAAAGAAAATAACAATATTTTCTGGTGTTCGGCTAAAATCTAAAAATGTTTTGGAAAATATTTTTGATATTCGGTAAGGAAAACATTTTCCACTTACCAAATTAGCGAGCGCAAGCATCAAGCTCAAGGCTCGCTAGATTGACAAGCACGAGTTTGAGATCAATGAGTTTGAAGTTCACCAGTCCGACGACTACCCAAGAAAGAAGAATATGGGAAACAAAGAAAAAGAAAAAAAAAAAGAAGAATTAAAAAAGAAAAAAGAAAATTAAAATATAATTCGAATAAAAAAAGAAAAGAATAAGAATAAATGAGAGGAGGAAGTGAGGATTTGTAGAGGTGTGATATAAGAGAGATCAATTAAAGAAAATATTTTCCACTTTTGAAAAGTGGAAAATATTTTCTTCTACTTTAAAAGACTTTTTTCTTTTGACGGAAAACATTTTCCTTAAGGAATTCATTTTCCAAGAAACGAACGTCAGAAAATCCGAATAACGTTTTTTCGGAAATTATTTTCCGCAAAACGAACTGAACCTTAGTTATTAGTCGAGTTATTACTTAGCAATTAGAGATGTACTCAGAGGCTTGAAAATTTATTTATTTCATTGTTGAAAATGTTGTTGCTTTTATCTTACGGTCGTGGAAGAGAATAAAGGTACGTACAGACATACTTTCGATAAGCATTTTAGCTCATCTGAATATCGCTCTTCTTTATTCAAAGCTTTGCCATATATATACCTCTATCGTATCAAAGTTAGAATATCGATTTTATTAAGGAGTTTATCTATTTTAATTTGTTTTTATATGATTAAAATAAATGGCTCTTCCTTTTATATATGTTTATTTCTAGAATGATCATCCATAAATAAATATTCAAAATTTTCCTTTTACCGTAATTTTATGAGTTCTTCATTCGTTTGCTCTTTCTCATTAATTTCTCCTAATAAACTTAAGAACATGCCCGGGGTGCGGATAAAAGTAAAGTAAGTTCGGATAAAAAAGTAGCTTTTCATTTTATTTTTCTAATAAGTTTTTTTTTTTTTTATTTTTCTAATAAGTTGAAAAGCTACTTTTTTATCCGAACTTACTTTACTTATTTAAATATGACCGATCAAAAAAAAAATTTATTTAAATATAGTTAAATCTTTCGACCAAAAAAAGTTAACTTGATTATCCAAGAGCGGTCTTAGATTCTTCTTTTTGCTTGATGCCGCTATTTGTTTATTCTGTGATTGTTCTCTTTATCACTGATTTTTTGTCAACTTGATTTCTTTTAGTGGACTTTTTTTCTTTTTAATTTTTTTTTCTGGTCGTATATTTGTTTTCTTTTTAACTTGAGATAGCCATATAGATTTGGACAAGTGGAGGCAATAGTCACATAGAAAAGGAGAAAAAGTTAGAAAAGCGAAAGACAAAAATGCATTTTGACTAGCGAAATTAGGCCATTCTTTGAGATTAATATAATAATTTCATGCCATTATTTTAATAAAATTTTCTCTTCAAGCCATTATTTAAAAATAATGACACTTTAGATTCTTATTTAGATAAAGTCCATTTTAGATTTTTATTCGGGAAAACGAGAGCAATTTTATGTCCTCATCTAAAATTTTCCCCATAAATTATATTCTTTTTGATAAACAGTTGGATAATCGTGAGAGATACGGTTTTACATGAGGCTGCCATAAAATTATTTTATAATCAATCTTTCCAGGATCGTGAGAACCCGAATCCAAACTCTCGTGTCTATTGCTTGCTCTAGAACAGTGATCCTTTACTCGACATACCATAGAGGAGGGGTTTTGCCATGAGATTAAAACTTATTTCCTTTTTTTTTTTGTAACCGAGGATTCATTGGGGCCGCCAATCGCTTATGCTATTTGGCACCCCACGGCCTATATAGAGTGCCGATACATCTCGGACCAAGCGTCAATACCTCAGGAGAGGCTAGTCCAGGACCCCTCACTTAAGACACTTTAGCAACGTCAATACTTCGGGGGAGACTAGTCCAGATTCACTTTAGCAACGAGAGAGCTCGAATCTCCGACCTCTGCGATGGAAAGGAGAATGCACACCATATGCATTGCTTGTGGTTGAGTTCCTTTTTTCATGGCTCTATTCCCCCAAATAATTTTCTATTTAGAAATGTTCCAATTTTTTTTTTGTTCATTGAAATAGAAAAAGAACATAAATCTATTTAGTAACGTTAGATGATTTTTCTATTTCCCAAAATTGTGAAAAGTGATGAGAATATAGATTTGGAATAGAACCAAGAAATAGAAAAAATTAATTCTTTGTTTTTAGGAATAATTTATAAGTTATTTTCTTTCTTTTTTTCCTTCTTCTTCCCGTTTTAATTGATCGATGGAGCCTCATCACCTGTGGCCCCCGTATGCCGCTAGACGCTGCCCCAGTCGGCAGTCGCCATTACCGCCCCCTATTGTTGCCGGTAGTCATTAGTCGTTGCCATCTGTCGTCACCCAATGATCGGCTTGGGAGGAAGAAGAAGAAGAAAGGGAAAAAAGAAAAGAAAAAAGAAAGATGTCAAATTTTTTTATTAAAAATTAAATTTTACATCATAAAAAAACTTGTAAATCGTATTAAATACATTCCTATTCTTCTTCTATTTGAAAATAGAAATTTTGTGTAGTTATGCTCGGAAACTATTTTGGGAATAGAAATAAGAAATTATTTATAAGAATACAAACATTATCAAATGCACTTTGTGGATCTTTCTTGGATTTTCTCTCCTTTCTGTCCCAATTTTTAATAAGCGCATTAATTAAATTACACGCCGCACCCACTTTCTGCACCCGCCAAAAGAAGAGCTAAAGAAAGGTAGGTGCACCGTGCATCCAAACGGAATTATTCCTTCCTTCAGTCGGAAGATACTTTTCTATTTTCCCCTGTCGCCATTTTCTTTTTCATTTCTCGTATTTCCGAAATTACGAAAAATATAAATCGCAATTGATGGAACTTACATTACCCAATATAAAAGAAATTATTTCAATTTTTCCCTGCCTTAATGTCGTATTTATTATAAATTACATTTTTCATCAACCTAATTTTTTTTTTCCTGATGTCGTTTAATTCTTTATTAGCAAGAAAAATAAAGATAAATTATGAAAAAAAAGGGACCCCGCTCCACAAATGCACCGACCGGAAGGCACTCGATTGCGTTCTCGCGTGGACTTCCAATTTCAGAGCGAGAGATCTTCTCCTTCCTTCCTTCCGCCTCCTCCTGCCGGCGTTCGTTGCAGCGGCGAATTCTCTCCCCTCCGGCGGAGCCACCGCGCGCGGCGGAGCTACGGTCCCGGAGCTCGATTCGGATCCCCGCCCCCCCCAACCCCTGCGGATCGCGCGGAGCCGTGATACCGCCGGAAACCGTCGGCCCTAAGGAACCATGTCGTCGATGGATGGCCTGGTGCCGATAACCAGATCCTTTCTCGCCGCCTACTACGACAAGTACTCGTTCCCTCCTCTCTCCGAGGACGTCGCCGCGCTCTCCTCGCGGATCCGCTCGCTCTCCAACGACCTGCTCGGGGACGTCCCCCCCACCGAAGGTGCGCTCTCCATCTTCGTCGTTGCTTTTTTTTGGGAGGATCTCGGGAGGTTGATGCTGGATCGCGTGCGTGTGTGCGTCGTTGTGATGGTTCAATGCGGTGGTGTTTGCCCGTGCTTTTAATTTGCCGTGCCGTGGACGATTTTGAACTTGTTTAACGGTACGTGGAAGTCATGCTGGTTTAGTGTGTTGTGGTTTTTTTAGGTGAGAAATTGTTGATAGAGGAGGCAGATAGGACGCCTCCCCATAAAATTGACGAGAACATGTGGAAGAATCGAGAGCAGATGGAAGAGATTGTTTTTCTGCTCGAGAAGTCGAATTGGCCAGCGGCGGTAAGATCTTCATGTGTCTAGGAGTTCGCGAGTACATATGTTTACGTAATGCCGAATGTTTTTGGTGATGATCTTGAGTCTTGTGGGTGTTTTTTTTTGTCAAAGGGGCGGTTTTTTTCTCTTTTAATTGGTCATTTTGCTTTCGCTTGGTGAGTGCAGCTTCAGCAGCAATTGACAACAGAGAATACCGAGTTTGCTACCATTTTCAGCCAGCTCAAAGATAAGGTTCAAGAAAGTTTGAGTTTGTTGATATCTTTTCAGGCTAGAAATTCTGAACGTGTATTTAACACAGGTTTTACTCTCATTCTCTCGCTCTCCCTCTCTTTTTATGTGTCTTGATTAATTAATGCTTTTCATTCACATAACGAACGCCAGTTCACTTTCGTCACTATTAAGCTTTAAAAAGCACCATAATGTTTGGGATTACAAGCTTTTACCATTTAGATTTGCGGGCATAGCTTTAAATGTTCGTGCATTGGTGGCAACAGGTCTCACTATTACGAGCCAGTGCTAATCTATGATTGGAAATTTGCATACCTATCTGATAGATGCAGTTTCCATTTAAGTGCCACTACCCCCGATTAGTGGCTCAACTTTGGTTCATTCATGTTGTGGGATGAGTTAATGATCAATCTGTGAGAAATGAAGAATCTGAGTGTGGTAAAGAGGGTTTTATTTATATATTTATTTATAAATTTGATGGAAAATTGTTGGTGTGTTATGAGAAGTTGATTCCAAGGACCTTGTTGTGATCGATGTGTAATAACTCAAGTAGCATAGGATGCTGCTAAGAACATAAAGGACTTTTAAATGAGGATTATATCCATATCTGCAGTCATGACTTACCTGCCTCAAGACTTTCGGGGGACACTTATTAGACAGCAAAGGGAGCGCTCTGAGAGGAACAAGCAAGCAGAGGTTGATGCTTTAATTAATTCTGGTGGAAGTATACGAGACAGATATGCTCTGCTATGGAAACAGCAAATGGATAGGTGAGATCTTTGCTTCTCTAATTGCTGGTTGTGATGCCATAGGCTACTAGTGATCTTACGGTGTAACTATTAAATGACATCTCAGGAGAAGACAGTTAGCCCAGCTTGGTTCTGCTACAGGTGTCTACAAAACCCTTGTGAAGTACTTAGTAGGGGTACCACAAGTATGTATTCCTTTTTGCTACCTCTTGCCTTGTCTGCTTTTATTTCCACCCTGCTTTTGGAACTGCACTTATGCTTTCCTGTTGTAATTCTGTTAATTATTCTCGTAATAGTTTAGTTGCCTTGTTATCTTATTGCTTAGATTGATTGCATTTAAGAAAGAGACTATAGTTTAGTGTTTCACATTCTGATGGTTTGATTTTACATGGTAATTGCTGTTTGCTTGGTCATAGTTTACCATGAATTTTCTGCCCATGTGCTGTGATGGTGTGTACTGTTTTATAAGCTCTATAAATTTATTAATCTGTTCCAGAGTGGCCAAAAAATGAACTAGACTCCTAATTCCGATGGGTACATTGTCATGCCCTTTGGTATTCTAGCCAGGGTGATGGTGGTTTAGATAGGCTTGTGGACTTCTGATTCGCTAGAAAACTTATTCGGGCTGGATTTTTTACTATTGCTCATTTCGCAAGCTCTACAACTGCAATAAATTAACTCGCATTCCACCATGTGGTGTTGATTGGATAAATACTTCTAAGCATCTGCACTTCATCCATTTTCATGTCTTTTGCTAAATGTACTTATATCTTTCCTTATCCTTCCCTTCCCTTTGCCAAGCTCCTTAATAATTTCCTGATGTTTCCGATACAGGTTTTACTGGACTTCATTAAGCAAATAAATGATGATGATGGGTAAGTTCCACGAAAGTTCTCTTCTTGCTAATGTCATGTCTACTTTTATTGATCTCAACATCAGTGAGCAAGTGATCCCTGCAAATACGAAGTTCTGATTGTTTCTAATTAATAACTGATAGGCCCATGGAAGAGCAAAGACAACGATATGGACCTCCTTTGTACAGCCTCACGTCACTGGTTCTGTTTATTCGCCTTTTTCTTTCACTATCTTGGGGACGCTTTGAGACTCGGAAATTGTGAGATGCCTTACCCTTTTCTAATTTGTTTTTCTTTCATCTTAGTAAACCTTTGATAAGGAAACTTTTTGTATCTAGATTCTGAGAGATGACACTTGCATTTTCTTCTTTGGCATCTATTAATGCAATTGTCATCATGACATGAGCAGAAAAGGAGATGAGTTATCTGCATTGGAGCAAGCATTGAATGTCTATACTTCCGAATTTGAGAGATTCATCAAATTTCTCAGGTACTTATTTCATATGATGAGGATAATTGTGTTAAGAGCTGTAGATGACAAAAGGGCCCATTACTACAAAACATAGTTAGGCATGCGAAGTTCATGTTGTCATTTTTACGTTGATGATTTCCCTCTCTTTTCTTCTTCTTTTTTGCAGAACATTCATTTCTTTTCCATTTCTTTTGTTTCGCTTTTCATGGGATAGGCAGCTAAGAACAGTTGAACATTGCTTTGAGTAGTCTCTTGGTTTCTAAGGCTTCCTGGAGTATGAGAACTGTTTTATCTTTTGGGAATAGTAGTTCTGGATACCTCATAAGCCAAACTAGACGACATCTTCTAATGTTCAATATCAAGCCATCCCTCACATGTTGTACCTACAACATGAAAACATGTCTTGGTATCTTGATTAATAACAGCAATTGGAGGTCAAAATGTGTCCATATTTATGTCTCTTGTAAGGTTGGTATGTTTTTAAAAAAAATTGAAGAGTATTTACCCGTCCTAACTGTTTGATGTCAAAACCATTATTTTGCTTGAACGAATTTTCAGGAGAATTTTATCATGGTAAACAAATGTGTCATAGTAAGTTTTTTCTTATCTGAAAGTGTAAATGGGTTTTAACTATTACTAGCAATGCAAAACCTTTAGCTCTTGAATAGTGATGAATCTTTTCAGGCATAGATGTATCTTAAAAAAAAGTTCAAAAGGAAAAGACGCATGAATGTGCTGAGGTAGTAATAGTGTGATAGTTACAGAGTCCCAAATTCTGAACAGGCTGCTCTCCTACAGACCACTTAACTCCAGAACCAGAGATTTTTTTATAGATGTTGACAAATGTTTTGTTTCCTGGGTTTAGATAGTACTGATTAGCTAGTTATTTTGGTGTGTCTATCTCAAACAGTCTGATGGGTAGTGGAAATGATATTGGTCAATTGAAAATGTCACATTTGTATTAAATGACTGCACATTTGTGCCGTCTATTTGGAAAGGATTAACTGATAAAGTCATGGTTCAACTTTGTTATCAGAGGCTTAGTGCTGGATCCCTTAAACTATTATAATACACAGCCTTGCAGCTGGTGGAAACTTGGAAGTTAAATTGTGTTATCAGCATTTCTCAACAAATTGACTAGGAAAACAACAATGTTTTTTTCAGAATGCACTTTCTTCATGATTTATAGATCTTATCAGCCCATCTTTGACAGAGTTATAACACTAAGCACACTACATCTTGCTGATCCATATAGCATTCTGCCACATCAATGCCAAATTAGCTTTATCTTGACTTGGATTCCACAGTCATTGTTACTGTCTTGTGCTGCAGAGCCTTTGTCGTCCTGAAGCTACTGGCCTACCGCTGGTGCGATGGTTAAAATTTTTTAGTTGCCATTGAAGTTCTATTTTAGAAATTGGAGAAGCACAATAATGGGCTTGAGGGGCGGTGGGCCTCTGGAAGAGGGTTGTTGCGATTACATCTTTGGGAGGCTAGGCAAACAAATAATTGGAAGATGAGGCGCATAGTAGTCCTTTCTTGATAATTACTTTATTCAAACAATACATTTTGTATAATCTATGATAAAACATCTTAAGCACACTAAGACTCAGCGTATGGTGTCTGAAAGATATTAAAGAAAGCAACATGCATTTTAAGTAGCGGTATGATTAACTGAATCAGATGATATTCCAATCTTTCAGATTCTAAAGAATTGAACTTCTAAAAAGAATATGCCAAATCAGTTGCTTTTATCAGTTTGCTGATTTTGTGGTCACATGGTGAAATTTTTATGACAGCAACAAAGAGAAACTGTTTAAAGGTTCTTCGTTGTTATATATGCGTTCTTTTTCACTGTTATCTCTATTCAACATGTTTTTTTCGTATTGACTAGTATTTTTTCCTTCTTCTAGTGAAGTATTCGTGAATTCCCCCTTCTTCATATCAGCAGCGGAAGCAGGTGCCCTAGAAGCAGGGTAAATTCATCTTAATTTCGTAATTACCTTTCTGTTAGATAACTCTGATATGTCTTTTCAAGTATTTGGTTATATTCTGCAGGCAAAATGATGACTATAAAGAGATAAGTATACCAGCTGGTAAAATTCATGAGGTAAATTTTTAACCTTCTTGTCAAATAACTGCATTTGAAGCAAGATATTCCTTTGTACCAAGTTATCTGTTTTGGCATCACTGGGTTGATCCTGATGCATAGCTGATGGGTTATAAGCAGTTGAATCTGCTCGTAGATTAGAGATGGATTTTTATTTGAGATAAGACAGCATCTATTAATAAACTGATATGATTATCATATCTCTACTTATGTACAAGATATAGGGAACATTATTCTCATTGGCCAAATAGCTAGTGATTTTTAATTAAGAATTTAGACTCTGACTGTAAATGATTAAGAGGTGTTGATCCTGACAATTATAAGCTGGAAATTAATGGATTACTGTTTCTTCTAAACTTTTAAATTTGGGTAGCATGTTCTTTTATCGTTCTTTTTCTTAATGATTATAATTTAGAATTCTATTTTTGGTCCTTTTTTCTTTTAATTTCCTAATCATGGATCGTACTGAATGGGTGCCAGCCATTTGGTATAAAATATGTTATGGATCTAACTTCTATGCTAGATACGTTTTGTTGGTTCAGAAATTTTAGAGACTCCAGAGAATCTTGAGTTTCAATAACTAAACTCCCGATTGGTCCAAAGAAGAACACAGTAGACAATTTTATGTTGATGGTTGGAATCAATATTTGTAAATTTTTTTTTTTTTAAATTTTTTACTTTTTGCGGGTTCTTCCCTTACACAAGCTAAAACAATGTCTTCTAGCTTCCTTTGCTGTGCCCTCCTAGTAAGTAAGTCCATCGTCTTGATGAGAGTTTGGATTCTGCTTGCTGCACCCTACCATCCTCGCACAAAAGTTAAGCTTTTAAAGTCCAATTGACTGGATAAGACTCTCGAGGAACTGTAGGATTGGGAGTTTGTCAGTATGTGATACTTATGGTTTGCACTTTGTCCAAGTCTAAATATATTGCATAAAACAATGGGATTGCTGTGCTTCAGTCAGTATCACAAGTCAACTGGGTTAATTGATGTCTCAAAGTATCTGGTTATGGGTCACAGACTTATCTTGTCTATTAGCAACTTTTTTAGCTCCTGCTGTAACCTCGATGATGGTGTTTTGGCTCCAAATTTCTGAAGCTTCATAATGGACTCTATGCTAGGTTTCTTTCATGGTGGATTCGTTAAACTCATACATTGCATGGGATTTTTCATTGGTACAAGGGAAGATTAACCTGGTAAGTCATGAGGCTTTCTTTCCCGGGGTTGTCGAATCTTCTATCCTGTTCTTTGGGAAATTTTTGTCATCTTAATGTAATAGGATTTTTTTAACTTGACAATCATCTTACATTTAAGACTATGTACTGGGTGGCCCACATCTAAGGGAGGTGGCAAGCTGTTTATGTTTGCCTTTTCCTCGTGATTTTTCATATCTTTCGCCCTTTCTTACAATCAACTGTCTGTTGACCACAGTTGCTTGATGCAGCTGAAGGAAGAATAGAGGGATATGTTGGTTTTAAGAGTTGACGTATTAGCTCGAATAGTTCATGAATTGTTAACAGAGAAAAAAGTATTTGATTGCAGCTTCATCCTCCCTTTATAAGGCCATGATCTCTTGAGGTTATTATACTGGCTCTAAAAAATCATTCATGTGGAAACTAAGGATCTGTTTGGTAACGTGCCAAATAGTGCCTATTTTTATTCTTTTGTTTCCCAAAACAAAAAAAGAACAAAAATCCATTTGGTAATGTTTTTGTTCCTGGAAATAAATTTGTTCTCAAAAATAGATTTGGAATAGAATTAATAATAAAATAAAAGTTGCTTTTTTATTCCTAGGAACAATTCTAGAATCAAGCTTTTCCCCCTTTTTTTTTTCCTCTTTTCTTTTCTTCCTTTTCTTCCTCTAGCTGGTTGCCAGCCCCTAGCTAGGCCAAGCCTCAAAGGCTCGGGCCAACGAGGCTACCCAAGGCTGGCAAGGTCACTTGCCCTCATCTAGCCGGTTGCCGGCCATGGCCAAGGCCAAGGCCAGTGACCAGCTAGAAATTTTTTTTTTTTTAAAGGAAAGAAAAAAAGAGAACAATGTAATAAAATTATTAAAAAATTAAAAGAAATTCTATGCAACAAAAAAATTTTAGGGTTGTACCCAACACATTCTTGTTCTAGGAATAGAAATTTTGCACAGTTATCAAACGTCTTCAAATGTTCGGAAACTTGTCGATGGAACAGAATTATGAAAACCCATTGCACCCTAATTGATTTGTAAACGAAATTCTCGAAGTGGAAGGCCAATTGCCCCAGTATTCTCAAACTGCCCTGAAACTTTCCTATTCATTGAGAAGTAGCTGGAGCCATATTGCTTTGGCTGGAAGCAAGATTTCTTCTACATGACGTGAACATGTTCACTAACTCGTGATTTCAATTGCAGACCAAGACTGACCTAACCAGTCTTGTTTACGGAGAGATTACCCACTACCATCTCTTTTACCCATTGCTTCCATGCCCATGGCTTGGTTAGCTTGCTCTTAAATTGAATTTGACTCGACTGTATGGACAAGTTCTTCAAGTCACAGGCTTTAGGCTTGATTTTGAGTCAGACAAACGCCTTTCTCAAATTTGGTTGTGGATTGAATTTCTTGGGCTTGAGTATTTCTTTTTCAAAATGCATTAATGGTAGTTGAAATGAGTGCCCCTCTTTTGTAGACATCAGACAGGATGTTAAATTTGGTAATTGAATTAGGAGGATCGAAATGAATGCATGGTCCAGATGGTTAGTGTTTTTGGTATGCAAGCTGGAGAATATTGCAAGAATATCTTTTGATATATGTTCTTCCATCTGACAGGACATTGGATTCAGTGTGGAGTGTATAAATCCTTCTGGAGAAAAAACCGTGAGTGTTCTGTCCATGCTCAGCTACATGCTCAGCTCTGAATTATCTAGATTCTTGTTCTTTTGGGACCTTTTTGTAGGTCTGCTGGCTTTGTGCTCAGTTATAGTGGATTCGGCAGCTTACTCACCTGCTTTCCCACTGATCTCTGACTGCATCTTGTTGGCTGTTTTGCAGATGATATTACCTTACCGTCGTTATGAGTCTGACCAAGTGAGTGCTGCTTTTTTTTTTTTTTTTTTTTTTTTTTGGGTTCATGTCCTCCATAGCTTGTTTTCTATGAGAAGCAAAATAACTTTTGGCTTTTAATCGCTTTTTGGGCAGGGCAACTTTTGCACATGCATTGCTGGAAATTATAAGCTAGTCTGGGATAATTCATATTCCACATTCTTTAAGAAGGTATATGCTCTTTTCTTTTGGGGCCTTATGATGTTGCTTCGATATTTTATCGCTTTACAAATATTTTTTGAAAGTAGTATGATCATTGCTTTTTCAACAAGATAATCAAAGTAGTATTAGTACACTATATTCATGATATAGAGTTTGAATTTCGCAAATAGGCCCTTCGCTACAAGGTAGACTGCATCCCCCCAGTTGTGGAGCCAGTTCAGTCCATGTCTGAAGAGGAAGCGTGAGGAGGGCCTCTTTGTTAGTTTATTTGCAAATGTTTGGGACATTCTGTTTTAATCTCTGCCCCCAGAATTTTTGCTGGGATGGATATCTTACCCGGCTGTCCTTCTCATTGAGAAGGTGACCCTAGTGCTAAATTGCTCGAATTTGTAACTTTTTTGTATATACTCCACGAAACGATGTAATCAATTCTCCTTCATGATTATTGAAAGATGATTAGCCCGTTCAGTCATGGACGTGTTTTTCTCACTGTTTGGAAGGGAAATTGCTCTATTGGATAAACAGCGAATGTATAAATTGGGTAAGTTCGGGAAAACAGTAATGCCTTTCGAAGAGAAGGGCCATGCCGGAACCTCAGATTCTGCTGTTTGAGGCGACCAATGGAGGAAAAAGGAAGGAATGAGATGAGAGATGGCCCGCTTGGAGTTTGGTCGAGGGGAGGATAGTCCTATCGACCAATATGAATTTCGAGAACCGAGTTTCTGTGCATTCGAGCTCTCTGGTTAAATCCTCTCTTCCTCTCTTCCTCTCTTCCTCTACATCCCGAAGATCTAGGATAGCCAGCTCTCTGGCTAAACCCTTTCTTCCTTTCTTCCGCTATCTCTCGAAGATCTAGGATAATAAACCCGTGAATTTGATCTTGAACAGTACTATTACCTCATAAAATGATCGCATGAGAGGAATCATTTTAGCTGTATCTGAATCGTGGACCCGTCAGATTTCTTAGGACCAAATGCCTAACCTGAGATGTAAATATCATGCCACCGAAGTCGCACCAGATAGGTGAGCTGATATAAGTAGTACGCTTCTTTTCTTTATTTTCCTCCTGGGTAGTTAATATACGTTGTGCAAGGTGATAAAAAGTGAGAGCAACTTGTTTTAGGTATCAATATGTACAGGCTTTTGCTTCATATTTTCCAACAACATACACAGTTGATTTTTCTAATGGATAGTAACCATGTATCAGTGACTTTTTAAGTACAGGTGTAAAGTCGTCTCCTCAGCCAGTAATCACCGGCTAGTCATTTGGGGCATGAATTTATCCATTTTGAAGCCCAGATACTTGTGTACACGGCCGTATTTTTTAATGCCCGACCTCCACTTGAGTTAATAAATGTTGCCCGTGCAATGCAGTCGGCAAACTTAACACGGTCGGATAAAAACCTACATGAACTATTCTTTTTACTCCTTCCTCGAAAGATGACAACGAGTGATGCGGCCATGCCTAACCTTTCAATATACAGCTATTATGACCCAACAAAAAAGCTACCCGCCATGGGAAAGCTATTGAAAAAATCCAGGCAAGTATTAAAAAAGGTATTTTCCGGGTGTCCTATAAGTCAAGAAAAATCATATGCCCGCTTAGCGGCATCCAAAGTGTTGGACAGAAGCATGGCAATTGTCATGGGACCTACTCCTCCAGGTACAGGGGTTAAAGCACTGGCCACCTGCACAGCTTCCTCATAGCAAACATCACCCAGAAGACGGTATCCATGCTCGTGGTTTGGATCCTGTCCCACAGTCCATAATGATATTACAGATTTGTCATAAATATAGCAAATGGAAAGGAGTGCATTACACGTGAACTGCAACAAGTGCATGCATTTCAAGGACATCTGCCGACCATTGTTATAGTGATATAATAAACACTGCACTATATGCCAGAATTCTCACCTCGATTGGATGAGTTCCAACATCAATAACCACAGCTCCTGGTTTAATCCAACTGCCACGGACCAAATTTGGTACTCCGGCGGCCGTGACCACAATGTCAGCTTCCCGAGTGATCTCTTCAGGGTTTTTTGTGAAAGCATGCACAACAGTCACGGTTGCATGGTGCCTCTGCCAGATAATGCTAGGAAGTAAACATCTATGATCTGGCAGAAGAAAAAAAATATGTGCGATCCACCTTTTTGTGAAAAAAACATCTTAATACCTGCAACAGCAAGAATGTGGGCAACCCAACAATGTTGCTTCTCCCAATAACCACGGCTTTTCTCCCCATGATCTCAATACCAGATCTTATCAATAACTCGATGCAACCTTTTGGAGTGCAGGGGATGAACAGAGGCTCCCTTCCTCTCATTGCAAGATTGCCCATATTAAGTGGGTGGAAGCCATCAACATCTTTTTCTAGGCTCAGAACATTCAAAATCCTCTCCTCATTCAAATGCTGCCATAGGGAATTTATACTGCATCAGCAAAGCTAATACTGTACATACTGCATCATGTTCGTAGTAGAGTTGACAGGATTGGGTAAATTGCCATCATCTTTTCTCTGTAAAACCTTACTGAACAAGAGCATTCACTCAAGAATTGTGTCCAAAATGCACTTTAATGGTACAAAAAAAAAAAAAAAAAAAAAAATCATGAACGCAAGGACATAAGTCTACTAGATTTTTGGTTTCAGACGACGCATTATGGAGCATTTCCTGATGCAGTAGAAGCAAAATTTAAAAGCCATGTACATTTGTCCATATTATAAGGAATGATACAGCATTTGCTTGCTTAACTTTTGTCAAGCATGTGCATTGCCAGGTAACAGATCTGGTTTCAGAAGAATTTCTTTCAAATGGGACATCTGACCCTACAGCAATACCTCAAGAATGGACTGCAAAGTGATGGGAATTTTAAAAAGAAGCAAGGGACTAGGGAATCTAAGGACCATAAAGCCAGTATATTTTTCAGTCATGAGAGATGGCCAATTTATGTGCTATCATAATTGTACAGAACAGAGTGAATGTCTAAAGGCTTCCTGCATTTTTACGTGTCCCTATGTGCCCTAATTTCAATAATTATAGTCCTGTCTACTATTCATGCTTGTGAAAATAACCTTCAGTTAGGACATCTAATATAGTTGTTTTAAATGACACCGTCTTAACACGTAGGAAGATCGAGTCAGAAAAAGAACTATTTTCACCAAAGAGAAAATATAGGGACTAAAGTGGATAGATCGAAGTTCAGGAAGTCATGTACATATAATCCCAAGTACAAGGATCTGTACATGTTCTCCCCCGCCCCCCTCCCTACCTCATGAAAAAGTAAAAAAGAGATACGTACAGAGAGCAGCTTTGAGTAGTTACATTTGGTAGAGGCAGCTGCACGAGAATACCATGAATTGATGGATCATTTTCAAAACTTAACAAAGCCTTGAGAACGTCATCTTCGGAACAATCATTGGGCAGCTCTGCTAGTACAGACTTGATTCCAGCTTCTTCACAAGCTGTCATCTTGTTTCTAACATAAGTTTGAGAATCCATTCTCTGTCCCACCATAATTACAGCCAAGCCTGGAATCCTATCAATAGAGTCCTTCATCCTTTGAACTTCACTCGCTATTCTTGACCTGATTCCCTCAGCAATCAACTTGCCATCGATCATTGCAGCTGTCTGCCCATTGGCTGTGATGAATACCCAATATATTCAATGCTGGTTCTTAGAGTAAAAATCAATTTCGAGACATGAGACGAATCGGTTCTTAAATTATCTTGGCCGTACAATTCATAAAGTAAGGTTGAACACACCTATCTTTATTTCTTTCTTTCTTAATCTTTTTTAGTCACCAAAACTTACCTCATTGATCAAACCATCACAAGACAAGTGACAAAAAGATTCATGCACAACTTCTCGTACATATTTCCGGAAGTGAGTAAATGAAGAACACATAAAGACTGAACCCATACAAAAATTGTTTATTCATTTGCATTATTTTTCTATAGTGAATAAAGACTGATGCTGCATATTACAGTCACTACTCCTTTTCATCAATTATAATACTCATGCTCACTTTGATAATAATTCAGGTTTGAAGCTATATGTATGGAATGCTTCCCTGCATGTCACAGAAAAGCATATTCCTAGCAAGCGAATAGAATTGAGGTAAAACACCAGAAAAATAGCACTTTTTGCAAAGGGGCCATCTCTTGACATAGAAAAGGATTTCAATTCAGTGAATGTTTTTGGATCACCAGAGAGGAAGAGAGGAAAACAAAGCCGATTACATATTTACTCAAATGAACTTCTTACAAGAGCACGAAAGATGTTCTGTATACAGTGTAGAGAAGACACGACTAGATCATTTAATATCTACCTATTAACTAAAGGCTGACATCCCAACACTATTACATATGCTTCAACAATTTTAAATATTTGTGTAATTCAAGTTCACAGAAAGAATCTTATAAAAAAGTATGCTAGGAAGGAATTGACTACAAAATTAAAATCTGAGTGACCAAAAGGCTGATGTTCTGACAGGAAGTGATTTGAGTCTACACAGTGAATCAGAAATCTAACTAATTTAACTTTTCAACTAGTGTAAATGCCTAGCTGAGGGAATCTATGAGTAATATTCTAGGGACGTTCATGCGACACTCCAGTCATCACTATAGCGAATTATGTTTTGCACCTATTGCTAATCAATAAATACATGAAAGAATTCTCTACTAGCAAAAAAGTTGCGTTTTGCCATCTATTACATTGTCATACGATTGTGTGTAGTTTCCGTTGTATGAACAAACCTATTATGTAATATCAATGTTGTGAAAAACAATGGCACTTTGAAACTAGAAAAGCAGTAGTTTACCATTGAGCTAGAACAATTCGAAACTTCAGTCAAGCCAAAACAACACACATAGAGCTAAACAAGGTGGGCTGCGTTCGATTCATCTTCAATTAACCCTCAAAATTCCCCCTCCCCATATTAATTAGACAGAGTATGCGCGTGGGAACAAGAAGTGTAATGGGCTGGCGAACTGCACAGCGGGGCAATCTGACCACGAATATGAACACCGTGTGAAAGCAAGCCTCAAGGTTAAATTCCAAAAAACCACTCAATACCCAAACAACCGACGCAAAAAGAGATGGTACATTGGTTTCCATGGGAACAAAACATAACGGGAAAAAAATTTGAAGGGCTGCAAACAGGATATGAGAAGCAGTGCAGTAGTCATACTTATTACAAAAGGCATAAGAAAGACAAATTGCATCAAAAGATTCACAGAGACCCATCAACTCACCCACACAGAACCAACACAAGATATACGGAAAGCTACTTACTTTGGTGGTAATTGAGTGGCGGACCAGAATGGCTGAAATTGGGAGCCCACACATCGGGGAGATCAAGCGAAACAAGCGGCGGCGACATGATGATTCGGGAGCTACGCTTACCCTCCGCGACGGAATGCACCGCCCGCGGCCGCGCAGGTGCCGT
The DNA here is from genome assembly GCA_014182575.1 of Eucalyptus decipiens. Classification (NCBI taxonomy): domain Eukaryota; kingdom Viridiplantae; phylum Streptophyta; class Magnoliopsida; order Myrtales; family Myrtaceae; genus Eucalyptus; species Eucalyptus decipiens. Next base: position 16,531,686 of record CM024619.1, read on the forward strand.
CGACCCGATCGACTCTCTCAACCTCCGACTCAAAACCCTCATCAGCACCACCATTTTGCCCTTTTCCCTCCCTCTTCGCACCTTCCCAAAGTCCTAAACCACTTCTACCCCTCCTCGCTCACCGTCTCCTCATTCACCCCGCGTCCCCGACCACCTCCGCCGGTTCTCCGCAACGAGGCGGCCGCCGGCGCCGGCGCCGGCGCGCGACGCAAGCTGAAGCTTTTTTTCACAACCGAGCCGACGCAGCAACGCCGCCCGCGATCGTCCCGCCGCCTCGAGCCGCGACGGAAGCAGCTGCAGCTCTGCTCCTACGATTCGACGACGTCATGCGCATCGCCATTTCACGACGAGACCGACGCCGGACCGCCGTCCATCGCCCGATTGCCGACTCTGTCGAAGGATATTCTTCTCTTCCGATTCCCGTCGTCTCCTGCTCGGGTTGATGGCGGAGGATTTCTGGGTCGGGCGAACATGGGTTTTGGACTTCCTCCGCGGGCCTTTTCTTGGGTTGGGCCCTTTATGGGCTGAGTGACAGAGTGGGCTGAGGAGCCCATTGGGTTCTGTTTCGAATGCATTTTCTCCACTTGGGTCTGCGACCCGACTTGGCTTACCCGGGGGTGATCCATGGGTAGGACCAAGTACCTTACCGGACCGGACCCGACTCGACTTTCGTGATCAATTAAGCATCGGATGGTGTGGTGTCGGTGGTTAGGCTTTGGGAAAATAATTGCTAGGGATTAGTGGATTAAATTAGGGGTGTTCCCAGTTCAATTAGAGAACTGGATCTGACGGGCCAGTGCTGGACTGTTCTTGAGGAGACTGGTCTGGTTTCTAGTTCCATATATGGAGCCTGACCAATGGATTGACTAAAATTTCTAATTTTTTTTTCTGAAACAAACCCTAATTGATAATTTTTTTTTCTTTTAATGTTGGGAAACTCCCACTTGTAAAGAATAGAAGAATTCGCCTGATTTGGGATCTCACTGAGTGGATTAATTCTTGATTCTAAGTTCTAAAGTGGAACCAACTTGGCCTAGAATCAGTCACTCCTAAATTAAATACTTTTGCTAGGTCTCAATGGTGTACTTTCCTCTTATATAGGATTCTGTCGATTGAATTCTTATTTTTAACTTAATCCTCTTCCCCATTATTGATCTTGATTAATCCCCACTTATCATAAGTCACGTTTTCTTTCAGGATCAACTTATTTTTCTAGATTATTCATTGAAACACCCACTTAGGGTGTGTATAGTAATGTTTCTATTCCAAGAAATAATTTATGTTCATAAATAATTCTATTATTGGATAAGTTTTTGAACAAAAGAACACATTTGGTAACTGTACAAAATTTCTATTTGCAAAATAAGAGAAGAAGAGGAGGAAAAGAAAAAAGAAAAAAAGAAGATGATTTGGGCTTAATTCTTGAGTTCTTTTTCAAATAAAGAAGCAATGTTTATCTATTTTTTAATTCTGTTTCAAATCTATTCTAAATAATAAAAATATAAGCGTTATCAAAGGCACCTTCATCGTGCCAAATTTGGCTTAGACGCCATGATAATTTGCAACTATCCCATGGTATCTGAAGTACGTCGTATTTTATACCCCGTCCTTTTTCCTTAAAATGGACCATTCCCTCGCAAATCCACGAGTCAAATCCTGCTTTTCTCATACTCGAAAAGATCTGCCCCCCTCCCCAGTTCCTTTCCCCCTCCTATTCACCAATTATTCCCACTAAAGTCACAACAAACGATTGAAGCAAAACATCAAGTCACCTCCAATACGAAAGACAATCAATGATAAAAATCCACAAACTCCAGATTCGCCCGTCGCTCGCTAGAATCCGAGCGATGGCGAAACATGAGATCTCAGTGGCGATCCCTGTTCTCCGCTCACGTTACCTCGTGGAAGCAGGCAAGGAGTCGAGGACAGGGCGCGACCGAACTGGCCATGCATGTTCCGCGAACTATAGCAGTTGGAAACACTCGGATCGGGAGGCAAGTCACATGAAAAAAGGGCATGAAATGAAACAGGAACTGGGCAAGTTTTCCAGCGTTCGGGAGAGAAGATAATCACTCGCAAACGATAATATGTAATTGATAGGAAAAGGACAAGAACCGGTCATATAGACTATACCAATCATTCAAGCTTTTCTCCTCGTAGCCCAACAATGGCATCCAAATAATTATTTTCCACAGGGAAAAGTGAGTGCTTGCTCTTTGCTATAGGTCAAGAAAGTATTTCCTCCAATGTCTCCTCGCTTTTTCTCCCTCCCTCTAGGTGAGGACATCCGAATAAGAGTGATTTCCCCCACATGGATCGTGCTAAAGAAAAAGGCCGTGCATTATTAGGGACGAGCGCTTAAGATTTTTCGATTGATATCGTCTTATTTAACCATGATGATTTGTCCAAGAGTTTGGTCAATTGTGAAATTCGACAGACCTAATCTTATATATTGAAATTGCGTTCACATTAGTGGGCACGGTTGCTTGGGGAGATGATCATTTTAATAAACTTACGTGTCTATTGCCAGAGAAGTTAACAATATACCATAGGCAACCTTTTTCACCAAATTTCCTCTTTTGCAATTAGATTGTATGGAATTGAAGGAGGCACATTTATTGGAACAATATTCAAGTGACTCCAAATAGGCTTGTTATCAGAAAAACCCTTTTGTAAGTTATTTTGATCGCGGCAAATGAGCATTTATGTATATATTAGTGAAGTGAATTCGTGAATTATCGGGGACCAAATTGAATAAAGTAAATGTAAAACAACATTGCATGTGTCGGATCCATTTTGCATGAATGAGGATAGATTTCTTCTTTTTCCCCCCGCCCCCCTCACAAACACATGTGATGTTATTACCACCATAAATGTTCATGCACTTATATTGTTCGAGAAAAGTCTTGAAACAAGTGGGAATTGAAGTGAAATCATGTCGAGAGAGATGGGAACAAAACCAGCCAACAACGTCATCTTGCTTGAGAAAGTAGTTGCTTTATTTGATGGGGACAAGAAAAATCTCCTTTTACACTAGTCATGGTTAATTTTCTATTTGATATATGAGAGGGGAAAAATAATCTTGCCATTGGAATTTTGACATTTATTTTATAAGCAACATTTTCTTTATCCAATGACCCAGGAAGACAATTGACCTTAAAAATTGACACTTTTCATGTTTCCTTAAAAAAAAAAATGGAATTTATATATAAATTTTCTACGTTTACAAAAGAATTTTAAACGACCCGGCATGTTAAAATTCATGTATTGTAAAGTTTCGGGTATTCAACTTCATATAGAAAATCGGAACTAAAATGTCATGATAAGAAAACAAAACAAAACAAAACAAAACTAGAAATGACAAATAGAAAATGTGAGGAAGCTAGACATTTCGAGGAGAGGGCCAATTCTCCTCATGCTCTGCTTAATATTGTTAACGTTACGTGTGGAAAAACACACTGACATTGCATTGTAAATTTGTATAAAAAAAGTTTAATGAGAGTATTTTCTTGTGTTCAACTGGAAAAATAAATACTAAAGAGTTCTGAGAATAAATTGGGTTAATGGAGTTTTTTATGTTATTTTATGCAGTTTCATCTTGTTCAAACGTATAACAAATTAGTCACTACATTAGAATTTCATTTATAATAAGAAAACTTAAATTCATCAAATGTCCCAAGTCCCAAGTTCTTACTTGCATAAACCATAATAATCATAACGAGATATAGATCTAATCATTTAATGCAAAAGGTAATCATAAGAATGGTCGATAGAGTCGTACACAAATAATTTCTAGAAATAGTGAAATAGAAAAAATAAAATAAAATATGGCCATATCATTCCTTGGCGTGGCCATTCAATATGAGATTTACTTAGCCAACCCTTTGAATTGTTGGGGGATGGAATGCGTATATGTATGTATGTATATACGATGTATGTATGTATGTATTTATAAAACCAAGTTGTGTATTTACAAAACCAAGTTGAACGGGTGATTTATAGAAACGGAAGTTATCCATGTGATTAGGGGTATTCCATAACCATTATATATCGGCTTATTTAAAGCAAGTTGAATAAGTGATTTATAGGAATAAAAGTTCAAATAATGTAATTGGTACTAATCAATTTTAGAGTGGGCCGGTTTCAAGCGTAGAACTAAAAGTGACTCATTTTGTGCTTTGGCTAAATTTATATAACAAAACATACAAGCCACATTATTTCACTACATAAATATTTTACCGGTCTAGTGGTTATATTGTTATTTTTTTTTTTAATGACCTAGGGAACCTCTGCACGCCGCTTTGCAGTGGAGAGTAAACCCTGGGGAGACACGTGGGAAACCACCACCCACGTGCCCTAGGCAAGGCGCAGCTAGCACTGAAGCAACGACGACGCCTTGATCGAACTCGGGACCTCTCGTGAAAAGTTCCCTTGCTCAACCACCTACGCCACCACCACGGGTGGTGGTTATATTGTTATTTGTTCATGTTGAAGATGAAGAATACAGATTACCGGTTCAACTAGGGAATCGGACGAGTTGAATCGGCTCTCGGATAGAATCGGTGACTCAAGACTTGGAATAAAAAACTGAACCAATCCAAGGTCGGCTCGCGAAATAAAAAACCGAATCGGTCCTCCTTAAAACCGATCTTGATCAACTCGGTCCAATTGCCAGATTGAATCAGACATGGGTCTCACGCTAACATGTGACCATGACGGATGAGTGACGTGCAAAGAGTAAGAATCCAAAATATCATTGTTGATTAGAAAAGACAAAGGGGAGTGCACCAAAGGAACAGGAACATTTCAACAATTTTAGCATTTTCAGATTGTGTATACATTGTACATAGTACATAAACTAAAATGAGAAAGCAAACTTTTCTTTTGAGGCCAAACAAATTGACAAAATAATTTAGACTCTGTATATTGTGTTATTATCTTATTATGCTCAGACAAATCTCACTTCTGATGCTCTATTCGATTCTTCCCACTTTTTTTATTTCGTGAACCGGTCAAGTCTTCGATTCTAAAGTTTCTTTATATATTTTCGCACCTATCAATAATTGAATTGACAACATTATCACTTAACCGATATATATTTTTGTACTAAAGTGGCGCAACTTTTAAATCTTGTCATAAATAATTCGATTTTTACCCATAACATAAAATAGGCCGGTTCCGATTTTAGATCAAGAACCAACCCATTCCGAAACCGATCCAACATTCTCTATTGGCCAAGGCCTGTTTGTTAAATGAAGGAAACCTCCATTTTGCATAGCCTCTTGTCTACTTTTTTACCTACAGAATGAAACGCCCCACTACACTTACGGAATCACTGGTTACACGGACAACACGTTTGGTCACGAGGGGAATTTGCAGGGGCTTCAGAAAAGTCAAGCACTCAATGTTCACCGGACTTGAATTTCCATATCCAACTGAAACGTACTAAATCGAATGTATTTTTTGACCTTTTCCTATTTCAGATTGAAAAATTACGAAAGACCCATTTTTTTACACCTCCGGAAGAGAAAAGAAGAACAAAAAGCATTTGAATTTCCTCGCTTTTATTCGAAAAGAGGAGAGAAGAGAAGGATTGGGAACGTGAAGATGGAGATGGAGACAAGAAAAGAGGGACCATGACATCCGTAGACGATGGGAGATAGAGAGAGAGAGAGAGAGAGAGAGAGAGGCGGAGCACCCCTGAGGTGAGCCAGACCATTGAAAAGTAATGTCAATGGCCAACGAGCTCCGACCTGTCTGAAAGCAACTCGTGCTGGTCCAAGCACTCCGGGCCATAATCATTCTTGGCTTCGGACATTGCGCCCCTCACGTGTTTCGGCCAAGTACAGTCTCCACCCCCAACCTTCCAAAAAGCACCCCCCCCAGCTTTTCCCATGATTTTCATTTCCAACCCCAGCTTATTTACTCCCATCCAATTTCCACCTAACTGAAGAATTTTCCAAATTGGAGCGGCATAGCGCATTTACCTTCAAGCGAGGGTGATCGGTTCTCGAGCAATCCGATTCTTGCCCAAGAATTGGAATTAGTTCCCAGCCTTTAGAACTAAAAATCGAACTGACCGATCTGATCCAGTTCCCAAACGGGCCGTGACATATATAGTTTTTATTTATTTACTTGTTGTTAATGTTCAAGACAAAATTAAAGATGTTTTTGATGATTAAGACATTTTTACAATTAGTGAGTTACACATAACATTATAGGTCTCACAAAGATTTTTTCAATTTGTGGTAAACTTTGGTTAGAACGAGGAATTACTATTGTATTGTGATTTGTTCTTGTCGTCTTACTCACGCGTGAGCGAAATGGGAGTAGTGTGACTTGTGCACTAGTGAAGCCCAAAATGAGAGATAAATTGGGGGATTTTTAAATAGATTTTTAAGAGATAAAAAAAAGGGTCCAAATAGGTGGTTTTACACTTGAAAATCAAAACCATTATCGAAATTCATCAGATATGGAATTAGGAACAGGACCAGTGTCCTTGAAAACCATATAGAATCGGCCGATTTGGTCCAATCCGGACAATTCCTTCTATGCGTTCCTACCCTTAACTAATTTCTATCTCATAAAACATCACAAACTAGTATCATTGACTTGGGAAAATTTCAATTTCATATCTACCTTCCGTTAGAAGCTTGAAACTTGACGTGGACAATGGATTTGAATCAAGAGTACTGATCCGGGATTTTTTATAGGACGAAAATTAGTTTGGGATGAATTTACTCGTGAACAGTGCTGTTGTTTCTGTTTCCTCTTGTTCTTGTAGTTGCGGGTTCCTTCCATCTCCGTTCTTCACCTTCAGCTTTTGAGGGTTAGAGGGTTGGGGAGGGTAGGGATTCCTATTGTTCGTTTTGGTTGCTGGCTTCCTAGTTTTTGCTTCTTGTTGGCGCCCTCAGGCTTTTATATCAGATCCCCGTCACTCTTGCTCCTTTGTTAAGAGTGCTTGTTTGGATCCAATCTTTTGTTCTTTGTCCATTCTCTCTAATATTATTACCTTCACAAAAAAAAAAAAAAAAAAAACAGTGCAGTTGATTGATATATTCAAAACCTTGCGTTGTTAGCAATTAAAATGGGAGGTCCGACGATGGGTTGCTAAGCTAGTTTCCTTTGAGGTAAGATTTGTGAGACCCCAAATCGGCATAAGCCGATAAGGGCAGGCTCCAACGAATCTTAGGTCATAAAAAAAAAAAAATTTTGGGATGAATATGTCGTATGATTTTTTTACTAGACAAAGCTAATTTGAGATTGGCACGATTTATCAATTCAAATATTTCAATGGTATCGATTTGGAACAAAAAAAGAGAGAGAGAGAGAGAGAGGAAAAAAGTCAGGTACAGAGCCCACATCGTCATTGAACTGCTCGAAGCCCCTATAATTTCTTGTCACTGTTAGATTAATAATGGAAATAGTATAAAATTTCAAAATCTTTTACTGACATTTTATTTTTTGGCCTCGTGGGGCGTGCTGCTTTTGGGTTCAGTATCTTGTCCGATCTCGGCAAGCCTGCAAGATGCAGAGCGGAGGAAAAAGAAGCCATTGATTATTGTCCAAGGAGTCAAACAAGGGGCTAGAAAAGCTTGCCCCCTATTGAAAAGGTAGAGGGCAAAAAAAATTTGAAAAATTTTAAAGAAAGGGGAAAATTGGGGAGGGGGAAAAAGTAGGTGATGATGATGCAGTTGAATGCAAAATGTCAAACGCTAGGTTGCATTTTTCATGGGGAATTGAGGTTGCTCTCTTTCATTTTTATTTCGGGCTTGTTTTATTCTATTCAATTCAATTTCGATCTCTCGTTTTTACAGCTCCTCCTCCTCCTCGACCCAGATTCGAGCTTGTTCCTCGTTCGTGTCCTTTAGTTCGCAGATCGAACTTGTCGTGTTAGGTGGTGCACGACGCTTTTGCATTCGGTCGTGTAATGCGGAGGCTGCTTTTGTTCTGGACCCGGCCTGTCTCAGCTCCTTCCCCGTTGGTGCCTATTTATTTCTGCTCCTTCTGTAGCGAAGGACTTGAAGAAAGGGCATCTTTTTCTGGGTCTTTGAGAGGCGTGAAAAGTCAAAAAGGGTCAAAAAAGAGGGGGGGGACTCCATTCTCATTTATGATGCACTAACCCCCCCCCTTACTTTCCTCCTAGGTCAAAAAAATTCATTAATTGCTTGAATTTTGACCACATATATTTTTTGGAAAGAGCTTTCACCCCTTTTCTCTCCCCGATCAAACAAGCGATGTGGGCATACCGTGTTTATATATGTATACATATACACTATCTTGTTACAAAAATGGAGAGGAAGAAAGTAATGGATTTCTTTGGCAGATTATCTTCATTGACATTTTTTTTTTTGTTTAAGCAGAACATTGATATGGTGAAAAATCAAGTACAATTTGGCCATCTTAGCTTGGAGCAATCCTATCTAGAATATAACACGAAATGGTTAGATGGACTCAGAATAAGTATTCAAAAGTAAGGATAAAATTGTTTGGTCAGTGAAATTCACATGGATTCTATTTTATTGAATAGTATTAGTATGTTTAGGGAAGGTAATGTCGAGTCCATATAAGTTAGTGTGGGGCAAATCATCTTGGCTAATGCTGACCATCATGGAAAATTATGTTGTTAGACAAAAGACTACACCAACGGTCATCAAACCACAATTTTTTTTTCTTTCAATTCGCATGGAAAAACATAAACGGGACAAAAGGGTTTCCCACATTCTGCCAACAGTTTGAGATCGAATGAAAGTCGCCTTCATTCCAACCTCATTACAACTGGGTCGCGAAGAGACAAAACTCTCGATCGTGGAACTGAATACGCAACAAAAAAAATATATCAAGCGCTTTGGATCCGCACGTTCCCTGCTATCTCGAGATGAACTCCCGAGTCCCCCCAACAAGACTCGAGCAGTGACTTTCGACATCGTTGAAGCTGTCACGGCCTGCACTGCACAACCCTTTTCGTCCAGATTATTTAGCGATAACGTTAATCGCCCATGCCCGTGATCACTGGCCAGAGTGTCACATTGTCTTCATAATGTATTAGGCCTACGATATAGGAATGCCCAAGCTCCTCGCGACTATCGATGCGGTGAACAACAACGCATCGTAAGCGCTGTAAGCCTCGGAACCACAAGCATGAAGTACGTTCCTTTTGCATGTAGTTTATTCGGAAATTTTATTAAAAAATTCGATCATTAGCCTTTTCGCATGTGTGGAAATGTGCCACCCTTAGGCCTAGATATGGAAAGGGTTTCGGCCGTTTAAGTCAAATGCATATAAATTTTAGATTAATGGTACCAAGGTAATTCACGTGATTTACGCATTGTGCCACTCGAGGAGACGTAATTATTCGTGCAGTTTACATTATTTATAATAGAATATTTGCTATAATTCGGTCGATTATAATAAGTTTTCGATGCATGACAATTGATTGCGAAAAAGTATAGTACTTTTAAGGAGGGGAAGGAAGGGGGAGTTGGAGTACCATTGCCACACTTTTCTATCCCTATGCTATCGTAGTTGACTCTGGATAGACTTTTCGAGCAATGATCGCTTCAAAAGGGTTCGCGATCTTTGCCTCTGAATATCGCCAAGCTATGATTTGTTCCATAGTAATTAAAGCTATCATCAATTAGAGAATGCCGTGGAGTTTTCGAGGAAATCAGGACATGTACTTCAATAATTGCAACTTTTAGTTACAATGGTCCCGGATAATCGACTCTATACCAATCTCAAAGCCCATATAATTTTTTCCAAGTGGAACTTACATTTTGATTAACTTGTGTTATAAAAGAAATCTTGATTTAGAGAAAAAAAATATAAATCCAACTCAGTGTGAGTTCTCTTCTTAAATGACATCTCTAATGAAAAAGAAAAATATCATTAAAATTCTTAAACCATTTCACCTAACTAGTCCGAAACTATATGAAGTTGATAACAACAAACATGTTTTTTGAGAAAAAAAGGAAAAGTACTGCTATCTTTAGCTAGCTGGCAATGACCACAATAATGTGATCAAATTAGGCATTCTCAATGCTTGGGCCAACTTCATTGCACATCAAGCATTGTCTATTAAAATAAGAAAAAGCTAAAAGTCAAGTACCCGAATATTAATTTTTTCTTTTGAAATGACGCTATGTGTTAGGAATGACTTAAAACACATTGATTTAGAAAGTGATTTGGCACATACTCCTCTCAACTAATGCCCAAGACCACTCGTTATTCCTGGTACGTGATTCAACACGGTTCACGTGACATGAATAGCAAACAAGATACACGATACAGTTCTTCCTCTCTAATCCAATGAGCACCCTAGATCTTTTTTGTTGCGGCCACGGCGATCTTAATCAAGGCTAATTAATTAGGCCGTTGATTAAAATCAAATACGGATTAATCGAACTCGAACGAAGATAAGGGGAGCGGTGCTGTCTTTTGTCACTTGCGATTCGCAACATCTGCATGCTCGATGAAATGAAAGGAGCTCGGGAGTGGCACTCGAGGATGGTCTAATGGCCATTGCTGCTTGAGCCCTCTGCGAACAAGTCAAACGCTCAACGACGAATCGCAAGCCAACCATCAATTCCCACTCCCCTCCTCACTCCTCACCCCCCCGCACGCATCTCCACTCGCCGTTGCCAGCCCCACCACCACCACCACCCTCTCTCTCTATCTCTACATCTCTCTTTCATATACATGAACTCGACTCGGACGTGTTCGTGTGCTCCCTCGCATGTCCATTTGATAAATACACTTGATTAGCCGAGCTGTCTGAAATCTGCCACCACCACCACCACCACCACCACCTCCCTCCCCCTCCCCCTTCGCCCACGCCCAGTTCCCCATTCCTCCACCCGGATACCGACGCCTCGCTACCCGCCACCGCCACCCTCAAGCACCACCTGCTCTCTGCCCTCCTCCTCCTCCTCCTCCCCTCTCTCGCCTCCCCCCTCTTTTCCTTTCTTTTTTGCCTCGGTCCCTGCGTGGTCGGAACCATCCAAAAGCCACAGCCTCGACCTGCTTCCTCGTTATCTTAATCTCCTCCAGTCAATCCCGCCCCCCCGCGAAAAGGGTTCCTTGGAGGTCGTGTTGGGTCTCCTACACAATCGAGAGATCGAGGATTAAAAAGGGTAGTAGAATCCCGACGCTGGGTTTTTAGTATTTGTTTTTGCCTTTTCGTCGAGCACTTCATGTGCGCTCTCGCTCTCGCTCTCCCCTCGCGTATATTACACCCGCTTCGGGCCATCCACTCCCCACCCCTCATTTCGCCTTCCGTCTGAGTTCCTCTCCCTGTTATGAAGAATTGGTGCTCATGGCTGCTTGCGCTTTGCTGAGCGGTGGCGACAATGGCGGCAGCAACAGCAACAACGACGACAGCAACGGCCGCCGCGAGAGCCCGGGCTTCATGAGCTCCTCCAACGTCGGCGCCAGCGCCGGCGACCACCTCCTGAACGCCCTCCACCACCACCACCACCGCCGACAGCTCCACCACCACCAGCAGCCGCCGCCGCCGCCGCCGCAGGAGAGCGGTAACAGGATGCTGAGGAAGAGGATGGCTTCGGAGCTCGAGGTGCAGGCGCCCCCCAGCGCCGATTACTTCAGGCTTTCCCGGCGAAACACCTCCTCCGCCGCCGCCACCGCCACCGCCGTCGCCAGCGCCGCTTCGTTGATGGGTAACCCACTATCCGACGCGAACTGCTTCGTGCCCTCGAGAGATGTTATCATCCCCAACCACTCCACTATGAGCATGCTACCTTCTTCCACGAACTTGACCGTGACGTCACTCGGGCCAGGGTTTTTATCACCCACTCCATGCACCACCATCGCGACGACGACGACCTCCCCTTACGCTGCCGAGACCGCCCTCTCGCCTCTCCTCCCGTCGCAGCCCCAGTCCCAAACCCCCGCGCTCTGCGTCTTCTCCGGCTTGCCGTTGTTCCCGCCGGAGAAACCCCACGCCGCCGCCGGTTTCGCGCCGCCTCCTCCGACGGCGATAAACCCTAGCGTCGGCGCTGGTGGCGTTCCCATGGACGACAGCTCGGCGACGGCGTGGATCGACGGCATCATCAAGGATCTCATCCAGAACTCCACGTCCGTGTCGATCCCTCAGCTCATCCATAACGTGAGGGAGATCATCTACCCCTGTAACCCTAACCTCGCCGCCGTCCTCGAGTACCGGCTGCGCTCGCTCATGAAGGAGCCGGTTCCGGCGGTGGATTTGCAGTTGCAAAGGCAGTATGATAACCAGCATTTCTCTGTCCCCGATTCGATGGTCCACCATGGTCAGTACTTGAACTATGGCCTCGCATCGCTACCGGCGGCCGTGGGCCAAGGGGGCAGCCGCCGCTTGCAGGAGCACGAGGCGAGCGCTTCGTCCGCAGGGGCTCCGGTTCTGACGTTGAACCAGGTGCAGCAGCAGCAGCAGCAGCAACCGCCGCCGCCGCCGCCTAATAATCCGCCGCAGCTTCAGCCGCCGGAGCGGCTGCAACAACCGCCACCTCAGCAGCAGCAGCAGCAGCAGCAGCAGCAGCGCAGTGAGCCGGAGAACGACAAGTCGTCTACCTCCGGCGAGACGGCGCCGACACCGACGGCCACGGCTGCCTCCGCCGCGGCGGCCGCGGCCCTGGCGAGGGAGAGGAAGGAGGAGATGCGGAACCAGAAGAAGGACGAGGAAGGCCTGCACCTGCTGACCCTGCTCCTCCAGTGCGCGGAGGCCGTGTCCGCGGACAACCTCGAGGAGGCGAACCGCATGCTGCTGGAGATCTCCGAGCTCTCGACGCCGTACGGCACCTCGGCACAGCGCGTCGCGGCCTACTTCTCGGAGGCGATCTCGGCACGGCTCGTGAACTCGTGCTTGGGGATCGACATGACGCTGCCCTCCGTGCCGCACAGCCACAAGATCTCCTCCGCCTTCCAGGTAGGGTTTGCCCATTCGTGTCGCATTATCCCATCTAGGACAGTCAGGTCCGTGCTGTGTCGGATTTGGTCGGTCGTGTTTAAGGTCGTGTTTCTCGTGCTTTGTCCCGTTGCTGCCCTCAGGTCTTCAATGGGATCAGCCCATTCGTCAAGTTCTCGCACTTCACGGCGAACCAGGCGATCCAGGAGGCGTTCGAGCGCGAGGAGAGGGTCCACATCATCGACCTAGACATCATGCAGGGCCTGCAGTGGCCGGGGCTGTTCCACATCCTAGCGTCGCGGCCCGGCGGCCCGCCGCACGTCCGCCTCACAGGGCTGGGCACGTCCGTGGAGGCCCTGGAGGCCACCGGGAAGCGGCTGGGCGACTTCGCCGACAAGCTGGGCCTGCCGTTCGAGTTCATCCCGCTGGCGGAGAAGGTCGGGAACCTGGACCCGGAGAGGCTGAACGTGAGCAAGCGGGAGGCCGTGGCTGTTCACTTGCTGCAGCACTCGCTCTACGACGTCACGGGTTCCGATACCAACGCGCTTTGGCTTTTGCAGAGGTAAAGATAAAAAGGAAGAGAAAAAAGCGTGAATGATCTTTTCACAATCCCCATGCCGATTTTGCTCGTTCCAAGTTCAATTTTTTATCTTTCGTAGATATAGTCGCAGTGTCGAACACGCCATTGCCATTTCTTGTGCAGTGCCGTGTGGTCTTTGCCCCTTTTGACTATTCGCATTCTGGGGTTTGGTTAGTGATCATTTGAGATTAGAAGTGGACGTGTGATTTTGATTTACCCAGTTGTTTTTTTCCCTTTGTTTCGATAGAAATAAAGGGATGGGGCTGAGGCAATGAAAGATCGCGCCTTTTCTTGATTCAGTGAAAGGATGGCAATGGCAAAAGAGAGCCCAGCTTAGATAGCTGCACCCCGCTTTTCCACGCAAAAGGAAGTTCCTTTTTGTTCTCATTAGGCACGTCCAAGTCGCTTCCATAGGGGAGGGAGTGCAAAAATCATTGCCCACTTGGTCCTTGTTTTTCTCCATTGAAGGAGCTGTAAAGTTGTCCTCCACATCTGATTGTCTGGTCTTTGCATCTCTCCCTAGGAACACTGTGTCTCCAATAATCATGGTTAGAAAGCGGGTGTGGCGTTTGAGGTTCAATGTTCCTGCATTATTTGGGTCGTAACAATGACCGGTTTAGTCTTTTTCCTGTGATGATCTAGATTGGCGCCCAAGGTGGTCACGGTGGTGGAGCAGGACCTGAGCCACGCGGGCTCGTTCCTCGGCCGCTTCGTGGAGGCGATCCACTACTACTCAGCCCTGTTCGACTCGCTGGGGGCGAGCTACGGGGAGGAGAGCGAGGAGAGGCACGTGGTCGAGCAGCAGCTGCTCTCCAGGGAGATCCGGAATGTGCTCGCGTTCGGCGGCCCGTCAAGGAGCGGGGAGGCCAAGTTCACCAGCTGGAGGGAGAAGCTGCAGCAGGCTGGGTTCCGGGGTGTCTCCCTCGCCGGGAATGCCGCGACGCAGGCAACGCTACTCCTCGGGATGTTCTCTTGCGATGGGTACACGCTGGTGGAGGACAACGGGGCTCTCAAGCTCGGATGGAAGGACCTGTGCTTGCTCACCGCCTCTGCATGGAGTCCGCTGAACCTGCATGCAACCTCGGCTGGGCTCATTCGTCATTTCTCTCACTAGGCCGGAGACTTGATCGGGCAGGTGATGTCGGCAGCGCGGATGTGGACCATGATTGTGAGGATGATGTGGGAAATTGAACTATCATGGTTTAGCGAGGATTTTCTAGTTGCTGGGACTATGGTTGACAATGTGGTGATTTAGGTGAGAGCCAGAGTGATATCATGTGCTACTAGGAAAATGGGTTGCACCAATACGAGTTCTCTCCTTTTGGCCTTCTAAAGATTTTCACCTGCTGTTACATTTTCGTCTCCATTGCCTTAAATTTCTTGTGTAGATCCATAAATCGGGTGAGAAATCCGAGATGACAGTCCATTGTTGAGCTTAGGATGTTGTCAAGAGTTTTGTGACCGGACATTTCTTCTTGGTTATATGAAAACAGAGATGATCCAAAGCACTCAAGTAGAGAGGAAATCAAATGGGTTTTTTACATTTCAACTTTTTTAGCTTGACTTGATAGATGATAGTTTTCGATTTCGAGAAAATGCCCATTTATCTTCTGAAAATGGAGAGATTATGCCGACATGTCTTGCATTATGTAAATTTATCTTTTCATCTCATGACTTATAACTGGAATTACTTCCACGAACTTGGTGAGCTTTAAATTAAAACATCGATTTTTCGTAAGGGCATTAGGATTGTCTATATTACTCTCAAGTCAAAACCTGATAGTGGCGTTCGTCGAGTAGTTCACTACTCGACGTGAATTGACTATCAACTTTTTACATTGAAAAAGTCTATTTATTGAAAGCTCATGAAATAACGTGTTAGTAATATGAACTAGTTATATTCAAATTGTTTATGTTTACCTATGCAAGTGATCCCGACTAAAAGTAATTTGCATACAATTAATGTAATTCAAACAAGTGATTACATTTCATGATTTGAAAATTTTCTGACATTTCAATCAACCACACAAACATCAGAGGATTTGAAAATGTTTTGGTTATGTTTGTTTTTAGCAAAGTCTTAATTACATTAACGGTTGCATGCTTTGCTAACTTAGTTGAAATTCGATTTCTGATTGTCGGTCTCATGAAATCTCATAAATAGTTACATATTGACCACACAAATTAGGGTATTGCGCGGAGACTTTATAAGTGGAAAATAAAAGTATCGTATAAATATATTCTTTTGCGACAAAGTGCATGATAGCTTTTGGGGGAACTTTTTCATGCAATTCTAGTGTGTGCGTGCACATGATTTTTATTACTGAAGCTTCAGGCAATTTATAACTCATTCTTAGTTTGTCTCCTGATGGCTATATGGTATCAAATTTATGGGAATATATTGGTTAACTTAATATTTTCTTTAATAGATTTGTCTAGTTTGGCTGAAACTTTCCTTAGGTGAACTATGTCGAACTAGTAGTGGTTCATGCAGTAAAACTCGTGGGATGGTAAGTTCGTTGTTCAACTTTTGATTGGTAGCATAGGAAGCATGAAAATAAACTTATTAAAATAGATTTATTAAGAAGATCAACATCTTCCTCTAATTCTGTATCATGTATATCTTCAGATCAAGGTCCTTTACATAAGGAAGAAATAAACACAGAAGATTTCAATAAATCTATAAAAAATTGGAAAATTCCTAAAGTTCAACTTGATCAAATTATAAACAATCAAAGGTTAGATTTTTGAAAAAATCAGATTATGTAATCACAACCGAGGAAAGAGACCTATCCCTTTCTAGATCCTTTGAAATTATCAAATTATTAAATCAAAATTCCCTTAATAAACATATGCAAAAATATAATTATATTCACATAAGTTCTTCCATTCTCCTAGCATTACGTGATGTGAGATTACTAAATTTCAAAGATTCCCTCTTAAGAATAGTAGAAACAAGTCTTTGTAATGGTTTAATTTATTTTGATTGTTATCCAAATTTTCCAGCATCACTCAGGGATCTAAAATATTATTAAATCATTAACCTTCCAAGTCAAAACATACAATTACAAAATAGCTTAGGGGTCAATTCCTTTAGCCCTTATTTATAGAGTTCACTATAAAGCTATTATTTCATATTTTGGGATTAATGCTTTCAAACATAGTCCAAAATAAGAAACCCTTTTACTCCAAACAGATATTACTAGAGCCAATACTATCATTCCTAGGTCAATAAACTGGAATGATATTTCATATTTTGGGATTAATGCTTTCAAACATAGTCCAAAATGAGAAACCTTTTTACTCCAAACATATATTACTAGAGCCAATACTATCATTCCTTTAGCCTTTTTTTTTTTCCAACCAAAAAAAAGAAAAAGAAAGAACAATGGGAGTTGAAGGACTGAACTACTCCAAAGGTTGTTCGTAATAATGAACTAGCAAATATAATACAACATCCTCAAGAAAAAGTATTACTCAATTTCCAAGAAGATCATTTGATATAAGATCAATTCCCTCTTCTTCATCAAGAAGATCAGTTGAACTCCATCCAAATCTCCTTCCGATAATCACTCTTCCATAGAGAAATCATGATGGAGCTACAACTTCTAATTAACTTAATAATCCTAATATTAGTGGTCTTGATAATTGGTCTGGAATTCCTAGACTTATTTATCAACAAGACCAAATTGAACAAAGCTTGGAAACCCTAGATTCGCCTCATCATATCTCAATAATGAAATTAATCGGCAAAAATTAGAAATAAAAGCTCTTAAAAATACTTGGGCCCAAATACAAAAAGAATTTTTGGCAATAAAATCTAAAATAAAAAAAAAAGGAAAGAAGAAGAAGAAGAAGAAGAAGAAGAAAATCCAACCAATAACTCTTACCCTAATTTTTAAAATAATTTTATCAAAAATAATATCAAGAAAATGGATAATAAATATAATAATATATATAGTTCTACTGACCAAAAATATTCATATAGTTCTAATGCATATACTTTGTTAGATCATGTGGGTCCTTCGATCATTGGGCCCCATAGAAAATTTGCGTGCTCTATTAAATCACATGCACCCTACTAAGTGCTTTCAATGTACCCTCTTATCAGTCTAGCTTTAGTGGCTGTCATGTCAAATAATTCTGTAATATTTGGCAAAAGAAAAATAATTTCGCTAGATATCTTATTGGAGGAGTATGGATAAGATTAAAAAAAGAGAATTGCCACGATCAAATCATCAAGATCAATAGCTGTTGGATCACAGAAGAATATATTTCAATTCTCCATCGAAAATCTTTGATATTTTTACGACATATAACATTTTGTATAGAAGGTATGACAAAATGCATTAGGATATGACTTTTTAAAGATGACGAATGGTTCCCTTAAAAGAACTATAGAAATCTTCATTATACAAAATATAACTGTCAAACGGAAATTCAAATATTCTACCCTAAACATTTTATTTATTGAGGTGTTTAACTTTTGGTCAATCCCGTTTCGTGATTTTGTCAAAGGGGTCATCCATCATTTGTCCTTTTCTCAATTTGAATTTCGTATTATGAGATTCCTTCACTTTTGCCTCGCAATTTATGAAGAAGCAGACGACTCACTTTGCATAAACATCTTTCAATGCTGCAGTATTTAGGAGGCAAAAAAACAGAAGCTCTTGTGACAAAACAAGACCGTAATCATTGTCTGCTTCATGGTAATATTAGCTTTACAAATAGAGGACACATGAAGTTTACTCATCAATCCCTCGTCTTCCTCAAAAGTTCTGCTCATGTTGCTGCAGCCTTACCCATGTATGTGTCATCTCTTAGTGCATTGAAGCGAAGCTAATCTTCCTTCTTTTTCTTTTTACAAGTGAAAAGATTAAAAGACAAGTGACAGGAACATCTGAATCACAAAGTGCCGAACACAACTATTTAATAGGACAGATGATCTGCTATTTTGGGTCGATCTTCGGGGAAACTGTGTACCCGCCGCTGTAGTCAAAGGAGTTGTTGCTCTCGCTGCTAGTGTCCAATTTCGGCATCGTGTAAGGATGCTTAGGTGGTCCCTTCGATGCCCCGAAGTCCGTGGCGGACGATGAGGCAGAAGTCGAGTTCGTGTTGACTCCATCGTGCTGCAAGATGCTCTCGATTGTCTTTACCACCTCGCTCATCGTGGGGCGGTCCAAGGCTGACTCCTCGACGCACCTCAAGGCCAGCTCCAGGAATATAGCGAAGCCGACGAGATATCCCGGGTTTCTGATCGATGGATCTATTTTTTCTCGCAGGCCATAATACTCGTCGTCCTTCGCATCCATCGCCGTGCGCACTTCCCGCACAATGTACTTGCCCTTTTCAATCGGCTGCCTTGCTGTTATCAGCTCGAGCATGACCACGCCAAAGCTGTACACGTCGCTCTTTTCCGTTAGTTGTTGGGTCATGTAGTACTCTGGATCTAGATAGCCCTGCCACAGATTACCAGTTTGGAAGTAAATGTTAGACTTGTAAGTCTTTATGGAAAGGGAAGCCGCTCGACGAATCGCGTTGTGCCGTTTCTTTGCAAACCTGGGGTTAATTAAGCGGCAAGACGTACCAGTGTGCCCTTGACTTGAGTCGAAACATGCCCCTTCTCGCTGTCCGATACCAGCTTGGACAAGCCGAAATCGGCAACTTTTGCCATTAGATTTTCGTCCAACAAGATGTTAGTCGACTTAATGTCTCGGTGGATTATAGGAGGATTCGCAAGGTCGTGAAGGTACGCTATCCCCCTAGCAGACCCGAGAGCGATCCGGAGTCGCCTCCTCCAGTCAAGGTGAATTCCGGATTTTCCTGCCACGCAAGTGAAATTTGCTATGAAAAAGATTTCATATGCAGCAGCGTCTAGAGAGAGCATCACGAAATGTATAATGAATCATGAATCGTTGAGCACGATCTACTTATGTTTTCACAACACTCAGGATTTTCCTGTCAGTGTGATTTACCTGATAAGCTCGCTCTGAGTGTTCCATTAGGCACAAATTCATAGATCAACATCTGCTCTCCCTGCTCGAAGCAGAAACCCACGAGCCCGACGAGATTTTTGTGATGAACTCTCGACAAGAGCTCGATCTCCGTCTTGAATTCGAGACCGCCCTGCATCGATCCTTGTTGAGCTCTTTTGGTTGCGATCATTTGTCCATTGGGGAGCATTCCCCTGTAGACCTGGGGGAAATGGCAAAACAAGAATCGACAATTAGGAGTTTTGTGCAGGAACTTCAAAGGTTTGTTAACCACTTGATCCAAAGCAAATAACTACTTAATCAGTAAAATTGGCAAAAATCTGCGTGAAAGGCGATTGTGAAAGAATTACCTTGCCATAGCCTCCAGAACCGATCTCGTTTTTTTCAGAAAAGTTATTGGTGCACCTTTTGAGTTCATCGTAAGAAAACCACCTTGCTCCCTTCAGCTGAGGCGCGCCTCCACTGTCCTTCCCGCTCGGCGCCCACGATGCTACAAGACGGACACTGATCTAAGTCAAATGTCCTTCAACAACATATGTGAATTTAGTGCGACAATGAAAGCTTTTGTGCAGAAATTACCGAAGGGTTTGCTCAAGCTGATAGCCTTCTCTGCGCGTTGCTTCTGCCGGACCGCATATGCACCTACTGCAATGAGGCCAAGTAGTAGGGTTCCACATCCAACTATGACGCCGGCAATTGCCCCAGAGCTCCAGGATCTTTGGTGAGCTGAAATAGTGGCCTTTTTCCGTCAATATATCAGTTCTTGATGTTGAGAGTAGAATCGAATTCTTACACGAATTTACACATACAAGTTACCTTGAAAAGCATAAGGCAAAGCGCTGAAGTAATAAGGGCCGAAAACTCTTGGCGGTTTGAAAGTTTGGTTGCTCAAGTCAAATCCCATCCTCGCGATTTCCGACCGGTTGAAATACTTCCCCTCGGCTGGGAAGAACGCCACTGGAACTTGCAGATAGTCGTCTGAATTTAAGAAGGGATTGTCTATGAAAACCGAGTTTGGGGCGAGGTCCAAACTCGTCCAGAGGCTCTTTTCTAGTTGCTGAAACAAGTTCGCATTTGTTTCCTTGAAGAAAGGTGCTCTGAAATATAACATTCCTTCGTATGGAAAAGCGCAATTGCAACTATGAGGGCTGAGCTTTTGATCCTGTCGACAAGATTTGCTCCCGCAACTCGCGAGGCTGGTAGTATAAGATTTTGCAGGTTGCTGAGGCAGACAGTATATGGTATTCCCAAGACTTTTGTTGCAGACGGGATTGCCTAATAACCTGAAAGCACAGAATCGTCAGCACAATTAATGATCATTGGAGAAAGAGAGAAGGTGCGTTCTTGCCGATGACAAGAATGTGTTTGGATGAACTTTCTCACATCAGTATATTGGTATATGAAAAAGAATTCTGCGTGACTGAGGAAATCTGGTTATACTGCAGATCAACGCTCACGAGGTCTGAGCCAATGTTGTTGCTCATGTTCAATGCGCCCTCGAGTGTGTTGTTTCTTAAATCTCTGTCCAGTTAGAAAAGAAAAAGATGATTCTGGTCTCAAAATCACACTTCCTTTTTCCTACGAATAACAGTCTAAAACATATGATCTTACACAAATTGAATTTGGGGATTGCTGAAGATTTCTTCTGGTAGAGTCCCTTGAAGCGGTCCATACTCTACAACCCTGATCAAAATTGCTCTTTAGAAAATTCCCAAAAGATCTCACCACCAGTTTGGGGGAAAAAAATAATGAATATGCTCTGAGTACAAGAGGACGTACAGAGTGGTAAGTGATGGTAAGGTCCAGAACCAAGCTGGAACAGTTGTTTGGTTGAAATAATTGTTGCTAAGATCCCTATTTAGTACACGACATCGACCTTCATCAGTGCAAAAGGAGAGAATGGACCGTGTAGTGTAAAATCAGTTCCATTGAGTACAGTGGCATTTACTCACACAGAGTTAAGCGAGATCATGCTGCTTAAATCGGGGAAAGAACCATTCAGTCTGTTATAAGCTAAATTCCTGAAAGAGATCATAGCAGCAATTTAGTGGACTTAAACTGGCATACCAGAATACATGCTGAGGAATTAATGAAAAAGGTACTAACAATTCATTGACGTTCACAAGTTTGCTGATATTTGATGGAACTTCTCCCGTAAAGGAATTCCTGTCAAGACGACTGTCGCATTTTTGGCACCGAGTTCAATGAGAGAAGAATAATAATGGTGACGATAGCTTTGGGTGACTGACAAAAATGATTCTCTAAAAATCATATAATGAGATTATCACTTACAGAACCTCAAGTGTCTGAACGAGTCCTACTGTGGGCGGGATTGATCCATTAAATTGATTTTGATCGAATAATCTGCAAGAAAGAAAAAGTATCTGCTTATTATTAAGAGGATGATGGCAGAGTACATTAACAATCGAGTATCAACTTCCACATCAATCACTTTAGCAGAAAAACTTACACATGTATCAGATTCATATTCGCGCTGAATAGTTTGCGAGGTATGGGACCTGAGAGCTGGTTCTTGTTGAAATGGCTGAAAAAACCAAACCCAAGAACCAGTGACTTCTTTGAGGTCTAATTCGAAAGAAATTAAATAGATCTCGTTCCAATCATACACAGGCGGACAACCATACACTACATATACACATTAACATGTTTTGTGGTAACCTTGAATCTACATAAGCAAATTAATTAGATGACACTCACAAGTGCTTGGCATTTAGGAGATGATCTAATCCAGGGGTATTGTTATCTGAGAGTGGTATAGGTCCGGTTAACTGGTTTTCGGCCAAATCGAGCCAACTGAGTTGTGACAGATTCCCCAGAGAAGCAGGTATACTACCAGTGAACTTATTATTGTTGAGAGCCCTGGCAAGAAGGTTAGCTTGAACAGAGAGAATGAGTTATTTATACACTGAATAACCAAAGGAAATTCTCATAGTGACAATCCCGACTTCTTACAGGAAGGTCAGCTGAGAAAGTTTGCCTAGCTCATCAGGAATATTGCCGGTGAAGCCACAACCTTGCAAGATTCTGATAAAAAAAATACTAAGGACAGAGCAAAATGGGAAAAAGAACAAGAAGATCAACTTTTTTTAGATCAAGAAACAGTCTTGCGAAGGCGCTATTACAGAGTATTAAGATTTGATAAGTCTCCTAGCCGGGGCGTGAGGGAACCGGTGAGGTCTTGGTTAAAGGACAGATCCCTGGAAATAAGATAGAACTGGTCGGAATGAAAGAAAAATACACATAAGTTGAGATTGAGCATACAACAAATATAGCTCTTTGCTTTGAATTGTCCATAAGTTCCAGCTGACAAATTCAGGAAGAACTTCTATCTGATCTTAGTTATGAATAATTTGTTAAAGGCCAGAGGACTCACAAAGATCTTAGCTCTGTTAGGCCTCCTATGTCACCGCTCAATGACCCTTTGATGTTCATAGATGAAAGGCCCCTGAAACCAACAATAGCCTTTCAACGTCATTGTACATTAATCAATTGAGACGTTATGGATGGCAACGATGGGCATTTGACGGAAAAAGTTGAAATGAAAGTACTGTACTCACAATGCGGTCACCCTCAAATTGTTGCAGGTCACGCCATCCCAAGGTACCCCACAAGGGTCATCTTTCGCCCAGCTGGGCGGCGTGTTCTGCCATATTCCCCTTAGAGCTTGGAGTGCAGCAGCTGATAATGTGACAATTTGCAGCAAAAAAGATTTGAATCAGATGCTTGTGCTTCATTAATTTTCAAAATTACAGAGTCTATAGGTATGATATAAGCATATTTCCTAATACATGTTGAAAACTCCCAAGCCCCAAATATCCCCCTCTAGCTTGCTCGTTGACTATCACAATCTCACAAACAAGGGAATCAGAGCAATTAAACATGCCCTAACTTGGCTCTCTATGGAAGATGTTCCATGAATTAGAAGACATGCTCTCTCATGACCAAAGCCTAAGCTAGACATGAATAAGATTGGTTGGGTTAAATTTACTTACAGTCACCAGGATCAGTGAATGAGCAGATGACATGAATCCCAGCAAGTAAGATTGCCAGGAAAAAGACCAACCTCATCGTGATTTCTCAGATTGCCACCAAAAACCCAAAAAAAGAAAAAAAGAAAAGAAAGAGCCAAAAACTTGGTCTTAGTAGAAATCAATCCTCAGCTACTCTAAGTTCATGAGTAAAACTCTCATTTTTTGGAGCAAGAAAAGGGTGTATCTGGGTGTCAAGTTGATTGATATGGTCCTGGAATTGCTAGTAGTTTCTCAAGATCATGGAAGCTGAGACATAAGAAAAGACAGGGAGGGAAAGGGAGAGAGGCTTTTGTTTGGGTGGTTAATCTTTGGTTGGGAGGGGTTCTCTTCTTTTGTTTGCCTTGTCTTGGTAGACAAAGCACAGTAATTAGTGTTATGCTTCAATTCCGCGTTAATGCCTTTTGCTTAGTCGCTGTCATGAACAAAATCATAAACAACTAAACAATGCCCTCACCGCGTTCTCCGTCCGCCAGCTTTTCCAAGATGACAAAATACCGGGAAACAATGATTTCCTCAGCAGAATACAAGGCACATTTTCAGTCCAAATGTCTTTGTTTTGTACAGAGGCACCGCTCATCATCCCTCGAATTTTTGTGAACGAGAGACGTTTAATCGGTATGGTGACTTGTCATGTGATATCAAGCATTCTTTCTTCCTTATTTTTACTCGAGCCCGGTCACATGACAAGCGACATTCTATGGTCATTCTAGTCAAAACAAATTAACCCCATGACGTCCCTCCCCCGATAAGTTGGTCATCAACGCATACAAAATCGATTTACAAAGTACCATGAAGGGTTGGGCAATCTTGGAAATGCCACTTGGAGCTTTTACCTATTCCTTTGGCGCGTAAGACCCATTAGGAGATTACTACGTGGTTTGTAAACGAAGTCAATAACTAAATCGAAAGGGCCCTTGATGGCTCCTGCACTTTGCACGATCACCAGGGCAATACGAGGGGTCAAGGACTCCAGTGGAATGAGCAGGCCGGGGACAAACGAAGAGCTTTGATTCCTCTTGCCTCGTACTGTCTGTTGCTTAGTACTTTCTCTATGCAACGCCATTCGCTTGTCCTCTTTCCTTTGGTTTATGTACTCGCGAAATTCGATCATTAGAATAATCGCAGGAAGAACCGCCTCCTCATGCTGACAACCAACCTTTTCGGTACGACATGCATTTTATAATGATAAGAGTGGTGGTGAATTAGTTTTAATCGGCCGGCTGAAAGCAAAGTAATTATCGAAGCTTCAGGGAAATAAGTGCATCGGATTTTTTTTTTTTTTTTTTTTTTTGGGTATAGTTCGATAGTACGAGAATGTATATACTTAGAAGAGCCAATGAAATCCTTTTGTCGGACTCCTACCTTTGCCCCGCCAGAAAGTGGGTAGTGCCTTTCCCACTCGGTCTTGATATGCGAATCTGAAATCTGAACGAAGGACTGACTCGAACAGATCACAGGCCCCTGAGCTCCAAAGGAATCAGACCTTGACTTGAATAGTGAAGAAGTATAGCACAATGACTGACTGCACTAGTGAAGTATAGAGCAGTCTAGCACAATATAAAGCCGTATAGCGCACTGACTAACTACACTACTAGTTACCCATTATTCACCTAGAAGGAAGAGAGGAGGAGAGGACACAACAAGCCTCTATGACAAAGAATGCGTTTTTCGGTTGATGGTGGCCAACGGTTCCCCATCAGCCCTTAATAGTATTAGAAAAATGAAAAGGAAAAATTAATAAAGAATCAGAAAATTATTAAAAATATTAATATTATCACTGGACATGCCATGTAGGATGGCCATGTTTGTGATTTTCGGTCAAAATTGGCCAAATAGATTCAATTGGCGCAAATGGAAAATGTTTAATATGGTTCAATTGAAAAACTTATGATTAAATGGGTACCAATGTAGTGGGCTAAATATTTTTTTGTTACTTTTCCCCTTTGTAGAGCCAATAAAGATTGAGAAGATTGACTCAAGGAAAGATTTCATGGAACCCTACATTGTAGAATTCAGACTTAGGTAATTTTATTTGAGTGAAAGAATTTTCCACCATTTGGTTTTTAGCCAAATAGAAAATTATTTATAGTCAAAGAAAATATACATGGATTATAAATTCCCTAATCTAAAAACATTTTCATAAAAAATGATTTCTTAAAAAAGTATTTCTTTTATCGTGAAATTTTTTCCAAAACAAACACACAACGATTAATTACGAAGCGGTGAAAACAATCGAACACCTATGGATAGACAAGGAGTACACAAAAAGCTCCGAGGTCTCCAGCTGACTCTTTGATAGTTCCCCCTCGAACTTTTTGCTGTTCATGTAGATCATACTACACGCTCGTGAGTACAAGAATTGATCAATTTGCAGCATTAGAATGATAAAAAAATGACTAATACCTACTTAATAAATCGAATAAAAGACTGAAAGTAGTAGTTATGGTCCAAATTGGTCTCTTTTTAGCTTACAACAATTGCTCTGAGCACCTCATAATCCTATCATATACCATAGATAAAATGCAATAAATGCTAGACATTCTCACAGCATGTACTTAATTGAATCTCGATCTAGCTGTTGATTCAAACAAATATGGATCTTGTTAACAAGTGTCCAAGGGCACAAGTAAATGTCAAGCTCGAGAAGTAGTATTTTAATTCAATGTCACAAGACAGTGGAAATGGATCGATGAGACATTAAACTCCTTACTTGAATGGACAAAAGCTAAGCGAATGAGGAGGAAAGTAGACTCCTAACTGCACTCGATTCATGGATAGATATGACCATCTTTATTATCGCAATGCTGAAAGGCGAAAATCGATCGACCTGAACAATATTTGGATGTGTTGCGGTTGTGTAATGATGGAACCATAATAAGATCATCGATAGGCCTTTAGTTTTTTAAGTATACCCAGAAAATGCAAGTCATGCTCCTGATGCTTGCTGGCTTTGCACTAAAAAGCATTCGGCACCGAGAGATTTACTCCTTTAAGTTTTCAAATTGTCCTGGAAAACAGTCAACAGTGTCTCTCTAGATGTCTAAGGTGGAAATATTGAAAGCATAAGGAAAGGCGGCCAAATAATAGGGTCCGAATCGTTGAGGTGGCTTATAAACTTTGGTTGCTCAGATCGAGCCTGATCCGAAATATCTCCGAACCATTGAAATAATTTCCTGGGGACGGGAAGAGCGCAACTTGTACTTTTAGATAGTCGTCGGCATCGAAGAAGGGGTTCTCTAGGAAAACCGAGTGGAGAGCAAGGTCCAGTCCGATCCAGAGGCTCTCTTCGAGTTCCTGAAACAAGGTCACATTGATTTCCTTAAAGAAGGGTGCTCTGAAATAGAATTTTCCCTTGGTATACGCAATCGCAGCTCCGAGGGCTGAGCATTTGGCCTTGTGGACACGAACTGTTTCTCCAATGCGAGAGGCTGGTAGAATAATTAGATGTCGTAGGCTGTTGTGGAGGTTGGCAGTAGCTTGTGTTTGCAAGACTGTTGTTGCAGACCGGATTGCCTAAAAGCTTGAATGTTCAAGATTGCATCGGTAATATTCACGATCATCAGAAGGGAAAATGTACATCGCTGGTAATCCAAAAAATATAATTTCTCACACTAATGTATTGGCATATTCCGAGGAATTGGTTTCGACCGAGGAAATCTGATTATATTGGAGATCGACGAGCTCCAGATATTGGCTAATGTTGCTGCTCATGTTCAATGTGCCATTGATTGCATTGTTTCTCAATTTTCTTTTCAGTTAGGAAAAAAAGATGATTCTGGTCCCAAAGTCGCACTTCCTTTTTCCTACGAAAAATGGTCTAACACATATGATCTTACACTAGTTGAATTTGTGGATTGCTGAAGATTCCTTTTGGTAGAGTCCCTTGAAGCGGTCCGTATTCCACAACCCTGACCAAAATAGCTGTTCAGAAAATTCCCGAAAGGTCTTACCACCAGTTTGGGAAAAAAAATTATGAAATGTGCTTTGAGTATGAGAAGGACGTACAGAGTGGTAAGCGCTGGTAAGGTCGAAAACCAAGCTGGAACATCCGTTGGGTCTAAATAATTGTTGCTAAGATCCCTATATGGTACACAACATTGACCTTCATCAGCGCAAAAGGAGGGAATAGAATGTGCAGTGTAAAATCAGTGCCTTTGAACACAATGGCATTTATTCACAGGGAGCTAAGGGAGTTCATGTTGCTTAAACTGGGGAAAGAACCATTCAGTCTGTTATACGCTAAAATCCTGAAAGAGATCATAGCAGCAATTCAGTGGACTTAAACTGGCATATCTGAAAAAAAAAAAAAAAAAAAAAAAAAAAAAACTGGCATATCTGAATACATGCTAAGGAATTAATGAAAAGGTACTAGCAATTCATTGACGTTCACAACTTAGCTGATATTTGACGGAACTTCTCCTGAAAAGGAATTCCTGTCAAGACGATGTCGCGACCAATTTTTCGGGGTTTGAACCACCTAGGGTTTGGCTAATGGATTGTTAAACCTAGACTTAACTCGGGCTCTCCCAAGCCCATACCAATTCGCGAGTTAGGTTCAAGTTCTTAACATGCAATTGATTTTCAATTAGGAGTCGCCACTAATCTATTTTTGGTGGGTCGATTAGAAACCCAAGTAAAATAACGGGAGAATTATTTTACTCCTACAAACCAGAGACTATGGGTACGGGGACTTGGTTACGCTAGAATTCTCTAACGCCCTTTCGGTACCTTTCTTTTTATTTTGAAAAATGTTTGTGCAGGCAGCTTGAATTGATTTTAAATCTATTTTCCTAACATGTGAGGTGTTCATGCAGGTGCGCAAACCACCAATTTAACATCCAAGAAAGCAATTAAATGATGCGGAACTTACCTCAAAGCAACGAAAGCATCTGCAGTGTTAAATTAAAATCCACATCAACAATCTTAGATATGGTTTCTAATTAACACGCAATTTCTTTCTTTTTTTGTTTTCACTTATTAAATGAAAATATAGTCCATATGCAATGCAATGCTTTTAATCTAATATGAAATGATATGGCATGGCAACATGTCCTAAACATATGAATAAAATTTTTATGATCTCTTAATGAACATGCAATTGTTAAATATGCAATCTAAGTTGACCAAAATGACTTAATTCTAATGACGTGCAATGCAATGCAATGACGTACAAAATTATTTCAACTAAAATGACATGCGACATGCAATTTAATATGCGAGCTATATGTCACGCGACTTTTATTAAATGACATAATCTAATGACGGACAATTTCTAATTAGAAATGAACCTAACAATAATCACTAAAATGACATGCATTTCATGAACCTAATTCTATATGACATGCAAATGACATTTTTTATTTTAAAAATGCAATCTATCCTAAAAATTGCAACTAATTTATCCTACGACAAATTTTATGAAATTTGAAATGATCTAGCTAGATTAAGATTCTATCTAATTTAAACTAGGGATTAAGTCATATTAAATCCTAATTTAAACTAAGACATTATCTAAATCTAAAATGCAATTTATCTTAAAAAGATGATCTAAATTTAAAATGAAACATGCAATTCTAATCTAATATGCCATGACAATGCCCTAATTCTATATGACATATGCATGATGACTTCTTTTTGTGTTTTTTTATAAAATTCGAAATTAAAATTGCCAAATAATTAAACATGTAATTCAAATTTAAAACTAACATCCTATGTATTTTTTGGATTTTTTTTATTTAAAAATTCGAAATAAAATTGCAATCCTAAATATGCAAGATAATAAAAACAAACCTAATCCTTATTCAGATTTTTTGGATTTTTCTTTTAAAAAAATTCGATTAACTCAACCAACTTGACGACAAGCAAAATCAAACAAGATGAGATTGATATCCGAAAATTGGCGAACCATATCTCGCGCATGAGATCGGGTTGGCCAATTTTAAATTAAATCGCGAATCAAATCTCGGGCTTGAGATCGGATTGTCGATTTTTTTTGCAAGGGATTGCGAGTCGGATTTCGGACGCGAAAATCGGACTGTCAATCCCTAATTTGAGAGGCAATTTCAATCATATGCATCAACAAATATCTCAAATAAGGTAACGGAATATTCAAAAATCAAAATAGATAAGATTTTCACCTAATTTGAATATTGGTTTTCGAATTCGATCCTCGAATGGCTACTCGCGATGCAACGTGGCGGTGCTTGGTTGCTCGAAAATCGCTCGATGAGCTCCACGAGACCTGCGAAACAAAAATTTGTAAGCTCGGCAAGGGACTCATCGATGGATGGCGAATCTTGGTCTCCCACTGTTGGTTTTGTGGAATTTGGTGACGCAAGGAAATCCACTAGCCTTCTGACAATCCCACTGATTGTCAAACTTTGACCTCCTAAAACCCACACTTAAATTTTCAACCTCCAAGGAAAGACTAGTGTGCTTCGTGCAAGGCGTGGCTGCTTCGTCATTGATGCAAGGACGCACCCGAAATCATGGAGGGGCTCACTAGAATTGATGAGATCGTTGCAACGTTGCTGCTCGGGTAAAAACAGATCCACAAGACAGGGATGGCGTCAACAAGGCAACAGCTGGCCAACAGATCAACGTGTGGTCTCGCGGCAGTAGCGACGGCGGCGATTGGGTAATAGTCGGAACAGCAACTACGAGGGTCAAAGCTGCAGTGACGTCATCGATGAAGGGGCTCCGGTGGCGTTGTCAAGCGATCGAGTAATAACTCAACAGGATAGCAGCTCATTGACAATGTATTGGGGACGACAAAAGCACCGCGGCAGAAGCATCGACGTGGGTCTTGGTCAAGAATTGGCCAAGAAAACTCACACTCTCTCCTCTCTCACGTGTCTCTCAATTGTGAAGCCCCACTCACGTTTTACTCTCAATGGCCGTATGTGTCCATCTTTTTTTTTTCCCTGTGGTGTAGCGACCTATTTATAGGTGAGTGAACTAGGGTTTTAGATCAACATCCACGAGAATTTTTCGAACGCAATATTCCTTCACCAATTTTATCCCATATTGATAAGGATTCAAGATTATGATAGAATTTTTCTCTAAATCCAAATCTTTCAAAACCAAATTGCAATATTCTTTTACCCATCGGCCTATCCAAAAAAAAGATTCATATCTCGGAAAAATTTTAAAATATTATATTCCCACGAGATAATTTTTTAATTATTAAAAAACACGGGCTTGGGCCAACTTGCTCGCTTCGTGGGCTTAGTCCAATTAATTTGAACCCATCCGCACCGGTCCAATAAATAAAATGCCAATTAAAATAAAATGCACCTAAATCTATATGCTATGTAATTAATAAAATTAAGCCCTAATTTCCTATGCAATAAATAAATAAATTAAATCATCAAAATTTAGGTGTCAACAGACGACTGCCACGGGTGGTCGTCTTGATAGAAGAAGAATGATCATGATAGCTTCGGGTGACTAACAAAAATGATTCTCTGAAAACCATATAAAGAGATTTTCACTTACAGAACCTCAAAGTGTCTGAACAAGTCCTAAAGTGGGCGGGATCGTTCCATTAAATTGATTACCGTTGAATAATCTGCAAGAAAGAAAATGTGTCTGCTTACTACGGGGATAGTGGCAGAGTCCATTAACAATCGAGTATCGACTTCCACATCAATCACTCGAGCAGAAAAACTTACACATGTATCAGATTCATATTTGCGCTGAATAGTTAGTCCGGTATGGGACCTGAGAGCTGGTTCTTGTTGAAATGGCTGAAAAACCAAACCAAGAACGACCGACTTCTTTGAGGTCCAATTCGAAAGAAATTAAATAGATCTCATTCCAATCGTACACAGGCAGACAACCATACACGCTTATACATATATGCATTAACACGTTTTGCAGTGACCTTGAATCTATATAAGCAAATTAATTAGATGATACTCACAAGTGCTTGGCATTTAGGAGATAATCTAATCCAGGGGTATTGTTATCTGAGAGAGGTATAGGTCCAGTTAACTGGTTTTCGGCCAAATCGAGCCAACTGAGTTGTGACAGATTCCCCAGAGAAGCAGGAATACTACCAATGAACTTATTATTGTTGAGAGCCCTGGCAAGAAGGTTAGTTTGTACAGAGAGAATGAGCCGCTTATACACTGAATAACAAAACAAAATTCCCATAGTGACAATCTCGAATTCTTACAGGAAGGTAAGCTGAGAAAGTTTGCCAAGCTCGTCAGGAATATTGCCTGCGAAGCCCCAACCTCGTAAGATTCTGATAAAAGAAATACTAAGAACAGAGCAAAATGGGAAAAAGAACAAGAAGACAAACTTTTTCGAGATCAAGAAACAGTCTCGCGAAGGAGCTGTTACAAAATATTAAGCTTCAATAAATCTCCTAGCCGGGGCGTGAGGGAACCGGTGAGGTCTTGGTTAAAGGACAGATCCCTAGAAACAAGATAGAACTGGTCGGAATGAGAGAAAAATACACATAAGCTGAGATTGAGCAGACAACAAATATAGCTTTTTGCATTGAATTGTCCGTAAGTTCCAGCTGACAAATTCAGGAAGAACTTCTATCTGATCTTAGTTACGAATAATTTGTTAAAGGCCGAAGGACTCACAAAGATTTTAGCT
Organism: Eucalyptus decipiens; assembly: GCA_014182575.1. Classification (NCBI taxonomy): domain Eukaryota; kingdom Viridiplantae; phylum Streptophyta; class Magnoliopsida; order Myrtales; family Myrtaceae; genus Eucalyptus; species Eucalyptus decipiens. The sequence continues at coordinate 16,563,822 of CM024619.1, forward strand.
CACCACCCATCGTTGCAGCGTGGATGGTAGGGCTGCTGGACTCCACGATGGAGGTCCCGGTTTCGAAGCCCCTGCGAAGCAGGGAGGCTGAAGCGCTGCGTGGTGCCTTGCCCGGGGTGCGTGGGTGGTGGTTTCCTGCGTACCTCCCCAGGGTTTACTCCCCGGCTGCCGGCCGTGCGGCGGGTTCCCTGGGTCACCAAAAAAAAAAGAAAAGATTTTAGCTCCGTCAGGCCTCCTATGTCACCGCCCAATGGCCCTTTGATGTTCATAGATAAAAGGACCCTGAAACCGACTATAGCCATACAACACCATTGTACATCAATCAATTGTTAGTCTTATATGGACTACAGCGATGGGCATTTAACTGGAAATAGGTGAAACAGGATAATCACAGAACATTAAGTGCATCAGATGAAATACTCCACATGGACGAGAAAGTGTGACAGATAAAGCTTATAGAAAGTAGAAAGGTTCACAGAAATTTCTCACAGCACGGTCACCCTCGAGCCATTGCAGGTCACACCATCCCAAGATGCCCCGCAAGGATAGTCCTTCATCCAGCTCGGCGGTGTGTTTTTCCATGCGGCCTTCAGAGATTGACGCGCCACAACTGATAATGTGACATTTTGCAGCAAAAGAGATTAATCAGATGCAACGCAAATGCTCCTTTATTTCCTTCAATGTCGAGCAAGCGATAGATGTGACCTAGTTCCTAACACGTGACCACTTCCTAATTTCCCCTAACTTGCCCATATAAATGTACTTCCCTAACGAAGTAACAAATGTCTTCCTGTTTCAGGTAAACCGAAATAATCAAAAGAAAAGTAGGATGTGCACTCTTAGGATCAAAGGTTGGCCTCTAACATGAATTCAACTGATCTAATTGAATCGATTTACAGTCACCGGGATCAGTGTATGAGCAGATGACTTGGATCCCAGCAAGCAAGAAGGCCAGAAGCAACACCAACCTCAGCATGATTTCCATGGCTTTGCTCTACTGTAATTTCAACTTATGACTTAGAGAAAAAGTGGTGTAATTTATAGGTGATTAGCTATCGTGTTCTCTTTCTGCCGTCGACATTGACGCCAAAACACGCAAAAATGTTCCTTTGCGTCCTTTGTCGCTGTCGCAACGACATGAACAGCCTGACAGCGTTTTCACTTAACGGGTTTGTCCGCTCGCCTGCTTCCATCGATGACAAATACAAGGAACAAATGGTTTGTTCAGCCCTGCATGGAAGAAATTATTCAATGAATCGTGATATATGCATTAAAATATAAATATGTATCGTCAGATTCGACGAGACCTATCTTGTTTGAATAATTTAAATGTATTTTTTTTTTTTTTTGAGGTGCATGTCACGCTCATCAACTAGTTCAGGACACATAGTGACTCGCATCATTTTCTTATGGCCCCATGTAATTTCTAGAAAGTATGTCATATGATATTTGACCAAAGAAATAATATGTTATGTCATGTTACCAAATCCGTATTTTTTTTCTTTGCATGCACTACGTATAAGCAATTTATTAGAGACCCAAAACATTAGTGGACAAGGACATTTGATTAGTACGTCACAGGTGTCGAATTGAGTCGAGCATTTCGAAAGGCATGCATTATTTTAAGCGGACAATTCAATTTCTAAACCGTGGTTGTGTAAAAAACCTTTAATTTTCATTTTGCTGTTTGTTTAATCTAAACGGTCTAAACCTTAGCAACGCTCGCATTTTGATTTTTTTTTTTTTAAATTCCCAAACACTAGAAACTCTCATTAGACATGCGTTGACACGTAAATTTCAACACGTCAATTCATAATTTTCTAATCTACGTTCTTCGAACAATTAAAACGGGAAGGTCCATTATATGGTGAGGAGAAAATATGAATGCTCTTGTTAGTTACAAGTCTATATTATTTTATTTTATTTTTTTGGGTCAGAATTACAAGTCTAATTAAGCTATAAGAGAATAAATGTACTATTTATTAACGTATGAATTGACATGATCAAGGCTAAGTGAATATCCAATAGTAAGCAACAGTTTAGATGCCCACTTAGTGTTTACCTGTCCTCGAGAAATACTATCTTAAAGATTTACCATAATGGCTAATAATTTAGCTAATTCTGTAAATCTATTTTTAGTTCTATAATATTTAGTCCTAGCTCCGATCTTTTTCTTTTTATTTAGTGATCATGGGAAGAGCCCGTGCCCGTCTTTGCCTACTGCGTCGGACTAAGTCAAGATGGAGCACGCAAGGATGGGTTTGAACCGCGGGGCGAATTCCCGGGGTGAGGGTAGCTTATAATCTTGCATTCCAATGGATAAGAACACTACAAGTGATATAATTTTTTTATGCCACTTATTTGAGTACCATATTTTTTTTCCAACCATTTGAGTGCCATAATTTTTAAAAAACTCTCACTGGAGCATCTTAATTTTCAATTAATCACTCAAATGTCATAATTTTTTTAAAGGGTTCGCTTAGGTGCTGGAATTCGACATGGCATAGCACTTATCAAGTGATTGATTGAAAAATTATATGACATTCAAGCGATCAGAAAAAAAAAAAAGGTTATGACACTAAAGTAAACGTCGTATATTAATTATGGCATTCAAGCGATGTAAAGAAAAATTATGGCACTTAAATAATCACCGTTCAAAAATTATGAAATTTGTAAGGTTAAATACACCACAATTGTCAAAACTTAACACGGATGAACATTTAAGTATAAAAATTTCAAAAAGTACACTTAAATGTTGCTTTTTAAAAAATTGGAACATTTAATTGTCAATTTTGGTGAGGATAGCCTGAATTTCGACGTGGCATTATTTTAAGAATAAATTGGTTCACATGACTCGTTGAAATTGCCTACTCAACAAATGAATGTGTAAAATGATGTTGTTTTGCCCCAAAATTAATTTAAATATAAATATTAAATAAATATTATATATATTTTAAGGAGGAGCAGTAGCAAATCAGCGTTAACAATTATAGCCCTCATTGCTTCTATCGCTCCACCATCGCTAGAAAGGTCTGGCGACCCCGCTTCCCGTGGCGGGAAAATTTCTTCACTTTGCATGAACTATTTAGAGGTGTAGTTGATACTCTCATCAATAGGAAGGCATGAGAGTCCCACTTTTCGATGAGCCGATGGGAGCTATTGGATATATATAATTTTTTTTTTTTTTGTAATTTAGGGATGAAAAAAAAGAAGATGTGATGTGCTAATTATAATAGAAACCTTTATTGAATGTAGCCATAGTTTAAGAGGGCAATGAGATAAAATCTTACATCTCAAATTTTCTTTCTCGTTTTTTAATTTTTATTTCTTTATGATTATCCGCGGAATCTTAAATTCTTTAGAAACTTCAAATATTGGGGGACGGGGACATTTGATTATTGATTAGTATGTCATAGACCTCATCATGAGTCAAGCATTCCATAGACGCACGTCATTTGAGCGCACAGTTCAGTCTCTAAACCTTGCATGTCCGAGTAGACTTTTGCCTTTTTTTTTCCCTCGATCTACATTTTGAGGTGCCCCCTTTTTTTTTGAGTCCTAAACACTACAAATTTACACTGCATAAAAACTTTCACACGTAAATTCACTTATGGCATATTAATTCATAATTAATCTAATTTCGCAAATCAATTTTCATTTTAATGGTACTTACGTCCAAACAAATAGAGGTCCCCGGCTCCAACCCTTTTTGCTTCTTTTTTCTTGTCTTCCGTATAATGATTATGGGGAGAACCCGTGTCGATGTTTTTTTCGTGGGGTTGCGATAGATAAACTCCCTGTGGGAGTGCAGCAAGGGGCAAGGGGCTTCCAGCCCCTTGCGCCAAATTGTAGTTGTTTGGAAAGTTTCTTAGCAACCTTTATTCGGCAAAAGTAAGCTTTCAAAAGCTGAAAGCCCAAAGCAGCTTGACATACAAGAAGGCTACGGTTCGCAAAAAAAGATTCTTCCAATATTATCCTCACTAATTTTCGAGTTTTCTGATTTTATCCTCATTTATGACTGTTCATCTTCTTCATTGTTGAGGTCGATCGACGTGGTTGCATGCGGTTGTGAGGGGCTAACGACGGGCTAGAGAGAGGATGACATGGTCGCGTGACCCAAGCGATTGTTGCCGAGGGGCCGCATGGACTAGGTGAGTGCCATCTGGGTTATGCGACCCTCGCGAGACCATTTGAGGTTGTCCGATCCATACGGCACTCGGGGGTTGCACAACCCTTGCAAGGGTTGCGCAACCCTAGCCAAGGGTTACTTGGGGTCACACGAGCCAATTGGTCCTCGCCAAGGTTGAGCGATTTCTATGAGGGTTTGTGAGGGTCGCGCTACCCCTAGCAATCCTTGCTGGTGAAATTTGGGGGTTACCTGAGGTCTTGCGACCTCGAACGATGACCACCAATGACAAATCTAGATTGCCAACAGGCGTTGCCCTTCGTCGACTCCGGCGAAGGGCTAGTTGTTTTTTTTTCTTTTTTCTTTTTTGTTGTAATAACAAAATTACTTTGTAAATATAATTTTTCCCACCATTATTTTACTCAAAAGTACTTTCACAGTGAATTTTTAGAATACAATTTAACGAACACAATTTACATTTTGAAAAACTCATTAACTTAAAGTCCATTGTATTTTTTCAAAGGCTTTCCCCAAAAATTTAACCGAGTTGAAGCAGCACAATCTCACACATCAAATTGTTAGGAATCACACACCAATTCCAGAAAAATAACACAAGCAAACGAACTACACGGGTATAATATATTAGTAAAATAATAGAATCGAAGAAAAAGACATTGGAAATGGCTTGCTCTGATATTGCTAGAGCTTGTTCTGTTTTGTGGTCTTCGAGGATGTGGCTTCTTTGGGATTCTTGCGTCTGTAGATTAGTTCTTCGGTTTGGTCCGCTGGGTTTTTGGGTGTTGTAGGACATTGGGTCTAGTAGGTGTCGATTTAGTAGGCTCTTTGGTCTGTGGAGAGATGTGATAAAGATTTTTTAATTATGCAAAATGCTAAGATGTTGCGTGGAGTTTATTGTTTGTGGTGCTCTTGGTTTTATACTTGGATAAGCAGATCACTGGTGAAGTGGTGTTCTCGTATTCCACCGCGAAGCATGCGGTTCAGGTTCCTAAACTCACTGCTTAAAGGTGCATTTACATTAAGTCTACTAAGAATCATATAGTGTTGGTGTGCAAAATCATGTCCCGCTCGCTCGGTCCCTCTGTACTCGAGGCTGAAAAAGTGCTTTTTGACCGCAATTTAGTCATTTCACGACGTATCGGATGCGATTATTGCTGCGTTAGTGCAAGGGCTTAATTGGTTGGTTTGCTTAAAGTAAAATTTGACCCGAAGCTTGTGGCTTAGGACATCGTGCTTATTCTTTTCCATCGGCCCCCCTTGCATGATTGTTATTTGGCGGGGTCAAATCAGGAGTTGTTGGATTTTTCGTGATGACGGGATGTGATGGTATGCACAGCTTGGCTTGATTCTATCTGTAAGTATCATTCGATCGATCCTCGTTGACATCGTACGTCATGAACTCCCCATCCCCCGAGCCCTCGTGCTTATACAGAAGTTTCCGCCAGCGACGGAGGATCAGCTTGTCGCGTTTGTACGGGCCTACCACGAAGTACCCGCCCTCGGGTCACGCGGGCTGGATCGTATATTTCCTGGTCACTCTCTTCTCGTGTCGTCCTTGAGCACCCACGCTTCGATGCGCGTCTTCTTCGGATAATGGACCAGGGCCAGTGATCCTCCCATCTCGTGCATATGCAGGCCGTTCTTCAAGAGGACTTCCGGTAATGAAATCAATCTGAATTGCTCATGGGCGACTTCAAAAGAGAGCGTTGCCCTCGGGTACAGGCCGTCTGACCATGAGTAGCTCAGAAACCAGTTCAAAGCTCCGGAAGCAAAGACGAAACCATGTGAGGACGAAGTGGCGGGGCTCTGCAGTTCCTCCACAATCGCTTCTCGAAATCGTACACTCGAGCCTCCTTCCTCCGGGTGTGGTTCTTCTCATCATAGTCGATAACATTGATTTGTATAATCTTGTACGTGTTGGTTTGGTAGAGTGGTCGAACCCCAACCCATAAACCGACTCGTGTGGCGAAAGATTGGGTGCTCTTGACAATGTGGGATTTCTTTAGTAAGGGGATTAACCAGGAACTCACGATTATTCTTGACATCCTCGATGCGCCCGAAAAAGAGCCAGCCATTGCAGGCACCTTGGAAGATGTAGACTTTCAGTCTCGTGAATTTCGCCATCTGGATCATCTTCGTCGGCACTTCCTCGTATTCCATCAGGAGATAGATCTTCCCTTAAACTCTTGGCATAGCAACACCGGTTCTTTTGCCCGGTGCGCTGAGTTGCGGAAATAGGAATCATCGATTACTTTTTGTCAGCGCTTGCAGAGGGTCCGGTATCGTAGCAGCGACTCACCCGAGACTCTGAGGATGTTGGAGAGGATGGCTAGTGGAAGTTCATCCATGCTATCATCAACAGTGGAGCCACCTTCTGCTGAAGCTATTCAGCGCTGTATATGGACCACAAGGAATGAGAAGAATGCTGTTGGGAGGAATTCGGGGCAATAATTCACCAATAACTAAATTCAATCTAGAATTAATTTCTCCCCAAAAACTAAATCAACCGAAATCGACTTGAACCCAACAACAACTAGCAATATATAATGCCCTTGGATTTAATGTGGAAACCCCACGCAGGAAATATTATAATCATTGGATCACCCGAAAACTTTCACTAATCACTAAGAATAATAAGACACAAAATATTCTTCTCTAATCATATACCAGAGGCTTAACATCAGCATTACAAGCACATCCTCACCACACCACAAAGATGGAAAAATATAAACGGAGAAAAAATATTTGAGAATTCGAAAAAGATTCTCAATGGACGAAACCAATCGACTGGTAACTCTTAGTCTCACGAACAATATACTCAAAATTGAGTCAATTTTTGAATTGGGACCCCAAAAATGAGCGCTCTCTCTCTTCTCTCTCCTCTCTCCTCTCACTCTTGCACGACCTTAGCTGGGCAACACAAGATTATATATATATTATGTTTTCCATTTTCATATCTTTGATCATCTTCCTCAACATGCGTTATGAAGGCTTTGTTGGCATTGGGCTTAAGAATTGGGCTTAAGGCCCGTCCGCCCAAGTTGGGTCCAGAAAGCCCGGCCCACGGGAATAGGTCCCGTGGAAGGAAGGGGGTATAAAAGGGAGAGAGAGAGAGAAAAACACACGGTTTTGATTCAGAAAAAAGACGTACGTTGGTTTTTACGCGCGCTCTCTCTCTCCAAAAACCCAAAAGGACGCAGAAGCACACGGCACTTTCTTTTCCCTTCAAGGCTTCATCGGATCGAACAGACCGTTTTTCTTCCTCCATCAACGCGTGTTTAATCTGTGGCCAAAAGGTACGCTCGAATCTGTGGTGTGCTTTAGGATCGGTGATACGTGTTCGTTTTCCCGGGCTTCGCTTCCGCATTCGATTTAGGGGTTCGATTCAGTGTCGAATCCGGTTTTCGAGGATCCGTTATTCCCAACATTGGTATCAGAGCCCTAGTTCACGTTTTCCCGACCTATTTTGACGTTTTTTGATTGATTTTTCGCAAAAAAATTCTCGGCCGTACGGATCGGGTCGTGAAATCCCGACACCCGAGCACTGTACATCGTTTTTTCTGTGCTTGCGTAAGTCGAAATGGAATTTTGAAAGCACTGGGTGACAGAGGACGTCGAGGCGAGTCCGACGACATGTCGCACACTGCCATACGACTCCGCACGCGCCCACATGCGCGGCCAGAAGCCGCTGCGCGTGGGCACGACGCGCCCGAAGCTCTGGCAATGGCCAGCGCGTGCGCCACACGCGCCGGTGACGAATCGGCACGTGCGTGCCGGCGACCGGCGAACCGGCACGCAATGACGTCATCGTGACGTCATCCAACGGTCGGTAACCGCTCGAATGACGTCACCAATAACGTCATCGCCGACGACGTTGGCCGAGCGGTCACCGGCGACTGCACTGACTCGTGGATGCGGTGCACGCGCCCGGCACATGCCGGATGACGTCTGCGTGACGTCATCCCCCGCACGCGCGAGGCACGTGCGGTCGGTCCGCGCGAGCGGCCCGACCGGCCCGACCGGTTCGACCGTCGCGACCGGTCCGACCCGCGCGCGCCGTTGACCCGACCCGTTGACCGTTGACCCGAAAAAAAAAAAAGAAAAAAAGAAGAAGAATTTGTTTCTTTTTCATGTATGCCTATGTGGTTTATATGTAATCAATTTTTTTATTCTGCATTTGTTGCATGAATTTTTTTTTTTTCGAAAATTATGTATTTTTCCTTATATGCATTATGGATTATAAGTGATCCATTTTTAGTTCTACATTTGTTGCAGGAACTATGATGCATCATGCACGGATACCCGCAATCCCGAGAACGGACGAGGGAAATGCAAGACTTAAAGGGCTGATGTCGATTTAGCTAATTATCGGTGGCATGACGGTGATTTAGTATCACATGTGGTCAGGTCAATCGATGATACAGAAATCATCTCGGAATGGTTATCTTATGCCGGATTTTGAGAAGGTGCCGGCTATGATGAACACTCTTCCACCTGAATGGCAAGCAGTGTTAGATCGGCTATGGGAGGTCAACGTAGTCCCGGGTTATAGAATTCTAGTGGAAGCTTTTGTAAGAGAGTACTATAGGATTGAATTAGCTAAAACTTCAACCCTTAGAATGAGTGCCACATGGCGTAGAGTAAATGCGCCTTGGTGGCGACATGAAAGCTCTCCAAAAGTTTTTCCATGGTTGGCAAATGTGCCTTCAGTTTTCTCAGATGTTTTGACTAATAGATTAGAATGGACATTCCCTAATTATTTCTTAGATTAATTATGAAATGTTTTATGGGTGTAAATATCTATTTCCATGTTGGTATAACTCTGTATATATTGCTTAGTGTAATGTATAATTGTATTATGTGAAAGCATTGTTATTCTATTAGATGTTAGATATTGTTGCTTTCTGTTATTGCTGGTTGCTGTGGGTAATTAGCTGTGGGTAGTTATAGAAGTTTTTGTAGCTTCATAGAATTGATTTTGCATATGACAATCATATTAATAATAATTTTTGAGTTAGGATTTTGGAGGATGATTGGAAACATAGTGACCTTTTGATTCTGAAACCTTACTTGAAATTATTTATTGATATGATGGGTCTGTGCAAAGTGGATGCATAAATGATAGGCATTAATTATTCGTGCATGCATGTCTGATGTGTTCAGATCGATGGTTTCAGCAACTAAGAACGTTACTGCTGATATGAACGGCAACAATTGTGAAATATTGAATATGAGGATTCAATATGTGCTGGAAAAGCAAGAAGCACTAGCAGCTCTTGACCATATTATGGAAGATCTTGAGGATGCCGTGCGCCACCTTGAGCTAGTAGAGGACTGCCTATCGGTATTTAAGTTGAAAATAGATATTTGCAATGTTGGTTCTAACTCAGAAAGGGCTTTGTGCTCTAAGCGCAAGTGTATTAATTCGTTCAATATTTCCGGAATGCAAAGGATTAAGTCATTGTTGTAAGAAATCAAGAGTTAACCAACACAAGAGAGGAAAACGTCCTCAAGTGAAGAAAATGTCAAGGGTTAGGTGTTACAATTGTGACAAAAGGGTCACTATGCTCGCGACTGTCGTGAGACAAAAAAAATAAACACCTCTTATACATTTGAGAACTTTGCTTATGTGTCAAGTTCTGAATTATTGGCTGAATCCAATCCTTTGTGGACTGTAAATTCAGGAACGACAGACTATGTAAGGAAGAATAGAGGATCCTTCGTGGAATTTCGACGAATACCTACTGGAACTAAGTGGATCTATGTAGGAAAAACTCCAGAGATTAAGTTAAAGGGATTGGCACCTACCAATTGAATGTGCGTGATGGACGCACCTTGTTCTTACATGATGTTTTATATGCTCCAGAGATTCGTCGAGATTTAAGTGTTTGTTTTGATGTTGGTTAAACTTGGTTTTAGTGTGAACTTCCATAATAGATGTGTAGATTTGTATTTGGATACAAACTACTATGATTTTGGTCATTTTTTGGATGGTTTCATTATACTATATGTTGACTGTGGTGATGTCAATATTTGTTATTCCCTTATTTCACGTCTTCTACTTAATATGATAATGATGTGATTATGTGCATGCTAGACTTGGTCATATGGGCCAACAACATATGAAAAGACTAGCCAAAGAGGGCTTGTTGGGCAACATTGAAAAAGTCGATTTGCTCATATATGAGCATTGCCTAGTAGGGAAAAGGATAAGGAAATCATTCAGAAAAAGTAAAAGAGCTGAATTTCCTCTGCATTTAATCCATTCTGACGTCTGTGGTTCAATGAATGTGAGAGGAAGGCATGGGGCTGTTTATTTCATCACTTTTCTAGATGATTATACTCGATTCGGAAATGTCTATTTGATTTCTCATAAATCTGAAGCATAAGTTGTTTCAAAAAGATTTATGAACTTTGTTGAAAATCAATTAGACAAGAAAATAAAGTATTGAGATCCGATCGAGCTCGAGAATATTTATCTGATGAGTGCAGAAAATTATGTGATGAAAAATGAATAGAAAGATAGTTGTTTATTCCATATACTCCTCAACAATATGATGTTGCGGAGAGAAGAAACAGAACCCTACTGGAGATGGTTAGGTACATGATGGCACATGCTAACTTACCTATTACTTTTTGGAGTGATGCGTTGTTAACTGTTGCCTATATACTTAACTGGGTGCCTTCCAAATCAGTTACTTCCACTCCATATGAGTTATGGACAAGTAGAAAACCGGACTTAAGTTTTCTTAAGGCATGGGATTATGCTACCTATACACATCAGTCCTCTCACAAGTTTGGGAAATTGGGTTCCAGAGGAAAGAAGAGTATTTTAATGAGATACTCCGAACACTCGAAAGAGTATGTGTTCATAGGTGAGCAGGAAAGTGGGAGTATAACTGAATTTGAATAACATGATGTCACATTCTTAGTGGATGAATTTCCTAAGAAGGGCGAAATAGGGGAAGATTACTCCCTATTTGAGACCTTGGATCAAGATAATGATGTTAGTGGAGTTCATCCAAGTGGGGGTAATATGAGAAGTGATGAATTGAATTCAACTCATTCTCAATTGCAATCACATGATGAAACGACATCATTATTACCTAATCCAAGTGGGAGCATAATGGGAATGATGTGCTAAGTGTGCAATCTCCCATACGGCGAACAAGTCGCCAAAGTACTCCCCGTTGACGTTTTGACATTGAAGGGGAAACTTTTATGGTTGCTCCACAAGATGAGGATGAGCCAAGAAATATTAATGAGGCTCTAAATTGCCCTAGTGAGGAAAAATGGATTTATGCAATAAAAGAGGAAATGGAGTCAATGAAGTCAAACAATGTTTGAGAACTGGTTGATCTTCCAAAAGGACGTAGAATTATTGGGAACAAGTGGGTTCTCAAAATAAAGCGAAAGGCTGATGGCTCGATGAAAGGCATAAGGCTCGCCTTGTTGTGAAAGGGTATAATCAACAGGAAGGAATTGATTATGAAGGTACATTTTCTCCTGTAGTGAGATTTACCTTGATTCGCATAGTTCTGGCAATAGTGGTTAGTATGGATCTTAAGTTACATCAGATGGATGTAAAGACTGCTTTCCTCAATGGAGAATTAGAGGAAGAAATATATATGGAACAACCTGCTGGTTTCATAATGAAAGACCAAGAAGAAAATGTATGTCGACTTTGGGGGTCGATATATGGCCTTAAGCAGTCGTTGAGACAATGGTATATATTTTTTCATAATGCATAATGGCATATGACTTTACAATGATAGATAAGGATCATTGTGTATATATCAAAAGATCAAGAGATCAATTTGTGATCATATTATTATATGTTGATGATATAATAATTGCCGGAAGCAATATGGAGTTTGTTAATACTGTGAAGAATTCGTTGTCTTCCAACTTTGAGATGAAAGACATGGGTGATGTTACATACATTCTTGGAATTAAGATTTCAAGATTGTAAACCCATAGATACTCCTATTACAAAAGGTGAAGGATTGAGCCATAAACTGTGTCCAATGACTCTACAAGAGAAGGAACAAATGAAACATGTTCCTTGTGCTAGTGCTGTAGGAAGCTTTATGTACACTATGATGTGTACAAGACCTGACATATATTTTGTAGTTGGAATTGTGAGTAGATACCAATCCAATCCAGGTCAAGCACATTGGAAAGTCGTTAAGAGAATACTGAGGTATCTAAAGGGGACTGCTGATTATACGCTAAGTTATTAAGGAAGGGATCTCGCAACTCAAAGGCTATTTTGATACTCGATTGGGAATGAGATTTAGAAGAAAGAAAATCTATCTCTGGGTTTGTTTTCTTACCGAATAATGGCATCATATGTTGGAGCAGTAAGAAACAAACATGTATAGCCTTGTCTACGATGGAAGTTGAGTTCGTGGCATTATCAGCAGCAGTATAAGAAGGTGTTTGGCTTAAGAGATTTTTTGGATCATTTAAGTGTTATTGGAAGTGCTGCAGATTCATTGTTGGTTAACTGTGATAGCCAAGCAGCAAAAGTGTACACCAAAGATCCAAAATATCATGGTAAGACCAAACATATAGATACCAAGTATAATTTTGTCAAGGATATGATTGCACGAAAAGATGTGAACTTAGAGTACATACTACGCATAGAATGGTAGCAGATCCTATGACAAAGCCAATACCTAGAGATGTGTTTTGTGGCTATATGAAATCTCTAGGATTGCGTAGAGGTGATGTACTGAATATTGCAGTTTCCCTAAGTGTTCACAATTTGATGAATTTGTGTTTTCATCATTAATGCCTATGAATCTTTGTTTGATCTTTATGCATCTTAATGCTCAGTGCATTACTTTAAGTTAAGAAAGTATGTCGGACAGATATAAGATTAGCCCACTCACACGGGTAATCGCCTCTGTTTACTGTGTGATAAATAGATATGAGACTGTTTTTAAGCTTATTATCTAGGTGATAATCGAGAGCTCAAGCTTAAAACACATATGTCGCCTTAACTGGGTGTTAAGATGAGGACTTAATACTTACGATGTCTGAAAGTAAAATACCCCACATATTTTACTTTATCTGTCTAAGATGCCAGATGTGAGTTCTAATGAATTTTGTGAATGAGTAGATACGTGAACTCAAGTTAGACATTGGGTTTGTCTGAACTATCATCTGTACGGTATTGAAAGGTGTAGACATACGCTCCATGGGAAAGGAGTTAATACCGTAATACGTATTTCATACTACGTATGCATGAGACGACCAATAAGAGTGGCAAAAGTTTGATCTCAACTTTTATGTCGTGTGAGACTCTTGAGGAAAAGAGTTCCTCAATTTTTGAGTCCCCTCATGACTCTTACTTATTCTTAAGATTTCTATTTAGTGTTTGTTATCTTAGGATGTTGCCTATGGTCATGGGTTTGATTCGATTTAATGGGGCATTTCTAGAAAAGCAAGCTGAATTGAAATTAAGAGTTTGAAGGAAAGAGGAAGATCGATTTTGGAGAATCACACTGTAGTTTTGTATTTACCGGTTAACCAATTATGACTGTCTTTGTGATAATCATAATTGTGAATACAATATATATATATATATATATATATATATATATATATATATATATATCATTATTTAAAAGAGATCAAGAGAGATATAAATGTGATCGATCGATTTAGGGTACTGCATACTAAATCTACTCGGAGTGTGACGCCCATTATGAGCTGCTATATATTCCAAACAGATGTATAGCAACGAGCTCTCAAAGTATGCTGGTCGCACGGATTATTCACCAGTATGAATGTTGAAGAGAGGTAAAGAGAATTCTGTTCGGCCCACCATGTTAAGTGAGAGTCTATGATGGATTATTCTTTGATGAGGTTGAGTAGGGCCTGTCCGCCCATGTTGGTTTTGGACCACCATGTGCGAGTGGGAGATGAAGGCTTCGTTGGCATTGGGCTTAATAATTGGGCTTAAGGCCCGTCCGCCCAAGTTGGGCCCAGAAAGCCCGGCCCACGGGAATAGGGCCCGTGGAAGGAAGGGGGTATAAAAGGGATGAGAGAGAGAGAAAAACACATGGTTTTGATTCAGAAAAAAGACGTACGTTGGTTTTTACGTGCGCTCTCTCTCTCTCAAAAAACCCAAAAGGACAGTAAGCACACGGCACTTTCTTTTTCCCTTCAAGGCTTTATCTGATCGAACATGACCGTTTTTCTTTCTCCATCAACGTCGGTGTTTAATCTGTGGCCAAAAGGTACGCTCGAATCTGTGGTGTGCTTTAGGATCGGTGATGCGTGTTCGTTTTCCCGGGCTTCGCTTCCGCATTCGATTTAGGAGTTCAATTCAGTGTTGAATTCGGTTTTCGGGGATCCGTTATTCCCAACATGTTAAGATCGGCATCGTCATCTTTCCAAAATTTGATTGGATTCTGCTACTTTATGATTGATTATTCAAATATAGACGTGGTGCGTCTACTTTTTTTTTTTCATTAAGAAAAAGCATAGTAAAAAAAAAATACTTATTAACTCTACATTAATTATGAATAAATCATACACAAATTGGCATGTTCGAATGAATGTTTTGAATTTTCAAATTAAAAGAAGGGAAATTGACACAAATAATTTCTGAACTTTGACCCAATGTGCAATTTGGTCCCGAACTTTTATCATACATTGAACAATTTCACAATTTCATACAGTTCAGGAATTACATTGAACAAATTAAAGTTTAGGGATGACATTACACATTAAGTCAAAGTTTAAGGACCATATTGAATAAATTAAAAGTTCATAAACAAAATTATACATTGTATCAAATTATACATTGTGTCAAAGTTCAGGAATTGTTTCTGCCATTATCCGTTAAAAGAATAAGTTAAAAAGCATGAAGTGCAAGAGTGGACAAAAGAAGTACAAAGTCAAAAAAAAATTGAATATATCAATAAATATTGGTGATTGCGAGCATTAATGAAATTTTCGAGTGGCGATAGTCCACAACCATTGATTAAAATTTCATTAAAAGTGATCAATTACTAGTGAATATTTTTTTTTTTTGAACTTGTGTACTTGAGATTTTTTATTTATTTGGTATGTCCAATTCTAAATCTAAACTCACTTTGCTATGTGTGGAAGTCAAAATCCATATCTAAAACTAAATGGGGACTAAATGTTCCCCATCCCTAATCTTCCTTACAAGATGGGAATTCAAACTCCCTACCTCCCCATCCCACTTGGCAATCTCCAGTGGTTGCTGCACTCGAGATTGAAACGGTGCTTTTCTATCGCAAATTTTAGATGTCTCACCATGTCTCAGATGTGTTTACACCATGTCTCAGATGTGTTTATTGCGGCGTTAATGCATAGATTTTGATCCAAAGCTTGTGGCTTAAGACATCATGTTTTTTTCTTTTCACATACCATGATTGGTTTTGGGCCACCCTTGCATGATTTGTTTTTCTGCGGTGTCAAATTCGGAATCCTCGGATTTGTTTCTAAAAGATAATAAAAAGGTTGTTTCTTAAAGATTGTGGGTGAGCTGTATAGGTTCTATCTGAAACTTTTCCATTGGAATATATTCCTCATTTTTTGTTGGTTCTAGGGTCTATGTAGGTTTCTATATTACTAATTGAATACTACAGTGAATTATTACCTCTAATAATCACCACTTGCTACTATAATTCACTGATTATAAGTTATATTTAGCTATATGAAAAACATGAAACATTAGCAAAGTAAAAATTGCAATTATAAAGTAAAAGTAGACTAGTGATTTTACATTATACACTACCATCAAATGGAATATTGCAAGATCATGTGAAAACATAAATTAAGAAAAGTACAAAAACTTATTTCACATTTTAGATTACAAGTTTTAGGTTCCACCAATTCAGAATCTTAAACCATTGACCTAGGTTCCTCAATTTTCAGAACCTGCAACTGGACAGGTTTATCCTACCACTATTAATGATAATTAGGAGCAACCTAAAAATAGGTGCTCGAGGTTTTTTTTTTAATGGTATTCAACTTACGAGAAAAGAACAAACGGAATTTCATTAGAGTCTAGCGGACATTAATCAATGAATGAGTCGGTTTCGTCGCTAAGTAGCTTGAGAGAAACAAAGCTCAGAGATACACTCCACTCGTGCCTCCAGGAATAAGAAGTAGGTGCGGTGTCAAGCCTCGTGAATCTATCCTCGTTGACATCGTACGCAATCAACTCCTTGTCCGTCCGATGACGGAGGAGGATCAGCTTGTCGAGTTTGTTGTGCTGGCCTACAACGTGGAAGCGGCCTTCCCCGCCGGCGCACGGGGCCCGGATCCTGTGTTTCCTGGTCCACTCTTCTCCTGTAGTCTTCGAGCACCCACACGTCGATGTGCACCTCCTTCGGATAATGGACCAGCGCCAGCTATCCTTCCAGCTCGTGCATGTGCAGTACATCAGGGAGGAGGCCATCCGGTATTGGGATCGGGCTGAATTCCTCCCGGATGAGGTCGAAAGAGAGCATCGCTCGCGCCAACGGACCGCCTGATGGCGAGTATTCGTATAGGAACCAGTACAAAGCTCCGGAAGCAAAGACGAAAGTGCAGCCAGCCCTGGAAGCAAAGACGAAAGCACCATCAGGACGAGCGCTGTGAGAAGAAGGCGGCGGCGGGGCTCTGCAGGTCCTCCATGATCGCTTCTCGAAATCGTAGATTCGAGCCCTCACCGTGCAGATGCGAGTCTCCTCATCCAAGTCGATTTCATCGATTTGTACCATCTTGTACGTGTTGGTAGAACGGTCGAACCCGAACCCATAAACCGACTTGTGTGGCTGAAAATCAGGAGCTCTCGGCAATCTCAGGATTTCTTTAGTGAGGGGATTAAGCAGGAGATCAGGATTATTCTTGACATTGGCCTTGTGCGCGAAAAAGAGCAAGCCATTGCAGGCACCTTGGAAGATGTAGTCTTTCAGTCCCGGGAATTTCGCTATCTGGATCATCTTCGTCGCTTCCTCTTGCTCGTCCAGGAGATAGATCTTCCCTTCCTCAATCTCATGGCACAGCAGTTCTTTTCCTGTGTTGCGGGAGTAGGAATCATCGACAACTTCTCGCCAGCGCTTGCAGATGCACCTGTACCGTATCAGTGACCGGCTCGAGACTCTGGAGAGGATGTCGGAGAGGAGGGCCATTGGAAGTTCATCCATGCTCATCAAGGGTGGCGCCACCGTCTGCTGCGGCTGTTCAGCCTTACAATATATATATAAGGAATGAGAAGGATTATTTATTAAAGAGTATGAGAATATATATCATTCCATTTCCTTGTTCTACTCGGATGAGGATTATCCTCTGAAGATACATAGAGATCGATATCATTCATCATATTCGTCAACATGCTTTAAGATCGGCAGCGTTGCTATCTTTCCAAAATTTGCTTGGATTCTGCTACTTCACGATTGATTATTCACATATAGACGTGGCGCGTCTTTTTTTCCTCTTAAGAAAAAACAAATAAAAAAAATACTTATTAAATCTATAATTATTATGAATAAATCATACACAAGTTGGTGTGTCCATGCGAAAGTTTCGGATTTTCAGATCACAAGAATAAGTCAAAGAGCGTGAACCGCGAGAATGGACTAAACAAAATGTAGTCCACAACCTTTGTTCCAAAAAAAAAAAAAAAAAAAAAAGAATTTCATTAAAAGTCATCAATTTCCTATATCCAGAACCATATAAGCCGACCAAAAAATTTTCACTTAATTTTATCATCGCAGATTGATTTTAAATTCACATATTCTAATAACAACCTCGAATAATTAATTTTTTTTGTAATCACGTTAAACCCTCTTCAGAATCACCGTTTAAAAAGTGTCCTCTTTATCGTCCGTGAACTTCCTAAATCAATTTAATAATATCATCTTCATCATTCGTGCAATTTAAATGTAACAGGTGGATGCGGAGAATCCCACAAAAATAATCTTTACTAGGCCTCTAGTAATATAGGAAATGTGTTTTTGAGCCAGAAAGCTGAAATTGGTAGATAAATTTGAAGAAAATGACCAAAAGAACCCTCGGGCTCTTCCACCCCCGAGTTGGTTACCCCTTTCTCTTCACAAATGTCTTAACTCGTAATTTCATTAGATTTTATTTCTCGCTTTTACCTACTTCATTTATTACCCTAAATATATGAATTTTTTTATTTTGTATTATTATACATTTTCGCAGGGGATATCGCTTCTCTACATTGTAAAACTTTTATACATATTTTGGTTAAGCTTATAAAAAGTTGCATTTGATGTTTTTCAACTTAATCACGGGAGAGAAAACATGATTGTAAAAAGTTCATCAACCCCCCCCTCTCTCTCTCTCCCTCCCTCGCTCCCTATTCTCGGCTTCGATTCGGTTCAAGCGTTCTTCAATCTCCCCCCTTTCTTCTTTCCCTCTCTTTTTCCTTCTCTCTACAAATTTTCTAAGAAAATGGAAAAGTATCGTTTATGAAAAGTATAGCCACGTCATAATCCATGTTGGACTTGTTTTTTAAATAAAAAAGACACATAATTGTTTGGCCGGAATTTATAGCTAAAGGTACTTAAGTGATTCTTTTTTCTCTGATTTGGCATTTATATGAGCCGGAAACTTTTGACAGCAAATGAATGCCGTACGCAATTTTTGACAATTTTAGCGTACTTATCCCTCATAGCCAATTTGCATTGATTTGTGGATAGAGCGATCTAACCATATGTCTAGCTGGAGATCGGGAGCCCTTGGCAATCTCAATATTTCTTTAGTACGGATTAAGCTCGGGATTATTCTTGATATCGGTTCTATACACGAAAAAGAGCAAGCCAGCCTCGGAGCAGAAAGTCTTTCGATCCTGGGAATTTCGTTATCTGGATCATCTTCCTTGGGCGCTTCCTCGTGCGCCTTCGCAAGATAAATCTTGTCTTCCTTAACACTAGTTCTTTTACGCGCAATGAGTTGTGGAAGTAGGAATCAACGACAAGTATTGCAATAGGGACTCGATCGACACTCAGGAGAAGATGTCGGAGAGGATGGCTTGCTCATCCCAATGGAGCCACCATCTGCTGAGGCTGTTCAGCACTGTATATATGTTGTACGAGGAATGAGAAAAGGATTATCTATTGAGAGTATTTGAATTTCTATATTCTGCTTTCCTTGGTTCTCATTCAGATAAGAATCACCTTGTTGGGATAACTGATCAATTTATAACTCTGAGGGAAAATATCGTCCTTTGAGCTAGTTTTTGGAATAAGAGAGGTTCAAAATGATAGCAGTAGTCCCCAACTTTAGGATTGTTGCGGCCTCCAACCTAAGCCCAATATGTGAGGTTTTATCTTAGATAGTTATGGAAGGGGTAGAGTTTTGTAGATACATAAAGCCTTTCTCAACATGCTTTAAGATCGAGAGCACCGCTATCTTCCCAAAATCTCATTGGATTCTGCTACTTCATGATTGGCTGTTCACATGTTTTTTTTTCCCTCAAACAGCAGCAAAATCAAACAAATTCTATTTAAATTTCTCATAGTTATGGATTAACCATACATGAATTTGCGCGAGAAAGTTTCGAATTTTCAGGTCAAAAGAAAAACGTACAAATATGTAGATTAAGCAAGGGGTAAAAAGTTTGTTATGTTATTTTGAGAAAGAATACAGATGTTATAGGAAGATTTGAGTAAATCTATCTATATATAGCGTTTTTGAGAGATTTAAGGACAATATTTATTCATTATATAAATCTCGTTAAAGTATGATTATGACTCGACAAAGAAAAATATGATTATCTTATATTATAGGGAAAAAATTACCAAAAATCCTAAATTATGTCTACCATGACATATTTACCTCTTCATCTTTTTTTTTTTTTTTTTTTTTTAATGGTAAAAAAATTAATTTAGATTAAATTTATTATAGGTGTATCGGTTTGAGATTTTTCCTAATATTAAGTAAAAAATAATAAACGAGCAACCGAAGGTGCTCATGTTTTACTTAAATGTATTAGCGGATGAGAAAAGAACCGACAAAAAAATTAGAGCCTATTTAGAGAAACAATGTTTAGGGTCTTACACCAGCAGGAAAGGCCATGATAATAACAAGGCACAATGTCGCGAATCTATACTTGTCGAACATTAGATAGATTGTTGGTGTTTGTGGAAGCGTGTGTTAATGTGTGCAAGGGAGTATAAGGGCAAAGTAATAATAGGAATGTGTAAAAAGAGAGTGGAAGAGAAATACAAGATAACAAAAAGAAATTTTATTATTATTTATTGTAGTACATGGAAGGGGAGGTGCTTACCATTTGTTGTTCTTCTACGCTCCCCTTTCCTATTGATAGGGTGCTCCACCGATTAAGTACAACATTCTAGATTTATGTACAATGCCATCCATGTAGGCTTCATCTAAGAAATTCTAGGGCCTGCATGTTTGTTTTTTTTTTTTTTTTTTGTTCATGAACAGATTTTTTTTTTTTGTTCCCGGGAACAAAAAAAGAATGTAAATGCATTTGCGTTTTTGTTCAAAACCTATTTTTTTGTTCTAACAAAATTAGAATAGAAATAAGAAACAAAAAAAGTTGTTTTTTTGTTCCAGAAACACTTTTGAAGAACACGTTTTCTCTCTCATCTCTTTTCATCTCTTTTTTCTTCTTTTTCTTTGACCGGCCGTCGGCTCGGCCATGGCCGGCGATCGCCGTTGAGGGCCAGCGACCTCACCGGAGGGTCGCCGGCCCTTGGTGAGGCTCGGCCTCGGGGCCCGGCCGGCCATGGCGAGGCCGGTGACCGACCAAAAGAAGAAAAAAATATTAAAAAAAAAAATATTAAAAATTAAAAGATTAAAAAAAAAAAAAAGAATATAAATTTACCAAATGCGTTTCTATTCATTTTTATTCTCGGAAAAATTTACCAAATGCGTCTTTTTGTAAAAAATTGTTCCCCAGAACAGAAATAATTTTTTCTATTTTTGTTTCCCGGAACAATTTTTGAACAAAAGCATAAACAAACGCACCCCTAGATTATAGTTTAGCCACTCTTCTTCTAGAGACTTTTACATTTGTGCTTCTACACTTTTCTTTGCCATCTAAGCTAGATTTTCTTTTTTAAATATTTTTCTTGTCTTTTCTAGCTAATATCAATCTTGAAGTTTCTAGAAATTGGATCAACAATTCACCACAGATACATATCTCTCCAGCGAGGGAGGATCCGCTTGTCACATTTGAACGAGCCTTCCACACAGTAATATTCGCCAGCCATGTCGATCCTGTATTTCTTGGTCCACTCTCCGCTGGTAGAGTCCTTGAGCAACCATGCGTGGATGTGTATCGTGTTCGAATAATGCAACAATGCCGGGCCGGGGATCCTCCCAGCTCATGCATTCAGGCACCAACACCAGACATTGGGGCTGCCGGCTCCGTTGATATCATCGGGGATCAGGATCGAGCTGAATTCCTCATTGGCGAGGTGAAAGAGAGCATCGCCCTTGTCGTCCACAGGATGTTTGGCAATGTTCAAAGCTCCGGAAGCAAAGACAAATTTGGACAAGGCCGCTGAGAAGGCGACAGGGCTATTTAGATGGGATAACATGGAATGTGCAACTTGACTTTGTCGAACTTCTGTTTTTTTTATTACAAGTATACGGTTTTCAGTATGCTGGTCGTGCATTCTTTATTCTTTACTATGGTCGCGTAGATTATTACAAATACCCCGAAAATATAATAAAGGAGCAAGAATAGGGGCTCGAGTTTTAGTAAGATGTATCAATGGATGACGAAAGAACAAGTTGTGGTGTCTAACTTAGAGAACAGTCAAAGTCGAGTGGCATCACCATACTCGAAAGAAACAAGGCTTAGGGCTTGTACCAGAGAAGCACATAACAAGGATCGGCCTTGGTCCAATGGCTTGTGAATCCATCCTTGTTCACATCGTATCAATACACGTTCCCCATGTGATGCAGAATCGGCTCGTCGCGCCTGCATGAGTCTACAAAAATTGATTTTTTGAAACAGAATAATTATCATTTGTGTTCTTAAAGTCCAATGGCGTCATCATACATGAGAGAAATGAGGCTTAGGGGCTCGTAACAGAAAGCGCATAACAAGGATCTGCCTCAGTCCAACAATTCGTGAATCTATCCTTGTTCACATCGTACAAAGACACGTTCCCCATGCGATGGAGCATCAGCTTGTCGCGCTTGTACGGGCCTACCAAGTGATGGCCGCCACTGTTGCACGGCGGCCCGATCCAACATTTCCTGGTCCACTCTCGTCTCGTGTCGTCCCTAAGCACCCACACGTCGATGTGCTGTCCGGACGATGTACCAGCGCCAGCGATCCCCCAGCTCCTGTATTTGCGTCCCCACGCTGAAGTCGCCCCATTCGGAGAAGTCGTCCGGGATCGGGATGAAGCTGAACTCTTCCTTGGCGAGGTCAAAAGAGAGCACTGCCCCCGCCAGCTGGCAGAACGACAACGAGTTGGTCTTCAGGAACCAGTTCAGAGCTTCGGAGGCAAAGACGAAATAGTGACAAGGACTGGTGCGGTGAGGAAGCAGCGGGGCTTCGCCGGTCCTCCGTGATTGCTTGTTGAAATCGTAGATTCGAGCCCCCATCGTGCTGGTGCGGGTCTTCTTATCAAAGTCAATCGCATCCATTTTTACCATCTTGTATGCATTAGTAGTGCGAGCGAACCCCAGCCCATAAACGGACATGTCCGGTGAAAGATCGGGTGTGCTCTCGGCTATTTCAGAACTTCTTCAGTAAAGGGATTGATCAGGAGCTCAGGATTATTCTTGCCATTACAGGTACCTTGAATCGTGTAGCCTCCCATTTCCGGGAATTTACCTAGCTCGATCTGTGCTGCCGCCAGCGCTTCCTCATGTATCTTCATGAGATAGTGAAGGCTTTATTAGTATTGGGCTTAAGGCCCATCCGCCCAAGTTGGGCCCAGAAAACCCGGCCCACGGGAATAGGACCCGTGGAAGGAGAGAGGTATAAAAGGGAGGAGAGAGAGAGAAAAAGGTACCGTTTTGTTTCAAAAGGAAAAAAGACGTACGTTTTTCTCTCTAACACACACACTCTCTCTCTCGTTTCTTCAAAGCGAAACCAGTGAAGCGCTCGAAGGATTTTGCCTCCTCGGATCGAACAGGGCCTAGTTTCTTTTCCTCCATTGGCGTCAGTGTTTAATCTGTGGCTAAAAGGTATGCTCGAATCCGATGTGTGCTTTAGGATCGGTGATACGTGTTCGTTTTCCCGGGCTTGTCTTCCGCATTGATTTAGGGGTTCAATTTAGTGTCGAATTCGTTTTTCGAGGATCCGTTATTCGCAACATTGGTATTAGAGCCCTAGTTCACGTTTTCCCGACCTGTTTTGATGTTTTTGATTGATTTTTTCGCGAAAGAACTTCGGCCGTACGGATCGGGGCAAAAATCCCGACACCCGAGCGCTATTCGGCCATTTTTCCGAGTTTTCGTAAGTCAAAATCAAATTCTGATGGCATAGGAAGAAAGGCGATGTCGAGACGAGTCTGGCGATATGTCAAGCGCTGCCGGGAGACACCGCACGCGCCCGCACGCGCCCACACGCGCGGCCGGAAGGCGCTGCGCGTGGGCACGATGCGCCTGGAAGCGCTGGATCGCCAGGCGTGTGTGGCACACGCGCCGGTGCGCGCCGCCGGCCGGCGAACCGGCACGAGCCGATCGACGGACCGACGCGTGCTAACGTCAGCATGACGTCACCCAACGGTCGGTAACCGCTGGGGTGACGTCATCGATGACGTCGCACGCCGACGGTTGGCTGGCGGTCACCGGCCGGTGACCCGACTCGACCCGCGGACGCCCGGCACGCGTGCGGCACGTGCGATCGATTCGTCCGGCCCGGTCCGACCGGTCCGCCAACCGGCAACCCGACGGTTGACCACTGTTTGACCGTTGACCGACGACCGTTGACCGTGACGCGCAAAAAAAAAAAAAAAAAAAAAGAAGAAGGAAAAGAATGTGTTTTTTTTTTCAATTAAGTCTATGTGGATTATAAGTGATCCCTTATTTTGTTCTGCATTTGTTGCAGGAACAATGCCTCCCTTGAGGTTGCGCACACCTATTCGCGCAGTTACTGATGAACAAAAGAAAAGGCTATTTAAGTTGATAGCTGAGCTTACTGATCATCGATGGGAGAGAGGTGACTTAATTGATCACGTCCTTGAAGTCAACGGGAAAATTCAACAGGTCATATGGAATGGTCGTCCTATGTCACAGTTAGAGATGATGCGATTTTTCATAAACACTCTTCCACCTGAATGACAAGATGTGTTGAATTGCATATGAGATGTCAACAGAGCTGCTTCCTATAAGAAAATTATAATAGACTTTGTAAGTGAATATTACTGTATTGTCACAAGGGAAAAGATCAAGAAATTGAACAAAAGAGGATCTTTCCCAATTCGTTTTGTGTTAGTGGTAGTGGCTGATTTTTGTTTAGTGTGTTTATTGACATATTATGTAATGTTAACTACCTGATTGTTGTTGATGTAGTAACCTGTATGTTAGTTGTATTGGTTGAAAGCATTATTGTTTTATTTGATGCAAATGATTTATTGCTTTCTGTTATTACTGGTTGCTGTGGGTAATTAGCTGTGGGTAGTTTTAGAAGTTTTTGTAACTTCATAAAATTGATTTTGCATAAGACAATTATATTAATGATAATTTTAAGTTAGGATTTTTGGAGGATGATTGGAAACATAGTGACCTTTTGATTCTGAAGCCTTACTTGAAATTATTCATTAATATGATGGGTCTATGCAAATAGGGATACATAAATGATAGGCATTAATAATTCGTGCATATTTGTTTGATGTGTTCAGATCAATGGCTTCAGCCACAAAGAGCATAGTTGCCGAGCTGAACAAAGGTGCAAAGCTCAATGGTGACAACTATAAAATTTGGCAAATGAAAATCCAGTATGTGCTGGAAGAGCAAGAAGCACTTGAGGCTCTTAACCTGACCATGGTTGAACTTGAAGAATGAACCACTGCACAGCACAAGAGAGACAAGGAAGCTTTTTCTGCGTGGAAAAGAAAGAACTCTCTAGCTCGCATCACGTTGCTGAGCAGTATGGAAAATGACGTCATGCGAGAGTTTCGGCGTTTTGACAATGCCAAGGAAATGTGGGAGGCATTGGCAGCTAGATTTGGTCATACTTCGGTGACTGTGATCGAGGCAGCTTACTATCGTGTTTGACTCTTATAAGAAGCCTCATGGTCAGACCATGAAGCAACATCTTAGAAAGATGTCAAACATGATAACTGAGCTGAAAGATGCTTGCCATGTCCTCACAGATGAGCAGCAAGTGCAAGCAGTAATTCTTTCCTTGCCTCAAAGTTGGGAGCATATGAAGGTGCACCTGACTCATAATGAAAGTATAAAAACCTTCGAGGATGCTATGCGTCATCTTGAGCTGGAAGAGGACCGCCTCTTGGCGGCTAAGCCGGATGCTGAACTCTATCATGCTAGTTCTAGCTCAAATGGAGCTTCGAGCTCCAAGCGCAAGCACCCTAGCTGGTTTGATAAAGGGAAAGGCAAGGAAGAAGCAGGTCCTTCAGGGAAGAAACCCAAGTTTAACCAACATGATAGAGGAAAGCGTCATCGCATGAAGAAGCTTGCAAGGGTGAAATGCTACAACTGTGACAAGAATGGTCACTATGCTCGCGACTGTCGTGAGCCAAAGAAGGTATGCACCCCTTGTACTTTTCAGAACTTTACTTTTGTGTCGAGTTCTGTGTTTTTAACTAAGTCTAATCCTTTGTGGACTATGGATTCAGGAGCGACGGACCATGTAGCGAAGGATAGAGGATCCTTCGTGGAATTCCGACGAGTACCTACTGGAACTAAGTGGATCTATGTGGGAAACAACTCTAGAGCTGAAGTAAAAGGAATTGGCACCTGCCAACTGAATATGCGTGGTGGACGCACTTTGTTCCTTCATGATGTGCTGTATGCTCCGGAGATTCGTCGGAATTTAGTGTCTATTTTAGTGTTGGTTAGACTAGGTTTTAATATGAACTTCTGTAATAGAGGTGTGAATTTGTTTTTGGATATAAATTACTATGGTTGTGGTTATTTTCTAGATGGTTTCATTGTATTAGATATTGACTATGTTAATACAAATGTTTGTTATTCCCTTATCACGTCTCCTAATACATATGATAATGATGTGAATGTGTGGCATGCTAGACTTGGTCACATTGGCCAACAACGTATGAACAGACTAGCCAAAGAGGGCTTGTTGGGCAACATTGGAAAAGTCGATTTGCCTATATGTAAGCATTGCCTAGAAGGGAAAACAACACGGAAGCCATTTGGGAAAAGGAAAAGAGCTGAATTTCCTCCGCATTTAATCCATTCGATGTCTCGTGGTCCAATGAATGTGAGAGGAAGGCATGGGACTGTTTATTTCATCACATTTATTGATGATTATACTCGATTCGGATATGTCTATTTGATTTTTCACAAATCTGAAGCAATAAGTTGTTTCAAAAGGTTTATGAACCTGGTAGAGAATCAATTAGACAAGAAAATAAAAGCATTGAGATCCGATCGAGGTCGAGAATATTTATATGATGAGTTCAGAAAATTATGTGATGAAAAAGGAATAGAAAGACAGTTGTCTATTCCATATACTCCTTAACAAAATGGTGTTGCGGAGAGAAGAAACAGAACCCTACTGGAAATGGTTAGGTCCATGATGGCGCATGCTAACTTACCTATCACCTTTTGGAGTGATGCGTTGTTAACTGCTGCCTATATACTTAACCGGGTGCCTTACAAATCAGTTACTTCCACTCCATATGAGTTATGGACAAGTAGAAAATCGGACTTAAGTTTTATTAAGCCATGGGGTTGTGCTGCCTGCACACATGAGTCCTCTCACAAGTTTGGGAAATTGGGTCCCAGAGGAAAGAATAGTATTTTTATAAGGTACTCAGAACACTCAAAAGGGTATGTGTTCATAGGTGAGCAGGAAAGTGGAAGTATAACTGAGTTTGAATCACGAGATGTCACATTCTTAGAGGATGAATTTCCTAAGAATGGCGAAATAGGGGAAGATCACTCCCTATTTGAAACAATGGATCAAGATAATGATCTTAGTGGAGTTCGTCCAAGTGGGAGTAATATGAGAAGTGATGAATTGAATTCAACTCATTCTCAATTGCAACCACATGATGAGACGACATCATCATTACCTAATCCAAGTGGGAGCATGATGGGGAATGATGTGCAAAGTGTACAATCTCCCATACGGCGAACAAGTCGCCAAAGTATTCCCCGTCGACGTTTTGACATTGAAGGGGAAACTTTTATGGTTGCTCCACAAGATGAGGATGAGCCAAGAAATATTAATGAGGCTCTGAATTACCCTAGTAAGGAAAAATGGATTAATGCAATGGAAGAGGAAATTGAGTCAATGAAATCAAACCAAGTCCGGGAACCGGTTGATCTTCCAAAAGGACGCGAGCTATTGGGAACAAATGGGTTCTCAAAATAAAGCGAAAGGCTGATGGCTCGATAGAAAGGCATAAGGCTCGCCTTGTAGCGAAGGGGTATAATCAACAGGAAGGAATTGATTATGAAAATACATTTTCTCCTGTAGTGAGATTTATTTCGATTCGCATTATTCTGGTAATAGTAGCTAGTCTGGATCTTGAGTTACATCAAATGGATGTAAAGACTGCTTTCCTCAATGGAGAATTAGAGGAAGAAATATATATGGAACAACCTGCTGGTTTCATAGTGAAAGGCCAAGAAGGAAAGGTATGTCAACTTTTGAGATCGATATATGGCCTCAAGTAGTCATCAAGACAATGGTATATACGTTTTCATAATGCCATAATGGCATATGATTTTACAATGATTGAAGAGGATCATTGTGTATATATCAAAAGATCCAAAGATCAATTTGTGATCATATCATTATATGTTGATGATATACTGATTGCCGGAAGCAATATGGAGTTTGTTAATACTGTGAAGAGTTGGTTGTCTTCCAACTTTGAGATGAAGGATATGGGTGAAGCTGCATACATTCTTGGAGTTAAGATTTCAAGAGATCGTTCGAAGATATCGTTGTCTCTTTCGCAAGAAACCTATATAAATAAGATTCTTGAATGATTTCGTATGCAAGATTGTAAACTCATAGACACTCCTATTGCAAATGGTGAAGGATTGAGCCATAGACTGTGTCCAAGGACTCCACAAGAGAAGGAACAAATGAAATATGTTCCTTATGCTAGTGCTGTTGGGAGCTTGATGTATACTATGATGTGTACAAGACCCGACATATGTTTTGCAGTTGGAATGGTGAGTAGATACCAATCCAATCCAGGTCCAGCACATTGGAAAGCCGTCAAGAGAATACTGAGGTATCTGAAGGGAACTGCTGATTTCAAGTTGAATTACCAAGGAAAGGATCCGTGACTTGAAGGCTATTCGAGATGCTGATTGGGGAGGAGATTTAGATGAAAGAAAATTTACCTCGGGATTTGCTTTCTTGCGAGCAATGGCGCCATATCATGGAGCAAGAAGAAGCAAACGTGTATAGCCTTGTCCACGATGGAAGCTGAGTTCGTGGCATTATCAGCAGCAAAGTACAAGAAGGAGTTTGGCTTAAGAGATTCTTGGATCATTTAGGTGTTATTGAGAAAGCTGCAAATCAATTATTGGTTAACTGTGATAGCCAAGCAGTTATAACATACACCAAAGATCCAAAGTATCATGGCAAGACCAACCATATAGATACTAAGTATAACTTTGTAAAAGATACGGTTGTACGAAAGGATGTGAACTTGCAGTACATATCTACGCATAGAATGGTAGCAGATCCTATGACAAAGCCAATACCTAGAGATGTGTTTTGTGATAATGTAAAATCTCTAGGATTGCGTAGAATCTGATGTACTGAATTTGTAATTTCCCTGAGTTGTTCACATTTATGAAATTTTGCTTTTCATTGATTAATGTCTATGAATCTTTGTTTGATCTTTATGCATCTTAATGCTCAGTGCATTATTTTAAGTTAAGAAGTATGTCGGACAGATATAAGATTAGCCCACTCACACGGGTAATCGCCTCTATTTACTGTGTGATAAATAGATATGAGACTGTTTTTAAGCTTATTATCTAGGTGATAATCGAGAGCTTAAGCTTAAAACAAGTATGTCGCCTTAATTGAGTGTTAAGATGAGGACATAATTCTTACGATGTACGAAAGTAAAATACCCCACATATTTTACTTTATCTGTCTAAGATGCCAGATGTGAGTTCTGATGAATTTTGTGAATGAGTAGATACGTGAACTCAAGTTAGACATTGGATATGTCTAAACTATCATCTGTACGGTATTGAAAGTGTAGACATATGCTCCATGGGAAATGAGTTAATACCGTAATACGTATTTCATACTACGTATGCATGAGACGACCAATAAGAGTGGCAAAATGTTTGATCTCAACTTTTATGACGTGTGAGACTCTTGAGGAAAAGAGTTCCTCAATTTTTAGTCCCCTCATGACTCTTACTTATTCTCAAGATTTCTATTTAGTGTTTGCTATCTTAGGATGTTGCCAATGGTCATGAGTTGATTCGATCTAATGGGACATTTCTAGAAAAGCAAGCTGAACTGAAATTAAGAGTTTGAAGGAAAGAGGAAGATCGATTTTGGAGAATCACATTGCAGTTTTGTATTTACTGGTTGACCAATTATGATTGTCTTTGTGATAACTGTAATTGTGAATACAATATATATATATATCATTGTATAAAAGAGATCAAGAGAGATATAAATGTGATCGATCGATCTAGGGTACTGCATACTAAATCTACTCAGAGTATGACGCCCAATTATGAGCTGCTATATATTCCTAACAGATGTATAGCAACGAGCTCTCAAAGTATCTTGGTCGCACGGATTATTCACGGTATGAATGTTGAAGAGAGGTAAAGAGAATCCTGTTCGGCCCACCATGTGCGAGTGGGAGATAAAGGCTTTATTAGTATTTGGCTTAAGGCCCGTCCGCCCAAGTTGGGCCCAGAAAGCCCGGCCCACGGGAATAGGGCCCGTGGAAGGAGAGGTATAAAAGGGAGGAGAGAGAGAGAAAAAGGTACCATTTTGTTTCAAAAGGAAAAAAGACGTACGTTTTTCTCTCTAACGCACACTCTCCCTCTCTCGTTTTCTTCAAAGCGAAACCAGTGAAGCGCTCGAAGGATTTTGCCTCATCGGATCGAATAGGGCCTAGTTTCTCTTCCTCCATTGGCGTCGGTGTTTAATCTGTGGCTAAAAGGTACGCTCGAATCTGTGGTGTGCTTTAGGATCGGTGATACGTGTTCGTTTTCCCGGGCTTGTCTTCCGCATTGATTTAGGGGTTCGATTTAGTGTCGAATTTGTTTTTCGGGGATCCGTTATTCTCAACAGATAAATCTCCTCTTTTTTATACTCGTAGTATAGAACCGCTCGTCCCTTTAAGCGGTGCAATGAGTTGCCGAAGTAGGAATCATCTATGACTTCTCACCATCGCTTGCAGACGCTCCAGTACCGCAGCAGCGACTAGCCCAGGGCCCTGGAGAGGATGTCGGAGAGGCTGGCCAGTGGAAGTTCATCCATGCTCATCAACAGTGGCGGTGCCGCCGTCTACTGAGGATGTTCGGTGCCGTAGATTTATTACAAGGAATGAGATGAATTATTTATTGAGAGTTTCTGAATTATATATTCCGTTTCCTCGTTCTATTCATACGAGGATTATGTTGAGAAGCCAGTGAAATAAATACTCCTTTACAAAAACTACTTCAAACTCTTCACGCTACTGTACTAACGCCCACTCACCTCACTTTTCACAAGTCACTCGCACTCAACTTCACAGACGACACAAACGTCACTCCTCCGCACTCTCCGCACGCACGCACGCACTATCACCATCACGCTACGGCTACACACACTTCACACGCCAGACGAGATAAGAGAGGCAACAGCCCCTATTTATAGGGTGTTATAGGTGCATTTAGTTGAGCATTGTGAAAACCTAATAAAAAAATGCAAAGGCTATTTAATAAATTATGCTTTGGGAAGTAACTTTAAGAGAAATTTCGTTTGATAAAAATACATTTGAAAAACCCTTTGGGTAATCATTATTAGTTTTTTAATTTTATTTGTTTAAAATTGAAAAAAAATAATGTATGCAACTTTTTAAATATAAATTTGAAAATAATTTTAAAAATCAAATATATATAAAGACCAAACCCTTCAAAAGAATTTTTAATTTTTATTTGTTTAAAATTGAAAAAAATAATCTATGCAAATTTTTAAATATAGATTTTGACAATAATAAAAAAATCAAATGCATATATATAATTTTTTTTAAAAAAAAAAAAAGACCAAATCCTTCATTGAAATTTTTTAATTTTTATTTGTTTAAAAAATAATATATGCACAACTTTTTAATTTTAAATTTGAAAATAATTCTAAAAAATCAAATACATACATATATATATATATATATATATATATATATATTATAATTTTTTTAAAGACCAAACCATTCAAAAGAATTTTTTAAATTTTTATTTGTTTAAAATTGAAAAAAATGTATGCAAATTTTTAAATATAAATTTAAAAATAATGCTGAAAAATCAAATACATATATATATATATATATATATATATATATATATAATTCTTTTTAAAAAGGACCAAACCCTTCGTTGGAATGCTTTAATTTTTATTTATTTAAAATTGAAAAAAATAATGTATGCAACTTTTTAAATATAAATTTTGACAAAAATGCTAAAAAATGAAATATATAAATAATTTTTTTAAAAAGACCAAAATATATTTAATTTTTTTAGCATTTATATATATTTGAATTTTTTGGCATTATTTTGGCATTTAAAGATAATAACGAGGAAAAAAATCAAAAATTTGAAGAATGAGTAAGGATAATTTTGAAAGAAAACTAATAAGTTTCGGCACTTGGTCAAATGCTGAAGACTCAAAACTAATCCCTATTAGTATTGGGCTTTCAGCCTTCCAAATGCTGGCTTTTACTTGAAAGCCATTTCAAAATAGTTGCCAAACGGTCCAACATTTCCCTAAGAGGCTTTGAAGACTGAAAGCCCTTAGGAAATGCTGAACCAAACGCACCCTATGTTGGTCAATGAACCGACTTTCAACAAAATATCTACTTGCTAGCTCGATAAAAGCTAGAATCTCCGTGGAGGATAAGGACCAGACAAGGCTAGACTAATCATGAACACAACTTCTTTTACGCAATGCAACCAGTTGCGGGAGTTGGAATCATCAACGACCCCTCGCCGATGCTTGTAGACGCACCAGTATCGCAGCGGCAACTTGCTAGAGCATATCCTCGTGAAAATGTCCAACGCTCTCCATGACCAACTTATAATTGGTGTACCCTCTCTTTCTCTTCTCTTAATGTCTTAACCCGTAATTTCAATAGATTTTATCTCTTGCTTTTTCCTACTTCAACTATTACCCTAACTATATGATTTTTTTTTTTTTTGTATTTTTGTAAATTTCCTTTGAATATATCATTTCTCTACATAGTAAAATTTTTATATATTTTTTGGTTAATCTTATAAAAAGTTGCATTTTAGTTTTTTCAACTTAACCACGGGAGGGAATACATTATTGTAAAAGTTCAAGTTTTGCTTATTAATATCCAGCAAAGCTAGACCTAAGTCTAATTATTAAGGAAGACTCTTGAACTTGGGCGATGAAACTTTACCAAGCAAGAAACAATCCAAAAATTTTATTGAACACGAAAAATTGGGTACATCATGTAGGCTCCCCGAAGATTCAACGTCTAGATCCGCCTTGATCATGGTTATAATCATCATAAAAATACTATATCAAATAGGCTCCGACCAAATACATATTGACTCAATAAAAATAGAAAGCATCGTCCAATTCGTGTCCATGAATCAATGCAATCAAAATCGTTGGTCACATGGTATTCACGTGATCAACGTCCCAGTATAACTCGAGTCCACATTGATCGCATTTTAGGCAATAACTTGTTTAAGAAGAGAGTGAATATTTTTCGATTGAAACATAAATTTACATGCACTTATGAAATTACCACCATCGGTGTATAATATCATGAAATAGAGAACTATCATGTGAATGCCCCGGAATCAGTGGAAATATTAGTTAACTGGAATTCTAGTAGTAACTATTCAAAAAGTTATTTTCAAAATTGGCCATAAAAGGACTACGAATTTTTTTAATAAAAATAAGTAGACAAAGCAAACTTTATATATAAACTTTTAAATTGGAATAGATTTCTTTAAATGTATTGACAAGTCCATACAC
The DNA here is from genome assembly GCA_014182575.1 of Eucalyptus decipiens. Taxonomy (NCBI): domain Eukaryota; kingdom Viridiplantae; phylum Streptophyta; class Magnoliopsida; order Myrtales; family Myrtaceae; genus Eucalyptus; species Eucalyptus decipiens. The sequence goes on from CM024619.1 coordinate 16,597,319, forward strand.
AAGCACCATGGACATGGACAGCTCTGCCTCGTCTCTCGGCCACTCCTCCGGCGAACCGATGAGGAGACCTCCCTCTAGGCCTTCGCATTTTTACCTCACTGCCTCGGCCTCCTCGCACCACTTTCGTCACTCCTCCGGCGAACTGATTCCTTTGTGCTATAGTACTTTCACCAAATCATCCTCTCCGCGCCTCACAAGTCACTATGGGTGCGCATGGCGAAATAGTTTTTTTTTTCTATTTCTACTTCGAGAATAATTTCCGAGTAAAATAAGGTATTTGGTAATTAAACAAAATTTCTATTCTTGGAATAGAAAAATAATAGAAATGTGTTTGGTAAAAATTTATAATTTTTTGTATTTATTTGTTTTTCTTCTTACTCACGAACCGCCGACCGCCGCCCGCAGCCACACGACCACCGCACGACCACTTTGCACGACCGCCGACCGTTGTCACCGACCGCCGCCGCAGGATTGTCGCCCATAGCCCATTGGCCACCGGAGGGGGCGGTGGCTGGTGAGTCGTGGGCGGCAATCGCGGTCGTGCGGCAGCAGTGGCGGTCGCGCGGCGGTTGGCCACAGCGGTGATAACTCTATAAAAATAGAGTTATTTTACCTATTTTAGGCAACAATTAATGCATTATCTATGAGAAAATATTTGGATTTCCTTCTGATTATTTAAATTTTCCTTGTTTATGCATAATAATGAGATATTGAGAAGATAAGGAAAAGAATGGCAACTATCGGGAATTCAAATAAAAGCGGAGTGGAAGATGGATATCAAATCAGGAAATTCTTGATTTTGTTCCCTAATGTTATTTGCAAGCGTTGGGAGATAGATATTTTAGATTTCCTATAAATAGGAAAGAGAGAGAGAAGCTAGGGTTTTGGGGGTTAGATCGTTTTTCATTCTTCTGAGAGTTTTTCAAGTATTTTGAAGAGAAGACAAAAGTGGTGATAGAATTCTTGTTCTTTGATTCAAGATGCTGGGTTTGATATATATTTTTATTTTTATTTTTTCTTCTACTATGTTCTAATTTTCTTTTGTTAGGGCTACGATGTAGCCTAACCATGATGATATGAATTTCATGATTTTTATGTTTTACAATTGATTTCATTTATGTGAGTTATATATTATTGCGTTTAATGCTTTTGAGTGACTGGCCACCATTTGAATGATCTGATATGCATGTTTGAGACTGAAAGGTGATAATATGCAATTGCTCATTATAATATATAACTATGAATTAAACGTGGATAGAAATATACCGCGTTATTTGTGTAGCTTTCGGTGATAAGGTGATCTAAAAGACTCATTGTAAACCGGGAATATTCATAGTTTTTAATGCACTTATGCTTATTTTAATTTACATAGAGATATAGTGGATTAATAAGCTGAGTAGGTTTGCTATACCTAGAGATAGGATAGTAAATAGATTAGAAAATTTCGATATCACATGTTTGATATCATTCTTGTATTCACAATAATATGAAATTCATATCTAGTGGTTATGGTGAAATCGGATGCTCTAACATATTTATCTGATTGATTTTACTGCATTTAGTCTTCAAGTTTTGTTTTTAATTTATTCTAAGTTATATTTTGATTTGTTAGATAAATTTTAGAATTAATCTATTTTAGTATTTAATTAGTTTATTAATCATCGATCTCCGTGGGACGATACTTTTTCTCATCATTATATTATTTGTTCGATACGTGAACTTGCGTTTAGAATTTCACGAACAACAGGCTACCGGCAGACGGTGGTGGTCGTCGGCTGGTGGGCTATGGGCGGCGGCCGGTGGGCTACGGGCGACAGCAACCGTCGCCGGCGGTTCGATTGGCTACCGATGGTGGCCGCGGCGACAGGAGGTGGCCGACGGTTGGCAGACGACCGTAATAAGGAAGAAGAACAAAAGAAAAATAGAAAAGAAAAAAAAAAACTTATTCTAGAAATTGTTTCTCGGAACAATAAGTTACTTTTTTTTTTCTTGTTTCTGTTCCAAATCTATTCCCTAGCCACTTTTCTATTCCGGGGAATAAAAAAATAAATTGGCGTTACCAAACAAATCTCTATTCTTTTTTTATTTCGGGGAACAAAAGAACAGAAATCGGGAGAAATGAAAACGTTACCATGCATGCCCTACGTCAGCAATGCCATCGGTATCAAGCAATGCGGTCTTTTAACTCCCTATCTTTCATGGAAATTGGCAGTCTTAGCTTCACGTGTGAAGGGTTGGCAAATGGGATGCTTAAGTCGTGAGTTTTTTAGAATAGGCGGGTGTTGGGTAGAGATTTGGGAAACGGATCCCCAAAACAGTGATTCGACACAGAATCGAACACAAATGTAGTGGAAGCGAGCCCAAGAAATTCATGAATCACCGATCCTAAGGCACATCACATAAACGAACGTACCTTTGTTTCCACAGACTAAACCCCGGTGTTGCGAATTAAAGAGGAATAATCCACGCCGTTCTTCAGAGGATTCTTCTATACTGTTCTTCGGGAGAAAGCGAGGTGAGAGGACGTAACTTCTGAGAGAGGACGTGCGTAACTGAGAGAGAGCGTAATCTCTCTTTTTTATCAAAATACGTAACCTTTCGATCTCAGATAATTGCCTCTCTTAATTTTTTTCTTTATCTATAATAATTTCCTCCATGGGCCCTCAACTCACGTGCCGGGCCTTTTTGGACCCAATATGGGCGGACGGGCCAACTCAGGCCCATCAAAAAGAAAAAATCCATCAGTGGGAAATTCAGTTTGTTCTGAGTTGACTTGCACGTGTAGCAAGTGTTATTCTATTTGACAGTTTTACAATTATTATGTCAAGGTCTCATAATTCTACGACAGAGTTCTTGCATAAGTTCTTTCGTTTCAAGAGAGAATTATAAGTCATCTCTCCTCTAAAGCCAAAATACCCATTCATCTCCTTCCTGCAAAAAACTGCTTTCAGAGGTATCTTTTGAAATGATTTTTGCTAGTTCTTTTCTTCATTCATTTTTTTTTTTTGGTCTTGTGGCTTTGATGATTTCTCTTTTGGACAGGTTCAGATTAACTCTCTTACTCAATTCTTAGGTCTCTCTCCTCTTTTGCAGAGAAGAAATAATGGATATGGGTCTCTCTTTTAAATGGGTTGTGACTGCATTAACCTCATCATGCAATTCAAGGTTTTCATTGCAAGGATGTGGATAAAATTTTGGGATCGATTTCTCGAACAGAACCCCAACATGTCCTCAACCATCGAAGACAAACTTTTTGAGGTTGGTGATACTCGTCTTTTTGCTTTTGACCCTTCGTCCATCATCTTTGAGCAGTAGAGCTGTTGTTGAATGATTAGTATGTCGACCTCTTCCGAATATATCATATGAATTTCCATGCACAATGATGAGGTCTAGTTATTCATTTTTTTAATAGTTTCCAATCCAATATCAAAGATCCAAAGTTTGACTACAGGCACCATCGGAACCTGTAATCAGAAGTAGGTTTATAGATCTCATGTTTAGAACACAATGATTAGTTCATGAACGTAAGACAACAAAAGCGTGAAGGAAAAATCTTACATCCCACGTGCAAAACAATGGTTCTATATTCACAAAAGCATTGAAAGTAATAGCATAAGTAAGATCAGTCATATACGCAATGAAACAAAAATCTGTTATGAGGCTCCTAAGAAGGCAAGCGAACAAATTCATGAATGATTTTGACCCAAAGCTTATGAGTTTAGACATCCTATGCTTGTTCTCTTCGTAGATCGTGTCTGTTTTGGGGCCGTTCACATGACTTTGTTATTAGCTTCTTTCAGTCGTTAGGTGGTGTCAGCTTTGGAGTTTTTCTAAAACCAGAATGAGAGCACTCAATTTTTCTTTTCTCATCCATAAGTTGTTGATTTTTCCTTCGGCAGGCTTTAAAAGAGGCACTTAGTTTATGGGATCTGCAGTTGGAACCCATCTTTGAAGGGGAGGAGGAACTTTCTCCAAGCATTGTGAATCGTTTCAATGACATTCTTTACTATTACTCGTTGGAGAAAACTCCTAGGATGTTTTGAAGTTGACAAAACTTATCCAAAGTTTATTCTGAAGATTTTTAGACTTTTATGTCAAAGTCTGAAGATAACCAGATTTTGTGTCAAAGTCTAAAAACTCCCAGACTTTGTGTCAAAGTCTGCCCACATTGACAAATTCCAGATTGAACGCTACTGAAGAATAAAGACTTACCCAGATGCAAGATTCTGTTTATCTCTTCAGGAGTTCTATTCGTAAGGCTTATGGATGGCCTTATGGATGGATATATCACCTACAAGATTGATTATCTTTATTGAAATCAATTTAGATAAATCAAATCTTTTCGGATTGCAAGTAAATATGGAAAGAATCTACTTTTGGAAATCAAGATCCTAATTGTATGGGCGAACAAGATTGACGGGCTTTCATCACAATCTTCAAACGACTCGAGATCTCCTTGATCGATTTTGTCCAACGGGTAGATTAGAAGAATTCCTTTGGAAAGTGTCAACAATCGAGAAAGCAATGAAGGAGTATTTAAGGTGGACTCTCTAGTTGTTCAATAGTGTGCGTAAAAGAGAAATTTCAAAATCTGAAGCTAACCATTTTCTTATCATTCGATATACTGAGCTCAAAGTTGTATTCAAAGAGAGAGACTCATTGTGAGACTTCATGAAATAGCAATAGAGACTCTTCACTATAAAGTTGAGATCGCAAGTCTGTAAAATCTCTTTTGATTCTTAATGGAATCCGGCTAGAATGCTGTCAGCGTAGAGAGTGGATGTAAGCTTGATCTAAGTCGAACCACTATAAATTTTGTGTTCTTATTTTCTTCCCTGAACTCATTTATTTTGTTCGTAGTTTTATTTAACTGCTAAAATCTGAATTTGCTCAAAGTCTATTGTTTTTTATACTCAGTTTTAAAAGCGAAATATTTGTACTGTTCCTTGCGGAAAATTATCTTCACACCTATTCACCCCCTCTAGGTGTTCATACTAGCACTTATAATTGGTATCAAAGCCTGTGTGCTTATTTCATTGAAGTGTTTTTACTTCTAAGCTAAAAATCTATGGCTAGTATTTTGGCTCAAGGATTGGTTGATGGTCAAAGTAACACCATACCTCCTTACTTTGATGAGAATGAGTACAATGTGTGGAAAAACAAGATGAAGGCATTTTTGAGATCAAAAGATCCTCTGGAGTGGGATGTGGTAGAAAAAGGGATCAATCCCAAAGTTACACCAATCTCAGAAAGAAGAAAAGAAGTTGTAGATGTTGGCGAAACAACACAAGCGAAAAAAACCAAGAAACAAACTCTTGATGCTAAAGTTATCTACTCTTTATACTATGCCTTATCTCCTACTGAGTATAACCGAATTTCTTCTTGTGAAATAGTGAAAGAAGTTTGGGACAAATTGCATGTTACCTACAAAGGAACTAATCGAGTAAAAGAAATAAAAATCAATATTCTACTCGGACAGTATGAAGCCTTCAAGATGAAGCTTGGAGAATCCATTACTGATATGTTCAGTCACTTCACAGAGATTGTAAACGGCATGGCTTATCAAGGACAATCAATCTCAGGACCAATGAAAGTCAATAAACTGTTTCGTGGACTTTCTCAAAAATGGAATCATGTGAAGACATCAATTAGAGAAACTCATAGGATCATGCCTCTATCCGTAGACGAACTAGTAGGCAGGCTTCAATCATCTCCTTCATGCAAAATACCCATTCATCTCCTTCCTGCTAAAAACTACTTTCTGAGGTATCTTTTGAAATGATCTTTGCTAGTTCTTTTCTTCATTCATTTTTTTTTTTTTTTTTGGTCTTGTAGCTTTGATGATTTCTCTTTTGGACGGGTTCAGATGAACTCTCTTACTCAATTCTTAGGTCTCTCTCCTCTTTTGCAGAGAAGAAACAATGGATATGGGTCTCTCTTTCAAATGGGTTGTTGACTGCATTAACCTCATCATGCAATTCGAGGTTTTCACTGCGGGGATGTGGATAAAATTTTGGGATTGATTTCTCGAACAGAACCCCAACAGGTCCTCAACCGTCAAAGACAAACGCTTTGAGGTTGGTGATACTCGTCTTTTTGTTTCTGTCCCTCTGTCCATCATTTTTTAGTAGTAGAGCTGCTGTTGAATGATTAGTACGTCAACCTCTTCCGAATATATCAAATGAATTTCCATGCACAATGATGAGGTCTAGTTATTCATTTTTTAACAGTTTCCAATCCAACATCAAAGATCCAAAGTTTGACTACGGGCACCATGGGAACTCGTAATCAAAAGTAGGTTTATAGATCTCATGTTTAGAACATTGGTTCATGAACGTAAGACAACAAAAGCGTGAAGGAAAAATCTTACATCCCACGTTCAAAACAATGGTTCTATATTCACAAAAGCATTGAAAGTAACAGCATAAGCAAGATCAGTCATATACGCAATGAAACACAAATCTGTTATGAGGCTCCTAAGAAGGCAAGCGAACAAATTTAGGAATGATTTTGACCCAAAGCTTATGGGTTTGGACATCCTATGCTTGTTCTCTTCGTAGATCGTGTCTGTTTTGGGGCCATTCACATGACTTTGTTATTAGCTTCTTTCAGTCATTAGGTGGTGTCGGCTTTGGAGTTTTTCTAAAACCAGAATGAGAGCACTCAATTTTTTCTTTTTTCGTCCATAAGTTGTTGATTTTTCCTTCGGCAGGCTTTAAAGGAGGCACTTAGCTTATGGGATCTGCGGTTGGTACCCATCTTTGAAGGGGAGGAGGAACTTTCTCCAAGCATTGTGAATCGTTTCAATGCCATTCTTTACTACTACTTGTTGGAGAAAACTCCTTGAATGTTTTGAAGTTGACAAAACTTATCCAAAGTCTATTCTAAAGATTTTCAGACTTCTATGTCAAAGTCTGAAGACTCCCAGACTTTGTGTCAAAGTCTGTCCACATTGACAAATTCCAGACTGAATGCTACTGAAAAATGAAGACTTATCTAAATGCGAGATTTTGTTTATCTCTTCAAGAGTTCGATTCATATGGCTTATGGATGGCTTTTTGGATGGATATATCACCTACGAGATTGATTATCTTTATTGAAATCTATTTAGATAAATCAAATCTTTTCGAATTGCAAGTAAATATGGAAAGAATCTACTTATGGAAACTAAGATCCTAATTGTATGGGCAAATAGGATTGATGGGCTTTCATCACAATCTTCAAACGACTCGAGATCTCCTTAATCAATTCTGTCCAACGGATTGATTGGAAGAATTCATTTGGAAAGTGCTAATGGTCGAGAAGGCATGAAGGAGTATTTAAGGTGGACTCTCTAGTTGTTCGATAATGTGCGTAAAAGAGAAATTTCAAAGTTTTAAGTTTACAATTTTCTTATCATTCGATATATTGAGCTTAAAGTTGTATTCAAAAGGGACTCATTGTGAGACTTCATGAGAGAGCAGTAAAGACTCTTCACTGTGAAGTTGAGATCGCAAGTCTATAAAATCTCTTTTGATTCTTAGTGAAATCCAGCTAGAAGGCTATTAACGTGGAGAGTGGATGTAGGCTTAATCTAAGCCGAACTACTATAAATTCTATGTTATTATTCTCTTCCCTGAACTCATTTATTTTGTTTGTAGTTTTATTTAACAGCTAAAGTTTGAATTTGCTTAAAGTCTATTGTTTTCCAGACTCAGTTTTAAAAGTGAAATATTTCTATTGTTCCTTGCGGAAAATTGTCTTCACAGCTATTCACCCCCTCTAGGTGTTCATACTAGCACTTACACTACTCACGTTTGCATCAAGGTTTTTGCTTTAGAAAGGTGAATAGCAAATGGCTGGATGAGAACGGCAAGGTCATTAGTGTGGACCAATGTTGCGGATATTTGCACGGAATGAAATAACTTGGTGAAGTAAGATTTTATGCTGTGGACGGGGAGCTGAATTTGGACAGGGATGAGATCATGAGAAGAGCTGCACCGTACTCAGAGGGTGCTGAAGTTCAGGAGAAGGCCGCTAGAGATTTGGCTGAAAAATACAGATTAATAAAGAAATATGGATGAGAAAGCTCGAGTAGGATTGAGTACTGGTAGTAGACTAGTAGTGGTATGGATGTTATAAACGGATGGGATACTAGACATGTACGGCTTGACTACACAAACTTGTTGATACGACAATGCACTATTGGTTTTTTACAAGTATATCCTTTTCTTTGTGCTGGTTCTACATTCTTTGTTTTTTTACTATGGCTGCCTAGATTATTAGTACTATCCTCGAAAAGATGATAAAGGAGCAAGCTTACATGCTCGAGTCTTATTAAGATGCATCAATGGATGACAAGAGAACAACTTGTGGTGTCATATTTGGAGAAAAATTAGAGTGTAACGTCTTCATGTCACTTGAGAGTAACAAAAAGTACTGAATGCTAGCATTTATGAAATTTTCCTGTATAATTTGAAGGTTGAATAGTCATCTATCATCCATGAGAAACATGCAATTACAATTAGGAGTGATCAATGGATGGGTTCTAAAACCTTCAAAAAATACAATCAAGTACTAAAACTTATCATTAAAGTATAATCGAGTTTTAAAACATTCAAAAAGTACAATGAATGGAAGAACTTGATTTGACAAATTCGACAAGTTTTAAGACTTAGTTGCACTTTTTAAAATTTTTAGGACTCAATTGCACTTTTGTAATGCGTTTTATGATTTAATTATATTTTTTAAAAGTTTTATAACTCGATTATACTTTCATAATAAGTTTTAGAACTTTAATGCACTTTTCTCTATACGTAAAACTAGACTCCACAAAATTGTTGATGCAACTATACACTTTTGTTTTTCTTTTTCTAAGCATGCGGTTTTCATTATGCTAGTCATACATTCTCTATTCCTTACTATAGCTACATAGATTATTAAAAAGATCGATACCACAAAAAATCATAAATCAGTACATCTATGACAAATTTAACTAAAATTAATTTTTTGACGACCAAAAATCTTAAACTAGTATACCTGTTACAAATTTACTCTTAATTACCATAAAAAAATACTAAATTGGTACACATGTGACAAATTTGCCCCAAATTAATTTTTTTTTTACCACCAAAAACCTTAAATTAGTGTATTTGTGACAAATATACACACCATTAAATTTGATTAATATTATAAAAAACCACAAAACTAATACAATTGTGACAAACGAAAAGTAAAATCTTAAATCAGTACATCAGTCAAATCATCCAACTTAGTAATTTGATAGTAAAATTTAACTAAAATTAATAGATGATAAATTTGTCATAAGTATACTAGTTTGGGATAAATTTGTCAAACGCATACTAATTTAGGGTTTTTGTGGTTATATATTAGTCTGAGATAAATTTATCACAAAATGTGTATTAATTTCAGATTTTTCATAGTATTAACCTTATTAAAAATATCCTCGCAAAAAATAATAATAAAGGAGCAAGAATATGTGCTCAAGTTTTATTAGAATGTATCGATGGAAGAGAAACAATGCAATAAGTAAATTAGGATCGTGAGATGAGATAGGGACAACATCTAGTCTATTTGCAAAGTTTCTTGAAAAGTATGGGATTATTACCCAGTACATTATAGCGTAGCAGAAACAAGAAACTGATGTGAAGTATGCTTAGGGCACGTATGACAAAATTTATGGAGTAGAAATCCAATTTCTCAATTTCTATTCTATAGACGAGTTTCTCAACAAAGAAACGCGTTTGATAACGATTCAGAATTTCTATTTCTTGAGTAAAAATTCGTTTGATAAGAGAATAAAATTTATATTTCTAGGAGCAACGACGGTCAGCATTCGGTGGCCGGAGTCTGACATTCGGCGATCAACACCTGGCATTCAATGATCAACAGTGGGTGGTCAGAGTCCGGTGCCTGACGGCCGATGTCCAGCGTCTGACGTCCAGAGGCCGATGACCAGTGACTAGCGGTGGGTGGCCAAAGGCCGAAGTCAGGTGGCCAGAGGCAGGTGGCAGGGGGTTAACAATCAGAGTACGGCGGCTGGCGACGGGTGGCCAACAGCCAAAGTCCGACAGTTGACATTTGACGGTCGGTGGTGACCGATGGGCGGTTGGCAGGGGATGTTCGGTGGTTGACGGTGGGCCTCCAATGTTCGGTGGTTGGCGATGAGTGGCCAACAACCAACGGGCATCTAACATCCGGTAGCCGGCTAGAGTCTGGTGGCTGACCCCTAGCATTTGGTGGCTAACGATTGGTGGTGAGTGGTTGATGGCCAAGGCCGGTGGCGGGCAACCGGCAACAGGCGGTGTGTGTTTGGCATCCCACGGGCGGCGGGTGGACAACAATGATGAGAGTGAACAATGAAAAAGTTTTGATCTCATTTATGTTCCAGAAATAGAAAAGCTAAAAATTTTAACTCATGATTTCTACTTCAAATCTATTTCTGTAACCACTGGGATTCGCCCCAGTGGCCTTGGAAGGGGGAGGTGAGGGGTATCCCCCTTCTCAGGCGGGGATGGGGTGGGGACGCGTAAGTTTCAGGAGTGGATTTCGACTCCACAGGGCAAAAATTGAGAGTGAGTGTAGAGTAGGAATAGAGTAGGGTGACAAAAAAAAAAATTCTGTAATAGAAATTTGTTCCAGAAAGAAATTGTGTTACCAAACAAATTTTTGTTCCAAACTTGTTCCGGGAAATAGAGAAACAGAGAAAACAGATAAATAGATAAATAGAAACGTTGTGCCGCAGTGTATATATTAAACCAACCAAGGCCATCCTTGCGATGAGTAAAAATTCTTCACTTTTCTATTTTTAAAATAAAAATGAGAAAAAAAGGCTTTTCACCCGTCCGCCATGCCGCCTGAAGGAGAACAACCGCCCGGGGGATAACAACGAAATTCAATTCCGAATTTTGTATGATAATCAAACACATAATTTTGTTCAGAAACTCATCAGGGAATAGAATTAGAAAAAATCAATTTATAACCAGAAATTTATCTCTAGAATGATTATAAATTTTTAAAACAGAATAGCGCCCTATTGTCCAGTAGCGTCACCATACTTGAGAGAAACAAGGCTTAGAGGCTCGTACCAGAAAAAAGCATAACAAGGATCCGCCTCGGTCCAACAACTCGTGAATCTACCCTTGTTCACATCGTACAAATACACGTTCCGCATGCAATGGAGAATAAGCTTGTCGTGCCTGTACGGGCCTACCAGGTAATGGCTGCCGCTGTCGTGCGGCAGCCACTGCGGCAGCCGGATCCTGTATTTCCTGGTCCACTCTCGTCTCATGTAGTCCCTGAGCACCCACACGTCGATGTGCGTGTTGTCCGGACGATGGACCAGCGCTAGCGATCCCCCAAGCTCCTGCATTTGCGTCCCCACGTTGAAGTCGCCCCATTCGGAGAAGTCTTCCGGGATCGGGATGAAGCTGAACTCCTCCTTGGCGAGGTCGAAGGAGAGCATCGCCCTCGCCAACCGGCGGCACGACAGCGAGTTGGTCTTCAGGAACCAATTCAGAGCTCCAGAAGCAAAGACAAAATCGTGACAAGGACCGGTGCAGTGAGGAAGCGGCGGGGCTTCGCAGGTCCTCCACGATCGCTTGTTGAAGTCGTAGATTCGAGCCCGCATCGTGCCGGTGTGGGTCTTCTTATCAAAGTCGATCGCATCGATTTGTACCATCTTGTACGCGTTGGTAGTGCAATCGAACCCCAGCCCATAAACAGGCATGCCCGGCGAAAGATCAGGTGCTCTCGGCAGTTCCAGGACTTCTCGAGTAAAGGGATTGATCAGGAGCTCAGGATTACTCTCGGCATCAGTGCTGTGCCCGAAAAGGAGCAAGCCATTGCAGGTGCCTTGGATCGCGTAGCCACTCAGTTCCGGGAACTTACCTAGCTCGATCTGCGCCACTACCGGCGCTTCCTCGTGAATCTTCATGAGATAGATCTCCTCTTTTTTATACTCGTGGTACAGAACCGCTCGTTCTTTCAAGCGGTGCAACGAGTTGCGGAAGTAGGGATCATCGACGACTTCTCGCCAGCGCCTGCAGACGCTCCGGTGTTGCAGCAGCGACTCGCCTGAGGCTCTCGAGAGGATGTCGGAGAGGATGGCTAGTGGAAGTTCATCCATGCTCGTCAAGGGTGGCGCTACCGTCTACTGGGCTATTGAACGCCGTAGATCCATTGCAAGGAATGAGATGGACTATTTATTAAGACTTTATGAATTATCGATTATGTTTCCTTGTTCTGTTGAGATGAGGATCACCCTTTGGAGATACGAATAAATGGATATCTTCCATCACCTTCCTAAACACGGTTAAGATCGGCATCACTATCTTTCCAAAATTCGATTGGATTCTGCTTATTCTTGATTGGTGGAAAATACCAAAAAAATCTTAAATATATTGCACTAGTACTAATCCAATCATAAATATTTCAATTAGAACATTTTTCACATTGATACCAATTTATCTATTCAGTCAATTTATGCCGGATATTACTGATATGGATGCCGATGACCAACGTGACATGTTGTGCACTAACGTGGACATTTTTAAAATATTTTTTTCCTTTCCCTTTTCTTTTGTCTGGTGGCCATCATTGATCACCAGCCATGCTGGCAAGGGCTAGCCTAGGGTTGGCCTCATTGGGCCGAGGGCAAGCATCCACTATTAGGGTATGCAAAAGAATTAGAAACCGTATGGACCGCCTGGAATTGGACTGGATTGAATCAGAAGCAGCAATTCCCATGGGGGCCGATCCTATTTCTAGTTCCAATTTAGTGAAATCGGTGAGTACCGAGCCAATTCCTGATTCTGGGCTTGGAACCACTTGTCCATCCACCCGGACCGTACCAATATATATATATATATATATATATATATATATATATATATATATATATATATATATATAATTCTATCTCAATTACTTAATTGTTTTATAGCTTTTTGATTATATATATATTTGTGGTTATCGAACATTATTGACTAATTTTGTCTTTTAGGTGTGTAATAATATTAACCCTCTTTTTTTACCCTAATCCATTTACTTGCTTTCTCACCTAAAACAAAATAAACAAACTTAGAGAAAGGAGAGAACCAATTGGAGTTGTCCATAAGAGCCAATAGCTCACTTTAAGAGTATAAATATATCTTTCCTTAGTCATTCCCATGATTAAATTAGGTTAAAGTTGACAAAAAATGAACCAAGCAATTAATGTTTTAACTTCTATTGATATTAAGACTCTTAACATAGAGTCTAATTCTCTACATGTTTCCGGTGTCGGAAAACCTTAAGAGGACTACATCATGATCTTTGAAGAAATTAAGTTTTTAGCTAATGAGTATTGTTTATTCGTTTTGTCTAATTTCAATTCTTAATTAAAATTAACGGCTCGCAATTCAACCCAAATATAAGGACGAACAAACTTTGTAGGGATTGGGAACCGGTTCCATGAACCCACCCGAGAATTGAACAAGGTCGGCGGTCCGGTTCCTGAGTGGATCTATGGAACCAATGGGTGAGAATCGAGTCTCGATTCTAATATTTCAAAACCGATCCTTAGGGGTAGATCTCGATTCCAAGGTGAGAACCGCTCACTCAAATTATGCTCACCCTAGACGAGGCGATGCTGGCCCTAGGCCCAACAAGGTTGACCCTCGCTGGCTACTGACAAAAAGAAACGATAAAGAAATGGGAAGGAAAAAAATTAAAATTCAATAAATTTAAAAATTATTAAATCATGTCAATGACAACCGACGTCCATTTCAGTAATTTCTAGACTATATTGACCGGATATATTGAGTTGGCATGAATGTAAAAAATGTTTAAGACTTTGAAAGATTTAGAACTGAATTAATATTAAGAAAAAACAAACACAAACAAATACGTTAAGTTTGCAATAATGATGGAAAGATCAAATACTGTGTTGTCAATATTTATATTTTGCAACAGTTTCAAATTTTCTGTCATGGCTAAAATATCACATAAAGGGGGTGAATAGGTGATTTTGGGGAAATGAATTAATTTAAACCAATATTGTAGTAAGACAACTTCTAATAAAGTGGTCAGATTTTACCAATGCACAAGTCTATTACAAAAAATTAAAAGAGTAAGGGACAAGAAATTGCACACTTAAGATTATAGTGGTTCAGCTTTTGCAAGCCTACATCCACTCTTTTGCGCTACAGCCAATTGGCCAGAATCCACTGATAAGAACCGATCAGAGGTTACAAGATCTGAGCATCGAACACTCTGGCTCGTGTGTAAAACTCCTTACACCTTCTCGACCACTAAAGGGTTACACAAATTTGCTCACTAAATCAAATGCAAAATTATCACAAACACCCTTTAGACTTTAGATTAAAGGCTCCAATACTTGTGAAAGTGAATTGTTATCCTTCTGCTTTGAGATCTCCTTTTATACCCCTCCTAGTCCAAGCTGACAGTTGGACATGCCTTCAAGAGGATCATCCAGCCAATCCACCCGTTAGTCCTAGATTTGTTTGAGAAGATCCAATGGCATGAGGATCACCGAGGTTGAAAACTTCCCATAAGATTTGTTGCCCATACAGCTAGTTGGGTTTCCAAAAGTCGAGTGTCTATGTTTATAAAAAAAATAGCTCACCTTCGAAGTTTGAGGAAAGTTTAGAAACATGAGGATTTTTATGAAAACCTTCCTTTTAAAGCTCCTCCAAAAAGAAGCAAGTAATCTAGTCAATTTTTCCACAAGCCGTTGCATACGAACATGCCGTAAGCAGTGTTAAATCTTGGATTATGTGAACAAAACATCGTCCCCAAATCAAACCACCGAGAGAACCCTTGTGCTCTTCCACCTCCAACTTGGTGTAGCCCTCTCTCTCTCTCTCTCTCTCTCTCTCTCTCTCTCTCTCTCTCTCTCTCTCAATTTATTACCCGTAATATCGATTGATGTTTGTTGCTTGCTATTTCCTACTCCAGATATCACCATAAATATATGGATGTTGTTTTGTATTGTTGTAACAACTTTTCCGGAACATATATTGGTCTATCCTATGTGCCGGAAGAGGAAATGTTGGCGATGGTAATGTGGTGCAAGCAAGTTAAGTCTTCCTTTCACATTTTCGGGGAGCTACATTCGAAGATCAGAGAATGTGGGATTCAGTCATTGAGAAGGTAGAAAGAAGATTGGCTAGTTGGAAGAGGTCATACCTTTGTAAAGGAGGCATTTAAATTGGTTTGACTTCCAAGAAGCACCCTGTTGGTCTTGTGAAGCTATGGCTTTGAGGGTTTTTAAGACAATTTTTGTTGATGAAAATGACTCCAGTATTTAAGGGACTCTTCCCAATTGTTTCGGAGGATGTATAAAGCCTTATAGAATATTTTTCCCTTTAATTAGTGGCTGCTGAACTATACAACATCTACAGAACCAAAAGCTACCGCATGAAGTTAATACCGCCAAACACGCATCCTAATGAGCGTGTCGGTTTAATTTTGTTACTTTTCCCCTCCACCAACTATATAAGTTAAGACACTCGAGATTATAGAGAGGAGATTGGAAGCAACCAAGAAGCTTGCCGTATTAGAGTAGTTTGATCGAGAATCAGTAAAATCCCTTTGGACTTTGGGGGTTGGGGGGTCGTGTAGGGTATGAAATTTTCTATTAAATTTCTATAAGGCTCGGTGCAGAGTGGCTTACATTGAGGACTAAAATTATCTTTCTTGTAGAGCATAATCATTGAGATATGGAACAGACCATTTTGGATGGGTAAAATATATTGGGGAAGATAGATTGTCTAATTTCAGCTCCAATCCTGCTTTAATGGCTATTGAGCCCGCGAATCGTGTGAAGTTAGCATGGTGCAGTGCAGGTATGAGGGATGTCTTAGTGGCAGCCTGAGACATTTGCCATCATGCGGTGCTTGGTGGCTTCCATATTAAGAGATCCATGAATTACATCATATTAAGCTGTCTGCTTCTCTGAAAGTTAAGTCTATATGAATGCCTTAAAGGCTTATTCTCTATCTTCTACTGTAGCCAGATTTTATCATTCTACATGTTTCCTCTGCTACATCATGCTTAGCAGTCTATTGTCAAACTAAATTGAACATTGTTGCTGAAGAACTTGGTAACAGTGGCGTGGCATACTAGCATGAGTGATTTTTTCCTTTCTGGAAATGTATTGCTACAATTATTTGAACCAAATAAATAATTTTCGAATTATAAACCTTGCCCTTGCAGGTTTTTAACTTATATTCTTTTTGAATTGCAAAACCTTGGACCATTGTTTCTTCATGTGAATCTGAGGCTTATACAACAACAGCGACAGCGACAACAACATCGAAACCTTGTCTTACTAAGTAGGGTCAGCTGTGTGAATCCTTTCACGTTATTGGGCATGATTTTGACTCGAATTTTTTGTAAGACAATGTTTTTGAATCTGAACTAGACTGGCCGGTTCAACCGGTTAGGCCAGGAACCAGACCACGGTGTGCTCTTGCTTTACTCACTGGCACTGGACAAGACCTGGTCAAAGCCAGTATTGACCTAGTTTAACCAGGCAACCAGTGAGCGCATCACCAGTTTGACCGATCTTTCCGTAACAAATTTAGAGAGAGGAGGCAAGGGGAATGATCCCGTCTTTTAGAAGGTGGAATGAGTGTCTCGGCCATCTGAGCTGTGCTCTCATGTTGGGTTGTGTTGGGAATAACGGATCCTCGAAAACCGGATTCGACACTAAATCGAACCCCTAAATCAATGCGGAAGCGAAGCCCGGGAAAACGAACACGTATCACCGATCCTAAAGCACACCACGGATTCGAGCGTACCTTTTAGCCACAAATTAAACACCGACGCCGATAGGAGGAAGAAAATCCGGTCCTGTTCGATCCGATGAAGCTATGAAGGGAAGAAAAATTGCCGGAGCCTTACTATTTTTCTTTTGTCTTTTGAAGAGAGAGAGAGAGCGCGCAGGAGAAAAGCGTACGTACGTTTTGTTTTCCAACCAGTGCCATCTCTCTCTCTCTCCTCCATTTTATACCTTCCCCCATCCACGGGCCCTATCCCCGTGGGCCGGGCTTTTTGGGCCCAACTTGGGCGAACGGGCCTTAAGCCCAATTGCTTATAAAACCTTCATCTCCCACTTGCACATGGTGGGCCGAACAGTATTCTCTTTACCTCTCTTCAACATTCATACCGGTGAATAATCCGTACGACCAGTATACTTTGAGAGCTCGTTGCTATACATCTGTTAGGAATATATAGCAGTTCATAATTGGCGTCTCACTCTTAGTAGATTTAGTATGCAGTACCCTAGATCGATCGATCACATTTATATCTCTCTTAATCTCTTTCAAACATGATATATATATTGTATTCACAATTACAATTATCACAAAGACAATCATAATTGGTCGACCAGTGAATACAAAAGTACAATGTGATTCTCCAAAATCGATCTTCCTATTTCCTTCAAACTCTCAACTTTAGTTCAGCTTGCTTTTCTAGAAATGTCCCATTAGATCGAATCAACTCATGACCATTGGCAACATCCTAAGATAGCAAACACTAAATAGAAATCTTGAGAATAAGTAAGAGTCATGAGGGGACTAAAAATTGAGGAACTATTTTCCTCAGGAGTCTCACACGTCATAAAAGTTGAGATCAAACTTTTTGCCACTCTTATTGGTCGTCTCATGCATATGTAGTATGAAATACGTATTACGGTATTAACTCATTTCCCATGGAGCGTATGTCTATACTTTCAATACCATACAGATGATAGTTTAGACATACCCAATGTCTAACTTGAGTTCACGTACCTACTCATTCACAAAATTCATCAGAACTCACATCTGGCATCTTAGATAGATAAAGTAAAATATGTGGGGTATTTTACTTTCGGACATTGTAAGAATTATGTCATCATCTTAACACTCAGTTAAGGCGACGTACGTATTTTAAGCTTGAGCTCTCGATTATCACCTAGATAATAAGCTTAAAAACAGTCTCATCTCAATTTATCACACAGTAAATAGAGGCAAGAACCCGTGTGAGTGGGCTAATCTTATATATGTCCGACATACTTCTCTTAACTTAAAGTAATGCACTGAGCATTAAGATGCATAAAGATCATACAAAGATTCATAGACATTAATCAATGAAAATCAAAATTTCATAAATGTGAACAATTCAGGGAAATTACAATCCAATACATCAGACTTTACGCAATCCTAGAGATTTTACATGACCACAAAACACATCTCTAGGTATTGGCTTTGTCATAGGATCGGCTACCATTCTATGCGTAGATATGTACTGCAAGTTCACATCCTTCCGTGCAACCATATCTTTTACAAAGTTATACTTGGTATCTATATGTTTGGTCTTGCCATGATACTTTGGATCTTTGGTGTATGCTATAGCTGCTTGGCTATCACAGTTAACCAATAATTGATTTGGAGCTTTCTCAATAACACCTAAATGATCCAAGAATCTCTTAAGCCAAACTCCTTCTTGTACTGTTGTTGATAATGCCACGAACTCAGCTTCTATCGTGGACAAGGCTATACACATTTGCTTCTTACTGCTCCATGATATGGCGCCATTGCTCAGTAAGAAAGCAAATCCTGAGGTAGATTTTCTTTCATCTAAATCTCCTCCCCAATCAGCATCCGAATAGCCTTCAAGTCGCGAGATCCTTTCCTTGGTAATTCAACTTGAAATCAGCAGTTCCCTTCAGATACCTCAGTATTCTCTTAACGGCTTTCCAATGTGCTGAACCTGGATTGGATTGGTATCTACTCACCATTCCAACTGCAAAACATATGCCGAGTCTTGTACACATCATAGCGTACATCAAGCTCCCAATAGCACTTGCATAAGGAACATGTTTCATTTGTTCCTTCTCTTGTGGAGTCCTTGGACACAGTTTATGGCTCAATCATTCACCCTTTGCAATAGGAGTGTCTATGGGTTTACAATCTTGCATACGAAATCGTTCAAGAACCTTATTTATATATGTTTCTTGCGAAAGAGACAACGATCTCTTCAAACGATTTCTTGAAATCTTAACTCCAAGAATGTATGCAGCTTCACCCATATCCTTCATCTCAAAGTTAGAAGACAACCAACTCTTGACAGTATTAACAAACTCCATATTGCTTCCGGCAATCAGTATATCATCAACATATAATGATATGATCACAAATTGATCCTTGGATCTTTTGATATATACACAATGATCCTCATCAATCATTGTAAAATCATATGCCATTATGGCATTATGAAAACGTATATACCATTGTCTCGATGATCGCTTAAGGCCATATATCGACCTCAAAAGTCGACATACCTTTCTTCTTGGCCTTTCACTATGAAACCAGCGAGGTTGTTCCATATATATTTCTTCCTCTAATTCTCCATTGAGGAAAGCAGTCTTTACATCCATTTGATGTAACTCAAGATCCAGACTAGCCACTATTGTCAAAATAATGCGAATTGAGATAAATCTCACTACAGGAGAAAATGTATCTTCATAATCAATTCCTTCCTATTGATTATACCCCTTCGCTACAAGGCGAACCTTATGCCTTTCTATCGAGCCATCGGCCTTTCGCTTTATTTTAAGAACCCATTTGTTCCCAATAGCTCTGCGTCCTTTTGGAAGATCAACCAGTTCCAAGACTTGGTTTGATTTCATTGACTCCATTTCCTCTTCCATTGAATTAATTCATTTTTCCTTACTAGGGCAATTCAGAGCCTCATTAATGTTTCTTGGCTCATCCTCATCTTGTGGAGCAATCATAAAAGTTTCTCCTT
The DNA here is from genome assembly GCA_014182575.1 of Eucalyptus decipiens. NCBI lineage: Eukaryota > Viridiplantae > Streptophyta > Magnoliopsida > Myrtales > Myrtaceae > Eucalyptus > Eucalyptus decipiens. The sequence goes on from CM024619.1 coordinate 16,617,116, forward strand.
CAATGTCAAAACGTCAACGGGGAATACTTTGGCGACTTGTTCGCCGTATGGGAGATTGTACACTTTGTACATCATTCCCCATCATGCTCCCACCTGGATTAGGTAATGATGATGTCGTCTCATCATGTGGTTGTAATTGAGAATGAGTTGAATTCAATTCATCACTTCTCATATTACTCCCACTTGGACGAACTCCACTAAGATCATTATCTTGATCCAAGGTTTCAAATAGGGAACAATCTTCCCCTATTTCGCCCTTCTTAGGAAATTCATCCTCTAAGAATGTGACATCCTGTGATTCAAACTCAGTTATACTCTCACTTTCCTGCTCACCTATGAACACATGCCATTTTGAGTGTTTCGAGTATCTTATGAAAATACTCTTCTTTCCTCTATGACCCAATTTCCCAAACTTGTGAGAGACTCATGTATATAGGCAACACAACCCCATGGCTTAAGAAAACTTAAGTCCGGTTTTCTACCTGTCCATAACTCATATGGAATGGAAGTAAATGATTTGGAAGGCACACGGTTAAGTATATAGGCAGCAGTTAACAACGCATCACTCCAAGAGGTAATAGGTAAGTTAGCATGAGCCATCATGGACCTAACCATTTTCAGTAGGGTTCTGTTTCTTCTCTCCGCAATACCATTTTGTTGAGGAGTATATGAAATAGACAACTGTCTTTCTATTCCTTTTTCATCACATAATTTTCTGAACTCATCAGATAAATATTCTCGACCTCAATCGGATCTCAATGCTTTTATTTTCTTGTCTAATTGATTCTCTACTAGGTTCATAAACCTTTTGAAACAACTTATTGCTTCAGATTTATGATAAATCAAATAGACATATCCGAATCGAGTATAATTATCAATAAATGTGATGAAATAAACAGCCCCATGCCTTCCTCTCACATTCATTGGACCACAGACATTAGAATGGATTAAATGCAGAGGAAATTCAGCTCTTTTCCCTTTCCCAAATGGTTTCCGTGTTGTTTTCCCTTCTAGGCAATGCTTACATATGGGTAAATCGACCTTTTCAATGTTGCCCAACAAGCCCTCTTTGGCTAGTCTATTCATACGTTGTTGGCCAATGTGACCAAGTCGAGCATGCCACATATTCACATCATTATCATAGGTATTAGGAGACGTGATAAGGGAATAACAAACATTTGCATGAACATAATCAATATCTAATACAATGAAACCATCCAGAAAATAGCCACGACCATAGTAATTTGTATCTAAAAACAAATTCACACCTCTATTACAGAAGTTCATATTAAAACCTAGTCTAACCAACACTAATACGGACACTAAATTCGACGAATCTCCGGAGCATACAAAGCACATCATGAAGGAACAAAGTGCGTCCACCACGCATGTTCAGTTGGCTGGTGCCAATTCCTTTCACTTCAGCTCTAGAGTTGTTTCCCACATAGATCCACTTAGTTCCAGTAGGTACTCGTCGGAATTCCACAAAGGATCCTCTATCCTTCGCTACATGGTCCGTCGCTCTTGAATCCACAGTCCACAAAAGATTAGACTCAGTTAAGAACACAGAACTCGACACAAAAGTAAAGTTCTGAAAAGTACAAGGGGTGCATACCTTCTTTGGCTCACGATAGTCGCGAGCATAGTGACCATTTTTGTCACAATTGTAGCATTTCACCCTTACTAGCTTTTTCATGCGATGACGCTTTCCTCTATCATGTTGGTTAAACTTGGGTTTCTTCCCTGAAGGACCAGCTTCTTCCTTGCCTTTCCCTTTATCAAACCAGCTAGGGCGCTTGCGCTTGGAGCTCGAAGCTCCATTTGAGCTAGAACTAGCATAATAGAGTTCAGCATCCGGCTTAGCCGCCAAGAGGCGGTCCTCTTCCAGCTCAAGATGACGCATAGCATCCTCGAAGGTTTTGATATTTTCATTATGAGTCAGGTGCATCTTCATATGCTCCCAACTCTGAGGCAAGGAACGAATCACTGCTTGCACTTGCTGCTCATCTGTGAGGACATGGCCAGCATCTTTCAGCTCGATTATCATGTTTGACATCTTTCTAAGATGTTGCTTCATGGTCTCGACCATGAGGCTTCTTGTAAGAGTCAAACCGATAGTGAGATGCCTCGATCCAGTCACCGAAGTATGACCGAATCTAGCTGCCAATGCCTCTCACATTTCCTTGGCATTGTCAAAACGCCTAAACTCTCGCATGACGTCATTTTCCATGCTGCTCAGCAACGTAATGCGAGCAAGAGAATTCTTTCGTTTCCATGCAACAAAAGCTTCCTTGTCTCTCTTGTGCTGTGCAGTGGTTCCTTCTTCAGGTTCAACCATGGTCAGGTTAAGAGCCTCAAGTGCTTCTTGCTCTTCCAGCACATACTGGATTTTCATTTGCCAAATTTCATAGTTGTCACCATTGAGCTTTTCACCTTTGTTCAGCTCGGCAACTATGCTTTTTTGTGGCTGAAGCCATTGATCCGAACACATCGAGACAAATATGCACGAATTGTTAATGCCTATCATTTATGCATCCCTATTTACATAGACCCATCATATTAATGAATAATTTCAAGTAAAGCTTCAGAATCAAAAGGTCACTATGTTTCCAATTATCCTCCAAAAATCCTAACTTAAAACTATCATTAATATGATTGTCATATGCAAAATCAATTCTATGAAGCTACAAAAACTTCTAAAACTACCCCTGACTAATTACCCACAAAGAACAAAGCAATTAACGAGGAAAGCAACAGATAATTGGCATCCAATAAAACAATAAACTTTCAACTAATACAACCAAGATATCGGTTGTTACATCAACAACAATTAGGTAGTAAACAATACATAATATGTCCACAAAGCACACTTAACATAAATCAGCCAATACAACTAACACAAAGTCAGCACACGAACTGGGAAAGATCCTCTTTTGTTCAATTTCTTGATCTTTTCCCTTGTCATAATACAGTAATATTCATTTACAAAATCTATTACAATTTTCTTATAGGAAGCATCTCCGTTGACATCCCATATGCGATTCAACACATCTTGCCATTCAGGTGGAAGAGTGTTTAAGAAAAATCGCACCATCTCTGACTATGACATAGGACGACCATTCCATATGACCTGTTGAATTTTCCCGTTGACTTCAAGGACGTGATCAATTAAGTCACCTCTCTCCCATCGATGATCGGGCAATAAATCTGCTCGGCTATCAACTTAGACTGACCTATCCTTTTGTTCATCGGTAACTGCACGAATAAGTGTGCGCAACCTCAGGGGAGGCATTGTTCCTGCAACAAATGCATAACAAAATAAGGGATCACTTATAATCCACAGACTTAATTGAAAAAGAAACACATTCTTTTCCCCCATTTTTTTTTCGATCAACGGTCAACGGTCGTCGATCAACGGTCGTTGGTCGGGTCGTCGGTCGCCGGACCAGTCGGACAGGACGGGCCGGGTCGCGCGAACCGCCCGCACGTGTAGCGCGCGTGCGCGGGCTGACGTCACGCAGACATCAGCCGGCACGTGTCGCGCGCATGCCAGGCTTCCGCGGGTCGGGTCGGGTTGGGTCGCCGACCGGTGACCGCCCGGCCAACCGACGTCAGCATGCGTCGGTCCGTCGACCGACGCGTGCTGGTTGGCCGGACGGCGGCGCGCACACGCTGGGCGAACCAGCGCTTCCGGGCGCATCGCGCCCACGCGCAGCGCCTTCTGGCCGCGCGTGTGGGCGCGTGCGAAGTCGCCCGGCAGCGCTCGACATATCGCCAGACTCGTCTCGACATCGCCTTTCTTCCTATGCCATCAGAATTCTATTTCGACTTACGAAAACTCGGAAAAATGGCCGAACAGCGCTTGGGTGTCAGGATTTTAGCCCCGAACCGTACGGCCGAAGTTCTTTTTGCGAAAAATAAATCAAAACATCAAAAACAGGTCGGAAAAAACGTGAACTAGCGCTACGATACCAATGTTGGGAATAACGGATCTCGAAAACCGGATTCGACACTAAATCGAACCCCTAAATCAATGCGGAAGCGAAGCCCGGGAAAACGAACACGTATCACCGATCCTAAAGCACACCACGGATTCGAGCATACCTTTTAGCCACAGATTAAATACCGACGCCAATAGGAGGAAGAAAATCCAGTCTGTTCGATCCAATGAAGCTATGAAGGGAAGAAAAATTGCCGGAGCCTTACTGTTTTTCTTTTGTCTTTTGAAGAGAGAGAGAGCGCGCAGGAGAAAAGCGTATGTACGTTTTGTTTTCCTACCAGTGCCATATCTCTCTCTCCTCCCTTTTATACCTTCCCCCATCCACGGGCCCTATTCCCGTGGGTCGGGCTTTTTGGGCCCAACTTGGGCGAACGGGCCTTAAGCCCAATTGCTTATAAAACCTTCAGGTTGGATGGGTAAGATTAATATCATTGTATGCTTAAATTAGTAAACTGTGCAACTAATTAACCCTGCGGTTGAACCTGTTCAACTGCGAACTAAAAACCAGACCGGTTCTTTCTGGTTTTGAAAACAATCTGTAAGATAAAGGTACTGCTTTGTTTTGTCTCCTTCATGCCATTTAAGGTCTTTTTTGCCTCTTTCTATGCGGACTATTTATCCCATAACTATTTAGATTGCAACCATTTCTTTTTGGAACATTAAGCCCAATGCCATGCCAATATTCAGTCTTTTTCTTTTTTTGCCAACATGTGATTTTTTTGTTAATGCATCAATTAGGCTGTTTTTTCCATGAAAGTAAGATCCGCGAAGTGCCCAATAGTATAGACCATATGGAAAGGTTCTTCTGGTACAGCTTAACTTAATGCATATTCTTCACATTCTCATCTAGAGAGATTAGCCTTCGTTTGCATCTGCTGACATTACTGCAGGTTCTTCTCGGGGAAAGTTTGCAGGATGTTGACAATCCTTCCTGGAAGATACAAGTGGGTATTTCACCAAGACAAGAAGTTGCATTGTCAATAAAGGTATGGCCTATTGCTTCAGTTCTCCATGTGGAGAGTACCTTTTACGCTCGTCAACAGTTGTTTAGCTATTGATAGTAGACTCAAGTCTGAGTTATTTGCTCAAGTAATTTCTCTGGTTAGGTTGCGATTCAACCCCTTATGGTGGTGATTGATACTGAATATTTCCTTGACTTCATCGAGTTTCTTGATATATTGGGGTCTTTTGAGTTTCAGCATGAACGGGTAAATAAGCACCCAAAAAAAGAAGCAGAAGATCCGATGCTTAGTAATGATGGCAAATATATAAAGAGCTGGTCATAAAAGCAAAGACAGCTGAAATAGTCAGTACAGTCAACCTGTCTGCCATTCATTCGAATGACCAATAACAAAACATATCAACAATAGAAACCTTACATGCTCCAGAGTGTTGCAGAAGTTCGATGAATTAAGAACTTGACTTTGCATCCACACATGTTATCACTTGCAATAGTGTCCCCATTGCTTTATGGAGGATGGAATTCTGTCGCTTCATCTATATCCTGCAGAAGTGTCAAAGAGTTTCAAAGACGAAAAATATTATGACAATTTGGAGTAATAGTGGTCACTAAAACGGTCCTGGTCAAACCCTTCACTAATTTGATACCGGCAGAATAAAAGAATATCAAATTATTTGCATTTTAACTCATTAAAAGATCTTTGTTTATGATCTTACTTTTCAAACTTCAAGAGACTTCTGTTTCTCAATTTAATGGAAGCAGGAATATAAGTTGCTCATGAGAAAGTTACCTTGATAACTTCATCTGAAACGACACCAGAAATCTGACCAGAGTCGTCAGTACCTCCAGCACCAAGCATACCAAGAGACAGCCAATTCAACCATCGACGCGACCTGCCTGATGACTACCCATCATTCCGTGACTTCTCAAGACTCGGTTCCACATAGTTATTGGTAGACTCACATAAAAGCTCCTAGAGATAGAATAACTAGATATAAGACGTAATAATTGATTTGCTTGACCAGCCACGTGAAAAAGGAAAAAAAAAAACTTAAATTCCACTTTACGATTAGAAAACTAATCACAATAACACACTGCGATCATCGCCATTATTAAGTACTAACAAATAAATGAAGCAAATTGTGAGACAAAACCTCTATCGTACCTGGAATTCATGTTCAGCAACTGAGCCATAACTTAGGATATCTTCTATATCAGATGCTCTTTCCATTTGCTCCAACTCTTGAAGAATTTGTTTGTCAACTGACTGATAATATCAGACTCCAAAATGAGGGATTAATTGGAAAAGAGATCTATTAAAGACTTGCTAGTGGCATGACATATATTATAAATTGAGAATGTGTGAGTTAACAGGGTCTATATTCTTCTAACTCTCTCCTTTCTCATTATATGGTCCAAGTAGGAGGTTTTGAAGTCAAATCTCCAAGCCCCTCATTTGCTACGATTACAACTTATTTTCCATGCTTCAAATTCAGGACACATCTCATCCCAACGAGAAGGGTGACCAATAATATTTAAATTAAGGTCCATCTAGTGGTTTAAGAAACATATTCCCGACGATTGTTTCTGCAAAGGAGTAAAATTTGGCATTATTTGGCATGTCTGAAGATAGCTACGCAGATCAACGACAACCATTGAAAAAGATGCCCTTTAGTTGCAGCAATCATTATCCACAGCCCAATTTGAAAATTTTCAGCTCCTCGGTCCTCTCTGTCAGAAAAAAAACGATTGAAGAAACTCCTAGCATTCACGCTGAAGCTGTCAACAATTACCATGATCATAGTGAAGCACCATCATCGGCTTGTGAGATCTGGGGGAGCAAAATACTATCCAGAAAACCTTCAGGGGAACCTCACTACAGAAGAACTAGCACCTCCTGACACAGCTGGTCAAATGACGAATACGTCTACCTAACTACCGCCCTATAAATCTCCATGCACCTCATGAAAATACTGTCACATTAATGACAAGCATCATATCGAAAAATATTATTCTTAATGATAGCCACTGGATCCTATGGTAAGTACGAAAGGAACTGTAAAATGAAAAGAAAGGGTATAACAATGACGACAAAAGAAGATAGTGAGACAATAATAATGACATTATGTAAGACGAGTCGAATCGTGAATTGATTATTAAGGTCAAATTGAATTCAAACCTACATCCTTAACCAAGATGCACACATGAACAAGACCTTTTCTGGTTTGAAAAATAAGAAACTACCAGAAACCTGGACACCATTTTCATGCTGTGCATGGTATAGAAAATCAATTATTTCGAGAATGTTAAAAAAGCCAGGCCAATAATGAAAGAAAAACTCTGTGCATTAACAGCTCGCGCATCCTTTCGGTCATTAAATGCCACATATATTAGCATCAAGAAAGACCAAATTTGTGCCTAAGTTACGGGATCGACCACACAAATACTCCTGTGTCTGTAGAAAGAAGGATAGGCAAGATGATGAAAGTCACACAGACACATTCAGTAGCGCTAGAATAGGGTGAAAGTGATTGCTTTCACAACTAGCATTGCTCAGCCATCGATTGTCTCCAGGATTCTCCCTGAAACTCAAACCTCCGTTGGAGGAGTTGCAGTAGATTTCAAACCCGTTATCTTTACAACTTTGTGGACTTGGCATTTTGTGGCAGGTGAAGGAGAAAAGAGAACTTCAGGTTTCTCACTAAGACAAAAGTTAATAAAAGAAGCACCATAAAGCTGTAAAGGCAAGTAACAGGAAGAAGTAGTCAGGCATGTAAATATCCTAACTTCCAACCAAGTTCAAAAGCAGATCATCAAATAATGGGACTTCTATTTATTGAAATACACTCAGTTCGGCTCTTCTCACATATCAGGGCGGAAATGTGCATGCCTCACTATATTGAGCGGCAATGCGCATATTTCGGACATCTCAACGATTAGACGGATTGCAGAAGAATGGTAAGATTATGGGCCCACCTCATTAGCAGGATTGTGGAAGAGCGGTAATAATTATGCGGCAGACATTAAAATATAGCGCAACTGAAGCAAAAGGTCCAAATCCAAAAGCCACATCCAAAAGCAACAGCAATGCCAAGATAGGCCCTCTATAGTTGTTCCTTCACTGACAGAAAAAACGCATAGAAACATCATCACACAGGCTTGCATTTTATGTAGTTTAAGCTCCCTGGAATTGTAGGTTGCAACTTACCACTAAAAAGTTTCGACCAAAAAAAAAAAAAAAAAAAAAAGTTACCACTATAAAGAAATTACTCTTTAACTCACCAGCAACTAAACCATATCTAACACCAAAGTCAAAGAAAAAGCACATTGATAGCTAGGAGAGAAATTCAACAATATGCCTTATTATAGATCAATATTGTACCGTGAATCGATTATGAATTTTAACCGATTTTGTTGACTAGGTGCCGATCAACTAACGTGACAAAATCGATATTGACGTGGATAACTTTTAATAATATTTTAATATTTTTTTTTATTCTTTCGATGTTTTGTTTTATTTTATTTTCATTTTCCTCTCTTTTTTTCTTTTTCTTGTTTCCTTTCTCTCCTCCTTCCTCCAATCGGTCGCCGGACCTCGACAACCAACTAGAGGCAATGGGAAGCGAGGTCGAGGTCAACCTCGCTGGCCTCTGGCAAGCCTCATGGCCACTGGTGAGGCTCCAACCCTTGCCAGAGGTTGTAAGGGCTATTCGCAGTAGGTGGTGAGGCTCGCCCTAGTCGAATCTAACAAAGGTTGAGCCTTGCTGAGGGCAACCTTGGGAAGGCTTGACCTCGTCAAATCTGGTAAGGGTCAAGCCTCGCCAATCACTGAATCTAGCGAGGGTTGAGCCTCACCCATGGCCAGTGAGGCTTGGCTCTCCCCAAATCTAGCGAGGGTGAGCCTTGTCGCCTAGTGTGAGTAGCCATCGTGGCCTCTAGCTATGGCTCGAGTATCACCAATGGCCATGAGGATTGCTAGGGACCAGTAAGGTCGACCTCAACCTCGTCGGCCATCCCCTTTGGCTGGTCGCCGAGGTCTGGCGACCGGCTAGAGGAAGGAGGAAGAGAAGGAAAAAAGAAAAGAGAAAATGAGAAATAAAAAGAAAATGAAAATTCAAAATTCAAAATTCAAAAATATCAAAATATTATTAAAAGCTATCCATATTAGCATTAGCCGCGCCGCGCCGCGCCGCGCTAGCCAACCAATGTCCAATCAACAAAATCAACCTAAATTAGCTAGAATGGCTGAATTGGCACCAAATCAAAAGACTTATGACTAAATTGACACCAATAAAATGTTTAAATCTAAATTGACACAATTAAAAAAAGTTTCGGACTAAATTGACACTTTTCCCAAAAGATCTGTCCTACCATTCCGTGTTTTAGCAAACTAATTGTGGAAATCTCATGTCCCCTTTCCTAGACCCACGTGAAATTTAGTAATTGCGGCCATCCAATCAACCATATCAACCCCATATTGCACTCTTGAATCGTTGGTAAACAAACGAGTGACCACTTGCCAATAGGGGTGACCGATTACTGGTCCGATTTAGTTTCACCTAGGAACCGGGAATTAGAAAGGGAGGATCGATTCCTAATTTTTGTGACTGGGAACCCGATCACTTGCAAAAAAAAAAAAAAAAAAAAAAAAAAAAAAAAACTAGAGTTATTACTATTTTTAGGGTTCATTGCTATTTTTAAGAAATTAAAAAATATATCTTTAAAATAAAAATTGGTCTAGTTCAATCCAATCTAGTCCAGTCTAGTTCTCTCCTAATTTTTATGGAACCGAAATCAAATAGATCCCTCATGGAACCGGACCGAACTAGTCCGTCTGGTCCGATATAGGTGATTCCCAATTTGGGCGATCCAATATACTCACCCTATTTGCCGATTGTAGTCAAATAAAGTATGGCATTGCCCAGCGAATAGAGCTGTTCTTGCGGCTGCATTCCTCGTGAAAACCTAGGCGAAGAAGAGGGCGGAGCCAGGGGAAGATGAGATCGGCTAGGGGTTGAAGAGGAACCTAACAATATTGGTGGGCTAAGAGATTGGGCCTAAAGGGGGCCCTATAACTATGGGCTGCGCACGAACATAATCGAATTGTGGGCTGGAAAATTGGGTTGACTCGGGCCCAATGGACTATTTTTCAGGCTCGTGATCAGATCTAATTTTGCAATATGAGGTAAACCAGATAAATGCCATAAATACGAGTGGATGTGATGCTCTTGGTTATAACAATCATTTTGGAAAAATTGGTAGACCCCAAAAACCAATCAATGATCGAGAACCATAATACTAAGCCAACCAAAAAATTTCGCATGATTTTATATCGCAGGTTGATTCTAGAAATCTAAATGTTATAATAGTATTTAGAATAAAAATCTCTATAACATATCTAGATTTTATCATCAGCATACCCCTCTTTCTCTTCTCTCAGTGTCTTAGCCCGTAATTTCAATAGATTCTATTTCTTGTTTTTTTCCCACTTCAACTGTTACCCTAAATATATGATTTTTTTATTTTTTATTTTTGTATATTTCCATGTAACATTTCATTTGGCTACATTGTAAAACTTTTATACATATTTTGGTTAAGCTTATAAAAGGTTGCATTTTTGTTTTCCAACTTGACCATAAGAGAGAAAACATTATTGTAAAAGTTCCAAGTTTTGCCTATTATTATTATTATCCATTATCAAAGCTAGACCTATGTTTGATTAATAAGGAAGAACCTCAAACTTGTGCAATGAAACTTTACCAAGCAAGAAACAATTAAGAAATTTAATTAACGCGGCAAATTGGGTACATCATATAGGCTCCACCGAGGTTCAACATGCCAACCCGCCTTGATCACAATTATAATGGTCTTGACTATACTATATCAAAAAGGCTCTAACCAAATACATATTGGCTCAATAGAAGTAAAAAGTGCCATCTGATATGAGTCCATAAGTCAAATACAACCATAGTCATTAGTCACGTGCTATTCACATGATCAACATCTAAGTATGACTCAAGTCCACATTGACTGCATTTTAGGCAAGAACTTGTTCAGAGAGTGAATAATTTTCAATCAAAACGTAAATTTACATGTGCTTTAGAAATTACTTTCATCAATATATAAAATCATAAAATAGCGAACTAGTAAGTGAATGCGCCAAAAATGAGTGGATATATCAGTTAATTGGAATTCTAGCAGAAAATTAGCCATAAAAGGAATAGAAAATTTTGTTTGATGAAAATAAGTAGACAAAGCCAACTTTATGCACAACTTATTGAATTTTAAATTTGAATGGATATATTTAATTAAAAAGTATTCACGCAAAGAGTCCGCACATACGCACCATGGACAGCTTCGCCTTATACCTCGGCTACACCATTCCACTGGCAAACTGACGAGGAGACCTCCCTCCAGGCCATCGCACTTTAACCTCATCGCCTCAACCTCCTCGCACCACTTTCATCACTCCTCCGACAAACCAATGACCTTCCTCCGCACTATTGCACCTTCACCTTCACCGAATTTAGCTCCCTCAAAATTAGCCTTCTTAACTCCCATATCTGAAGGGTTTGCAAGTAGAATGTCTTGTGAGTTTGTTAGAATAGACGGGAAATTCAATTTATTCTAAGTTGACTTTCAAGAGTAGTTTAATCTCTTTCCTCCTTTGCATAAGAGAAAAAATAGATATGAGTCTCTATTATGAATGGATGGTTAACTGCATTAACATAATCATGAAGCTCGGTGTTTTCAATACTGGGATGTGAAAGAAGTTTTGGGATCAATTGCTCAAACAAATCCTAAAATGCCCTCAACTGTCAAAGATACGCGCTCTAAGGTTGGTGGTCCTCGAAATTGTCTTATGTCTCTGTCTATTTGTCCAATATTTCTAAGAAGTAGAGGTTGAGAAGAAATGAAGAACAAAACACAAGATGTAGATGAAAGGAAAGAATTTTGTATTCCTTGAATCAAACAATGAAAAGTACATACATCTGAGAGCTTTTCATTTCTCTACAATTCTCTCCTCTCTCTCATTTTCTATGTTCTGTTTCTTCTATATTCTTCAAGCTCGAAAAACAGAGTACATGAAGATGAGTAAGAGAATCGAGGAAGAAGATGATCAAAGCAGACTCAACAACTTCAGTTACATGTCTAAAACAAAATAACTACACTTATGTGTTAGAGCACATGAGTTTGCTTTTAAATCTCGAGCTTTATTAACACGTGTGGTCCAGCCTCTCAATTCATGTCAATCTCGAGTCCACTATCTTCAGTACTTTTCCTTATAGCCACGAGCACAACATCAGCAATATCCAGAGATTCTTTGTATCTCTGTATTACCACAGTCTCCTTTAACTTCTGATCTTTAACAGAGGTGATGCTAAATGAATAGTACATCAATTTCTTCTGCATATATAGCATGAATTCCCATGCACTTTGAAAGAGAATTTTGTATTGTCTATGTATCAAATAATTTTCCTAATATTAGAATGATTTTCCCAACAACCAAGCAATGATGTACACATCTCATACCTCTCGTTGTTAGAAGAAGATTAAAAGAAAATGCCTTGAAAGAATACACTATTATTTCTTATTGTGTTATGCGACAATACTAGAGAATGGGACCTCAATTTATACTTGGGCCTTTCTATTTACAACCGTACATCTACAATTAATCTAACGGCAAAAATCCGATCTCTCCATCTATGACTCACACCTATTAACTACAAGAACTCTCTAGAATTCAAGCATACATATTCAATATTGCCACTATGATTATTCTAGAATACCATACTATAATTATAATTCAATAGAAATGAAAAAAAAATCAAACAAAAATGAAATTGCTATAGAGAAGTAAAAGTTTAAAGTTGTATAGAAAATAAATTAGTTGGTTTATAAACAGCTCTAAGATTATGTACTTAACTTATAAAGCAAATCTTAAAGTCTAATAAAGTTTAATTACATTGAAATTAGAAATAATAATATAACCTTGAAGTTGGTGAAGGAAAATTTTCAAAGAACTCACTTCGATTATATAGATTTTGAGAGATTGTAATTAGAGTAGTTTGGTTAGAAGCTACTGTATTATTCTTGAAAATAATGTTAAGTATAATAAAACCGGTTTACAAAAATGGTATATTGGGTGATGCGGTGGGCTTTTATTAAACATTGAATTTGACAAATCTATTTATATATTTGACGCGTTATTTAGTACATCAATAATGTAAATTAATTTTTGTATACTTAACAATATACTTTATTCATATCCAGTGGATTTATATGCCTAACGCTTTTTAATTGAATGAGCTTCATAACGAATCAAGATCAACCCAATTTTTAGGTTATGTTTTATTAAAAAAATCAAAAAAAAAAAAAATCGAGTGATATTTTCATATGATCTCATATTTATCAAAATATGAACTTCCGCCAATTCATGCACCGGTTGTGCCGTTAGTTTAAAAGCAGGTACTGCTTGATAGATGTCTATGTTTCTCTTTCTACAGAAAGCTTCCGTGATGGCTTTGTTCCCTCGGCCCATCGCTCAATCGAAAGCATTCCCGTCCCCTCTCTTAAAAAGAAAAAGAAAAGAAAAGAACAAAAATTCCCTATCCTCCTATAAAACTCGTGAGATTATTTTCATACTATAATATTTCACTGCAAAATATCCGCAGGTGCGTGGGAAGAAAGGCAGGCTAAAGCATAATCATTGGTATTGTTCACTCTTTTGACCAAAAAGATGAGACTCCATAGATATCTGGCTTAATAAAAAAGAAAAGAAAAAGGGGTGCTTTGGAATATAACTTTCCTTCTTGGACCGCTTCCCCATCTTCAATCCATAGATGACAAATTGAACTTGCTTTACTCGCTACTAATAAACCCATCATGAGTTTCATAATTAAAAGCTCCGATCGTCACGGTTTGATCTAAATCAGGTTAATAATTGTGGGTAGGGTCTGATACTTTAAGAGCAATCATAAAAATTAATTTTAGAAGAGAAACAAAAATGAACTATGCGCCACTGATCACTTAAAATGACCAATCGAAATTCCATCGGAGCATCAAAATAGAGCTAAAACCATTAAAATTCTAGACTAGTATCTCATGATACACTTGCTCCAAACTAATTTTCATCTTAATAAACATCTCAAGCCAATACCCCTCCTCTCACAAAAAAACTCTAATCAATACCCAATAACACATTTTCTCAAATCTACTTTGTTAGTAGTTTGGAATCTGATGCGAAGAAAATATAATTGCATCGAGGGTACTCATTTGAGATTTTTCGTGAAACTAAAATTATTATAATGGAATGCATTATGGAGCATCAGTTGAAGATTTTTAATGGATAACCCGAAAAATCATTCTAGAAGTACCTCAACATTTGAACTTCTCTTTTGTAGCTGCCCGTATTTTTTTCAAACTTCTTTATTAGGGGGGACAAAAAAGAAATCAAGATGCCCAAATTTTATCTTTTTTTGGGGGGATTTATTTAAGTGTTGGCGCCATGAGTAGTTCGAGTTATGTAGCTGGGCTGGATGTTCGAAACTGCACTGACCTTTTTGTTCCTTTTCTTTTACTACTCCTCCGTCTCTTTTTGGATGCCACTCCTCCTCCGGTGCAATTGACATGAGAAGCAAAAAAAGGCAAAAAAGCCAGCGAGAAAGACAGACACGAACATCGCATCCGATGGTTGTACCGCGTAGCCGACGAATCATGAGCATTCAATTTTTAGGACAGCGAGGGACCCGCTCCTTCTCTCCCTCCCCTGCGCAATCAACTCCATAAATTAGATCCAAACCTTCTCCTCTGTCTTTAAGCATAGAAAGGCGAGGCGACCAACACAAGCAATCCTCTCCGAAATTTATTGAAAGAATTACACACCAATCATGCAATGTTTGATTATGAATCATAAGTATTGCACTGCCTTGTGACTCAAAATTCTGAGCTTGGCGAATTATTACTACATCCTCATCAAGATGATGGAAATCAATAAGTTTCTTTATACGAAATATACCACAGCTTAGTCAAGAAGTATGAGTCATTTGGAAATTCACTCACGATGCAAATCGAACTAGCGATAACATAAAAGGCATATTGCTCCTTTATAGTAAGGCTAGTCACCATGAAGTTATACAAAACTGTCTTCGACCGAAGAGCCGAGAGGTGGAAAAGGGGTATAAATAGGGGAAATGTCAATTATTTTTTGTCTGGTTTGAAAATGGATATATGGAAGAAAAATCGAGAGGAAAATGGTGTAGATGAAGTTGGATTAATCGCAATAATATGTGCTCTCGAACTCATTTTAGATTTAAATTACACTTTGCATTTTGTAATTTCAAAGGATTTTTTGTTTTGTAATCATTGTCGGTGGAAAAAAAAAATCTCCAGATGTGGCTCTCGTTGCAATCAATGTATTAGTTCGTGAAGTAATTGATAATTACTATCAGCACATCACCAGCGATGATGGCCGTGTGCGGAGAAAATCTTCTCCTTTGACGGTGTTTCCACGAATAACTCATTCTCAAAATATCATGAGAATGCATTTGGGAAAAAAATCAAAAAAAGTCATAAACCTGTGCGCAGTATCAATTCAATCATAAACTTTTCAATTGAACTAATTCAATCCTAAACAATTTACTATTGGTACCAATTCAGTCCATCCGGCCAATTTTGGCCGGCCGATGCTGACGTGGACGTCGGTCGGTGGCCGGATGCTGATGTGGAATTTTTTTATGATTTTTTAATTATTTTTTAATTATTTTTTTGAATTTTTAAATATTTTTAAATAATTTTTTTTTTTTTTTCTTTTCTTTTTCCTTTTTTTTTTTTGGCCTTCTTCCTAGCATGGCCGGCGAGGGCCAGCCATCGGCCGACATCCACGTCGGCGTCGGCCGGCCAAAATTGGCCGGATGGGCGAATTGGTACAAATAGTAAAAGGTTTAGAATTTGGATTGGTTGATTGAAAAGTTTATTTGAATTGATCTGTCTGATAGATTTATGACTTTTTTGGTACTTTTCCCGAATGCATTTTGTACTATACTTTTACTTCTTTCTTTTTTTGGATTATTACTACATTTTTTGTTGCCTTTAGTGTGAAGTTAGGGAAGAAAAGTAGATTCCTTTTCAGATATTTATTTAAGAAGCATTGTTCTCGACCATCTTGATTTTTGGAAAATGCGAGATTTAGATACATGATTTGTATTGCACATTGCTATTTAAGAATTCAAGTACACCGGGACATCAAGGAAAAAATATTGCATTACGTACAAATTACATGGCCGAGTCTTTGTGCGTGGTTGACTATGGGGCCTTAGGACCCAATGTAATTACCTAAACATTGATTTCTGTCACGTAATTTACAGACGGATATAAATCCTTCATCTCTCCCAAAATTCATGTCAATGTGTTAATGATTTTCAGCAGTTGATTTGTGAAAATAAGAATTTTATCAACGCTTAAAATTTGTTGAGACATAAAATGGAGCGTTGCATGAATACGAGTAGAGTAGATCCACCCTTTGCGAATCATGCAACGCCTTTGCACAAACGATCCTTTCAATGCACCCAACAGCTTTTTTGAGAAGATAAACCTGCAATTTTTTTTTTTGTCTATAGATAAATAAGATATCTGAAATGGTCGAAATGCAAAGGAAACAAATTAGGAAGATTGTTAAACTTATCGTCTTCTTGCAAGAATGTTTATACTTTTTTAATGTGAATAAGCCACAATAGATCCCAAAATATGCTAAGTGTCACACATGTATTATGAATTCTTTTATGACATAAAAAATCACAAATTATGTCAATTACAACATATTTATCTTAATTTTTTTTCCTGTAACATAAAAAACTCCAAAATTTATACCTACATAACACACTTAAACTTTGTCAAGGTTCCGGCTAATGTCTTATCAATAAAAATATCATTTTTATTTCAGTTCAATTATGTGGGTGTCATGTCAATACCGTTTGTTTTCTTATACCTATCTAAGTAGATCTTTAATGGTGCATAGGTATAAGTTTCGGATTATTTTCTTTGTTTCATAGAAAAAAAATTATGGTAAATATATCACACTTTAGCATAAATTAGAATTTTTATAGCCTTTTTTTCCTTTTTGAAAACTCAAAACTATTGGATAAATGATCCGCGAATCCGAGGTTAGTTTTATAACTACATTCTTTCACTATCCGTAGTTCAATAATGGCGAGCTTCTTAAATTATTTCTTTACATCGGCAAAAAGTCTAATAAAAAAAATAGAAAAAACGAGTTTGAAATTTGGAAGGCAAAGCGATCGGAAGAGGAGGGAATATAAAACTGGAACCAGTTCTTTTGGGTCCGCAAGGAAGGAACCCTCCAACACCAACGTTAGCGAATGATTACGGGTCGTGTCCGGTCCGTTCCCCGTTATTTGATATTACCGAATACCGATACAATTCTCTCTCTCTCTCTCACCTGCTGTGCCGTATTAATTACCATTTCCCGTTCACCCTCTTCTTCTTGTCCCCTTTCTCTCTCATGACCGGCACTGCACCTCACTGCACTTCTCTTCACTTTCTCTCTCTACTCTTCTCCTTCTGCTTCGCCTTCGACTCGCACCATCAGAAAATCCATTCGAGCCTCCCCGATGGGCCAAGTTCCGTCTTGCTCCTCCTCCTCCTCCTCCTCGTGCCGGTCGCTTTCGGCCGTCGCCACCGTCGACGGCCACGCCCGCGAGGCCTCCTCCGCCGCCGACCGCCTCGACCTCACGCTGGGCTTGCCCGACGAGTGCCTCGCCTCCGTCTTCGCCCTCCTCGCCTCCGACGACCGCGGCTCCTGCTCCCTCGTCTGCCGCCGTTGGCACCTCGTCGACGCCCGGTCGCGGCAGCGCCTCGCCCTCGTCGCCCGCTCCGAGATCGCCCCGTCGCTCCCGCCGCTGCTCCGCCGGTTCGGCTCCGTCTCGGTGCTCTCCCTCAAGTGCTCCCGGAAGCTCGTGAGCATCGGCGACGAGGCGCTCGCCCGGGTCGCGGCCTCGCTGCCGTCCCTCAAGAAGCTCAAGTTCAAGGGCTGCGTCGACGTCTCCGACGACGGGCTACGCGCCTTCTCGCTCCGGCGGCCCCCGGCGCTGGAGAAGGTCTCGCTCGCCGCCTGCGGGTTCGGCGCGCGGGGGATCGTCTCGCTGCTCTGCAACTGCCCGTCGCTCCGCGACCTCACGCTCAAGCGGCTGCGCAAGCTCGACGCGCAGAGCACGCCTCTCTCCATCGACGCGTACTACGACCGCGACGATGACGACGCGGCGAACGACGCCAACGCGTCGAAGAAGAAGAAGAAGCGAGTGGACTTTCAGCTGGAGCGACTGTGCATCAAGGACCTGCACAACGCTCGCCTCTTCATCCCTCTTCTCTGCTCCTCGAAGCCATTGAAGAGCCTCGTCGTTTGCAGGTAAATGCTAGAAATGCACCTTCTATTCGACACTAAACATTCAATGAAGTTCGAAATGATCGATTACAAGGGGGACGGGTTTACGGGTTTCGAATTAATAATCCATTCCCGTGTTGCAGGAGCTCCGGAAATTGGGACAGGGTGCTCGAGAGCCTCCGGCTCCGCCGGGAAGGAGCGACCTCCATTTCCGAGATTCAAATGGAGAACGTGCAAATGGGGGATCCCGGCTTGACCGCGATCGCGGGTTCGTGCCCCGATTTGGACACTCTGTACCTGAGCCGAGTTACAGATTGCTCCGACGAGGGTCTATCGGCGATCGCCGGCTCCTGCAAGAAGCTGAGGAAGCTCCACATCGACGCGTGGACCCGGTTCGGGGGACGAACCATCGGCGAGGAGGGGATCGCGGCCCTGGCCGCGAAATGCTCGCGCCTCCAGGAGCTCGTCCTGATGGGGATCCCGATCAGGGCTCCCTCCCTCGGGCTGCTGGCCTCCAACTGCCCGTGCCTCGAGAGGGTGGCGCTGTGCAACACCGACTCGGTCGGAGACCAGGAGATGGAGGCTATAGCGGCCAAGTTCGGGGCAATGAAGAAGCTCTGCATCAAGAACTGCCCCATCACGGCGAGGGGCATCGAGGCGGTGGTCGCGGGTTGCGCGGGCCTGGTGAAGCTGAAGGTGAAGAGGTGCCGGGGGATCGGCCAGGAGAGCGTGAGCCACTTGAGGGGGAGGAGGGGCGGGCTGGTGATCTCGGTGGACGCGGGGTCGTTGGTGTTCGACGGGGCTGAGGGAGGAGGTGCCGGTACGGAGAACGAAGGAGGAGGAGGAGGCGACGAAGAAGGGCGGCGGAGGAGTGGAAGAAGAAGGGACAACGCCGGAGGCGACGGAGGCGGCGGTCCGACCGGCGCGAGGACTAGTGCCACGCATGTGATCTGCAGTAGCAGAAGCGCGCTTCTGCTGAGGTCCAAGTTTGGGAGCAGGAACGCCTCTCGTTCTTAATTTGGATGCTTTTGGTTTCTTATAATTTTTCATTAAATTGAATTTCCTTTTTCTTTTTTCCCTTTTTCTCGATTAATTTAGAAGATGCTTCATTTTCTCCGAAGCTAAGAAAAATCTACTCGGGTGAAGTTTAAGAATCGAACATTCGGATCTTCCAATTTACATTGCGGGTTTCCCATCATTGGTTACAACGCGTGGTGTTTCTGAGACAACATGATTGTCAAAATGTCAAATGTCGGAGCCTGGAAGCGACAGGGAGATTAGGTCCTTGTCTGTACCTTTCCAGGAACTGTACGGCTCCATTTTGTACCGAGGGGATAGAAAAACGCTTGCGCTCGCACTGTAGCCCAAGGGTCGTCAGCCTTTTCCTGATACGTCTGGAGCTCGCCCCCGCCATTGTTTTGTCCTGAAGGTCGGACTAGTCGGGTCTTTTTCCTTCCTAAAGCCAAAACGTTCGCTTTCAAGCGATGGAAGTTTCGCTTCCTCTCCTGCTTTGGGCTCATTTAACTTGAGATTCAGCTCATGGTGAAGTGCCACCTCATTGAGCTGAATACACGGGTCAATGCCGAGGCCCAGCCCGGATCACCACGAGACCGATGGTTCCAATTCAGATCATGGAATCGATCCCGTTCCTGATGTGACTGGACTAAATCCGAATGCAACTTCTTGTGAGCCATCTTTTGGCCCGACATGGCCCGTGATGGTCTAGTGCCGCACCACTCCCGAGGGCGGGTTATCTGTAGGCCCTGTGCAGCCCTGAGTGAATGGGGCAAGGGCTGGCACAGCCCGTTACTGCTGCATGCTGGCTACACCAGGCGCGGTCCGTCATGGTAGTAGGTCCGCCGAGCCACGCCCATCCTATCTCGGGACACGAGGGACCCACGTTGTTAGGCATCTAGAACCCAACCACCAAAACTGAGAAAAGGGTGCATCGTGCCTATGGATATGCTTTAGTATCCAACTTGGACAAACACAAACCTAGGCCGCATCCATGGGGCATATCCGAGTATCGAATCATTGGACTTGGACAAGATCATCTTCGCATGCTTGAGATTCATGTCACCACCTTCAGTGATTTTGCACATGTGGTTACTTGGATTGAGTTATGGACCTAGCAGGAAAAATGTGTTAAAAATAATTCTCATTGATTTTTTGTGAGGATTTTAAGGGAACTTCATAAAATCCATCTTTACTTACTTGAAGGATAATATTTTGGGATTGGACTTTCTAGCAGCAATCATGATCTTCTGTATATATTATGGGCTATAAGTCGAGGCAACCACATTAGTTTTCAAGATTGAGAAGATTTTTTTTTTTTTGTGTACTTTTGAATATATTTACACGATATAAATTTGGGGGGCCTCTATGAGAGATATCGACCAAATTGTGATAAGTTATAAACATATCTACTCATTAGAATTTCTATATAAATGTCGTAATTAAACTCATCAAATGAGTGGGCCAGGTTGGATCGAAAATAGCCTGGCTACAATTAATTGATTTAATGCATTTTTATGCAATACAAATTTAGTGATTCATACACAACTCAATCTATATATTTAAAGTATTTATATATTTAACTCAATATAGGAAAATTTATACTCGAACTAAAATAAAAGCATAGAGCAAACAAGCATGAGATTGAATGGATGAGAAAGAAATATAAAAGTAAGTAGGGTCTAAATAAGTTACAAATCCATTTAACATCCATATTAAATTTACATATGTGCTTATATCCATTTATATATCGTTCATTGAATATAATTAACCTACCCTATGACTTACGAAATGAATTTAAAACTCATTTTGATAGGTCCGATCATAATACACAAAAAAATGTTGAAAGTTTGTTCTCACGTTTAATTCATCGCTCCCCACGTTAGTCCACTCTTCGGGGACTTGCAGAACCCCACAATACAAAGGAAGAATTTATTTCTTGGACTCGGGTCCACTGGATTGGACGAATCACGACCGTTGATTTTGCGATCCCCGTGGGGCTCCTCACGTGGATTTCATGAAATCAAAGGGTCAGGGGATCTCTTCAACCCCACCACAAGAAAGGTGCACCTCTTCGCACACGAACCCGCCTCGCAAATATCTTCCCGGACGTGCAGAGAAAGAAAAAAAATTAAGAAAATACAGCGAGGGGAATTCTCATTCGCACAGTCGCACACTAAACCCTTAGCGACATTTCTCATTTCCCTCCCCCTTTCGCCTCGCAGCAGCAGCAGCTAAAACCCCCCACTCCTCTCCCAACCCCATTCTTAAACCCTAATCTCTCTCTCTCTCCCCCCTTCTCTTTCTCTCTCTACACCGAGCGTGCATCTCTCCACGAAGATGATGCACGTCGTCCTGAGGAGGACGGCTTCCTCGCCGATTGCCGCCTCCAGGCGGGCGCTCTCCGCCGCCCTCACCTGCCGCGAAACCCTACTCCGCCGCCCCCAGCCGCTCGCCGCGCCCTCCGATGGCGCCATTCCCGGCGGGCCGGGCCATTTCCTGAGGCCGCCGCCGACGCAGCTGTCGTGGCTCGGCGGCTCGGCGAGGGGGTTCCACGCGAGTCCCGGGCCGTTGGGGTTTAGGGCGTCGGGGGTCTCGCGGGCTGAGTTTGCCGTCGATGATTTTGCGCCCTATGACGAGGAGAAGCCGTCGGCGGGGAGTAGAAATGATGAAGGTCTTGAGATTGCGAAGCTCGGGATCGCTCCGGAGATTGTCTCTGCTTTGGCTAAGAAGGGCATAGCCAAGCTCTTTCCTATACAGGTAAACACTGTTTGCTTCTGTCTTGCTATTGTCACCTTGTTAGGAAGATGCGGTACAAAGTGCCGTGACTCTACAGTGTGAAATTTTGATTGCGTTTCAATTGTCGGTTCTTGTAATTGTTTCGTGTAGAGCTGTTAGCGGCTTCTCTTGTTTATTGAATCGTTTTATAGTCGGGCTTTGGATGTATTATGACTGAGAGTTGGAATCTTTGGCATGTTAGAGAATATAATCTTCACTTTGATTACTAAAGGCTATTTCTTTACGTTTAAGGAATTTACATAATGGATAGTTTTTTCAAAGCGTTTGTTTTTTTCGGGGTTCTTATGCTGGATTCTCTGTTACTGAGGTTACATTTGTGCTCTGGTAGGATGAATGTATCTTTCTTCCTTGATATAGCGGAATTTCGCATTGGAAATGCAAGACCTCATTGAATGATATTTTCTCTGTTGTTATATGTGATTTTTTTTTCCTTAGAAATTTGAACTTTAAAGTCTGCTGGAGTGACGTTTTTCTTTTTGTATTCTTTTAGCATTTGATACTCAACTTTTCATTGATATCGAACACCCAGAAACATTTAAAAACTTGTGCACGTGAACATTTTAAGACATTTGGGATCATGTAGAGTTCTAACGTATAAATACTAAACTAATCTCTTTGTAGTTATAGCTTTAAAAAGCTGGTACATAAAAGCCCTTCACTTTTTGCTGTCCTCTTTTTGTGTAGAGAGCTGTGCTTGAACCAGCAATGCAAGGGCGGGACATGATTGCCCGAGCCAAAACCGGAACAGGAAAAACCCTTGCTTTTGGGATCCCCGTCATGGACAAGATAATTCAGTTTAATGCAAAACATGGGTTTGTTCACTTTGATAACCTTTTGCATACACATTTTGTTTAGTTTTGTTTGCTTTTAAGTGGGAAGGGGCCTGAATTATGGTAATTATGTAATCATGGAATGACACCTGTGATCTCCAAATGTACAGACGTGGGAGGAATCCCTTGGCTATAATCTTGGCTCCAACAAGAGAACTTGCACGACAAGTTGAGAAAGAATTCGCTGAGTCTGCTCCCAATTTGGATACTATTTGTGTTTATGGGGGTACACCAATTGGCAGTCAAATGAGGCAGCTTGACT
This sequence comes from Eucalyptus decipiens, assembly GCA_014182575.1. Classification (NCBI taxonomy): domain Eukaryota; kingdom Viridiplantae; phylum Streptophyta; class Magnoliopsida; order Myrtales; family Myrtaceae; genus Eucalyptus; species Eucalyptus decipiens. The sequence goes on from CM024619.1 coordinate 16,640,381, forward strand.
ATGGTGTTGATGTTGTTGTTGGAACACCTGGTCGTGTTATTGACCTTCTCAAGAGAGGTGCACTGAACTTATCAGAAGTCCAATTTGTTGTCCTTGATGAAGCGGATCAGATGCTTGCAGTGGGATTTGAGGAAGATGTTGAAACAATATTACAGAAGTTGCCACAGAACAGGCAGAGTATGATGTTTTCAGCGACAATGCCAAATTGGATAAGAAGCCTCACCAAGAAATATTTAAAGGATCCGTTGACTATTGATTTGGTAAGACCTATGCATGAGAACATGCAACAATTTCTGCATTTGTTCTCCCTCTTTTTCCTGTCTTTTTCTTTTACGAGAATGCTTTGAGAATTATGCAATTTCCTGCTTCTTGGTGTTCGTACTGGAATATCACTCGAAAATATCATTATCATCGCCACATGATAGAATTATTACAAAGAAAATGATGCAGCTTAGTGAATGAAAAATTGAAGAATTTGTTGTTTGAAATCTTCTTTTTGGGTTGTCTCAGTGGCTTATTGAATTTTTCCAGCAGTTCAAAATAATCACACCCATTTTGTGCCTTTACATGGTGACTCTTTGAGTCGAAGGGTGAAATGACACATATTGGTAGTATCCTAAATGTAAACATGGGTAAGCTTTATGGTGGATGAAATAACTGCTGCTTAATTGGAGACAGCTTCTTATCAAATAAGAAACAGTAGCATAGAGTACATGAAATGGACGTGTGGATGCAATTGATTTTGCTTGGACTGATGATTACATGTAAAATTGCAGGTTGGAGATTCTGATCAAAAGTTGGCAGAAGGTATTTCACTATATTCAATTGCATCTGACATGTATGGAAAAGCATCAATTATTGGACCTCTGATAACAGTAAGAACCCAAAGCCTTATTATTGCTGTTAAACTGGTTAATGAGATGCCTTCTTGCAATTGTCACGCTTTCCTCCTCCATGTCTGTAACCTAATGCTTAAATAATGTTGCCCACTCATCTGGTCTCCTATTTTTGTTATTTGACAACCTTGTAGGAACATGCAAAAGGTGGAAAGTGCATTGTTTTCACTCAAACAAAAAGAGATGCCGATAGATTGGCATATGCTATGGGCAGAAACTTTAAATGTGAGGCTCTGCATGGGGATATTTCACAAAGTCAGAGGGAGAGAACACTTGCAGGTTTCCGGGATGGGCATTTTAATATTCTAGTGGCGACAGATGTTGCTTCCCGTGGTCTTGATATTCCCAATGTTGATTTGGTTAGTTCTACTGCTTTCTGCTCTCTGGATAACAATCTCTTGATAGTTCATACTTCTGCTCCCTGTTTATGAACTAAGTTGCATATTAACTGATATTTTCTGTTAGGGTTCAGTCATTGTTGCTTGGTGGCTTGATGGCCCCTGATTTGGTTTTACTTCTCAAGTTGCATGTACTCAACCAAACAAGTGTTGCATATTTAAAGATGATTCAGAAGCTTAATATGCTCAGATGATGCACTTTGCTGTTCTTTCCCAGAGGCATCACTTACAAAATTCAGAGCTAGCCAATAATTCTCAACTTTTTTCCTAAGAATGGGAAGTTTGAAGGCCAGACCTAGAGCTTTGGGGACTATGTTAGGGACGTGGAAATGATGCCATGTGTAATTGGTCTCAAGCTAAGTCAATTGACCCCATTTGTGGAATAAGGCTTAGTAGTTATAGGTGGGGTAACCCTATACTTTTGCTTGACCTCTGATTCTTGGATTCTATTGGACTAGGATATGACAGTGCGAAGGAAGGTTGAGCCAAAACAAACAATTCCCTCTATTCTCTCTCTCTCTCTCTCTCTCTCTCTCTCTCTCTCTCTGATGCTCTCTTCTCAGTTGGGTGCAATGCCTTTTTTTCCTTTTATTTATTGGCTAATGTTTTAACCTCTTAGTATGTAAGTACAAGCTGAATGCGATTTATTGCCGATTTCCTTGCAGCTCAATATTCTGTAGGTGTTAATCATAGGCTGGAATATAATGGGTAGTAGTGGATGTGGTTTGTGTGATATAAAGGGTGGTTAGTGTGCTTTATGCTTAATTTGCCAGCTCCACCAATGCCTCTGATGTTTTTGCGTGTGGGATTATCTTTGTTTGGAGGGGAAACTGCTTAATATATAAATCTTGATAGATATGTGAAGATGTTCTGTACACCTACTAAATTTTTCTTACAATTTATTTAACTTCTATGCTATAATCCATTAATGTACAGGTCATACATTTTGAGCTTCCAAACTCTTCAGAGATTTTTGTTCATCGCTCTGGTCGAACAGGGCGAGCTGGTAAGAAAGGAAATGCGATCCTCATCTACACACGGGAGCAGACAAGGGCCGTGAAGGTTATTGAGCGAGAAGTGGGATGCCGATTTATCGAGGTAATTTTTCACCTTGCATTTTCCCACTTGCATTGCATTGAAGTTCTGTTTGACTCATACATTTTAGATGGTAAAATAAGCTTTGTAAGCCATTTATCTTTTTGTTTTTGTTTCTTCCTGGCAAGCTATATACCATTTTTTTGTTTTTTAATTCTTTTTAAAATGAATCATATGCTTTTAATAAAAATAGAGCATACTTGTGTAAAAGGAATGGAGAATTTGCAGGTTCTTGCTTGGCGGAAAAATTTATCTAAAAAGCTTTAAATCTTGATGGTGTAGTGATTGGAATATATTGGGTAGTGTAGAAATGTCCCTTTTTTCATGTTGAAGTTTGCTAGACTAATTGGTCCTTGATCATATTCATCAGCTTCCCAGTATAGCTGTTGAGGGAGGCAGTGTGGATATGTCAAATGACTTTGGTGGTGGTGGTCGATTTGGCTCATATGGTGGTGGTGGTGGTGGTCGATCTGGCTCATATGGTGGTGGAAGAGAACGTCGTTCTGGTGATTCAGGATTTGGACGTAGTCAAAGAGGTTCAGACTTTGGTCGATACGGAAGTTCTAGCAACTCTGGTCGTTTTGGTTCCTTTGGTGGTCCTAGTACAGGTTCTTCTGGAGGAGGCTTTGGTAACTCAAACCGATCTGGGAATTTTGGTGGTTCTGGTTTTGGTCGCTCTTCAGGATTTGGCGACAACAGTTCCACCAGGAGTGGTGGCTTTGGAGGTAATAATTCTGGCCGAAGTGGTGGTTTTGGCGACTCTTATTCCAGCCGGTTTGGTGGCTTTGGCGATAATAAAAGCTGATGATCTGTGAACTGCATGATCATCCAATACAGTTGAAGGGTGAGCTTCCCCTCTCCTCGAATTTCTGTTTTTTCTGTTTGCTTTGTCTTCATCATTGAAGCTCACAAAATGGTCTCTGTTTTTGCATGCATTTCCTAAATTAACTAGTTATCCAGTTAATTTATCTCGCCTATGTTCTTTTAGATGTCCTTGCAGAGCCTTCTATTGTCAGGTATCGGAAGATATGATGATATTTAGTATATACAGTGATTCTGTGAAATCATTTTGTTGCTTCTATGTTGATGGGATGCTTTTCCTGGCCTGTGTGTGTCTCTGTCTCGTTGACTCTCCCTTTCTACAATTGAGGTGTTAGCCTAATTAAGAACAATACGATGCTTCTGGGTGTTGGTTTATATTATGGTTGGTCCTTTATTATGTAGAAGTGTCCATTTTATTTTTTTAGAATAAGTGAAAAACTACGAAGAAGTCTTAGAGAATCAGTGAGACGAGCTGACAGGTTTTGAGGGACATACTAGCCAGTAAAGCACAAGTAGCGTTTCATTTATGAATAGTTTCATGGAAGGTTGGCCTCTACACACCTCTCTCAGCATCACTTGGGCCTCTGTTTTGTCGAGGGATTTATGTACACGTTTCTCTTTTACCTGTTTTCTTTGTTCTGGCTGTTAAAGCTAGCTTATGCTTAGTCGTCTGTATGATCTGCTGTAGGGCAGATTTCACTACCTTACTACACATGAGATTATAATGGGTTGTCCCTCTCTTGTATAATTCAGGCAATTATGCTTTCCATAGTGTCGAGATGGTTAGTAATGAGGATTCATTATTTGGTGTTCTTTCAAATCTCCCATGCGTGCTTTCTTTTCAATCGCAGGTGCCTAGAAGAGGCATATAATGTTTAACAAGGTAATTCAATGTCTATTGATATCAAAGCTTCTGCACACAATGATGTTTTGCTGGAAGGACACACGGTCTCCTTTGGGGCTTTTCCTTGACCCGAAGAGAATTGCCGAAGCAGCGAAAGTTAGTGTGAACCGTGTAGGGTTTTTGTGTTTTTCGTGTTGTCGATATCTACTACTATATATCATCATTCTACGGTAGAATAAACTGTAGTTGAGATCGGACATGAGATAAAAGAGGTTGCTTATCTTCTATTTTTTCTTTTTTTTTTAATATCTCCCCGCATCAATAGTAAAACGAAATTTCACTTCTTGGCCCCCGTTTCCCTTTTTAACGTTGTATTAGTAAAAGTAGTTGATTATTTCTGTCTGATCCTATGTTTATTAATGCGATTCGGGGCGTTGGACGCCAGCAGGACAGCACTCGTGCGGACAAAACGGAGAAAGGAAGCGGACTAAGTGCTTTTGCTGTCTTTGTTGGGTAACCAAGAAAACATACGTCCGACAGCTTCTTACGTGTTTTATAAATGGGAAAGCGAGGAAAAAGAAGCGCATCTCATTCGTAGTGATGCGCACGCGAAACGATAGGCGGGGCTCTGATTTAATTTTTCGGGCTCGTCTCTCCCGGTCCTGCAGGGGTCAAACACGATCGGATGTCACCCGATTCGATCGTATCTTTTCTTTTGAGACATTACTATTTTTAATTTTTCTCGCTAATAGTGCGCTGTGTCTGGTACGTTCTTTTATTTACTAGTACTTTATTTTACTTTTGTTGTGAGTTTTGTGATTCTACGGTTTACAATCTTCTGCAGAAAATAGGTCTTCTGTCTAAGTTAATAATAAATTTTCTTTCCCTTATTCGTAAATTACTGGCCGAATCGAAACTTTTCTTAGGTGTGCGCAATTATCCTTACCGTTCGTAATTGTGAATAAAATATTTTCCTTACTTTTATTTGAAAGTGCGTAAGTTCCCTTTCGGTGGTCGTTAGTGCTTTTGGGCCTTTGATTCGTAATCTATTGCATAAAAATATTAATTTGCCAGTTTCTTTTTTTTTTCCTTTTGACAATTCATAAAGTTGTTCAACCTATTCAGTACTTTTTCTGACCCACTGCGATTTTTATTAATCCAATTTTAGTCTGATTATCTTCGTGCGAGGTGATAGAAAATCGGTATCCAAAGCAGATACGACAAATCATGAATTCGCACTTTCATTACCTCGTGAAAATATTTACGAAACCGTACTAATGAGATCGGTTCGCGTTACACTAGTGAACGTCTGTAGGCTTTGTGTCGTGTCGCTTAAGTGCGGCATCATAATTCGCGTGAGAAAAAAACTTCATAATTGCTAATCTCTCGACAGGAATTTACAAGACGGATTTGTTGACCTGGAATATTCGAATCGGAGGCGGCGCGGAACAAATTCGGGCTCAAAGTGAATTTCCGTAACGAGGACGAGAGTCGCACAACGACGACCCGGAGGATCGATAGCACCGATGGCCAAAATTTTTATTTTAATTTTTGGGAAATAAAGAACAAGAAGAAGGGAAGAAGAAAACGATTTCTGCCTAATGATGCAGGACGGAGAGACAGAAGCGATCCTCTAAATAATGACATAAAATCCCCCCAAAACACGCACCGGGGCGAGTGTGAGTTACGTTGTCTCCATCATCATCACCCCCCCCACTCCCTTCCTGTCGCCACCAAATTAGCATTTTTTGAACTTCACTCCTCCATCCCCCCTCGTTCGACTGCGTAAAACCTACCTCTCTCTCTCTCTATCTCTCCTCTTCTCTGCTTCTCCGGCCGATCGGCGCGAGCTCGGGGATGGAGAGCTCCGCCAGCGGCGACCACCGGCGCCCGGAGGAACTCGCCGCCGAATCTCCCGGCGATCCCCAGGTACTACTGCTCCTCCGCCGGCGGCTCGCCGCCGGTTTCGGGGTTGGGAATGCGGTGCGGTTTTGCGGAGCGTTCGCCTCTCTTGTCTCGAGCGGTTTAGTCGGTGTTGCGGGGGAAAAGAAGAGTCGAGTCCCGGTGAGGGAATATGATGACGATTCTCTTTCCGCGGCGGCGGCGGCGGCGGCGGCGGCGCGTGAGTCGTCCGCTGAGAATGTTGCGTTCCGGTACTCCTCGCTTAGGTGCGAGGAGATGAAGACGAGCTTGATCGTGTTACCACGGGGATGCGACGATCGTGCTCGCGAGATGTTGTTTCGTTAGGCCGCGCTCGAGTGTCCCTTCGAATATAAATAAGCTACCTCCGTCGATGACTCTTTCGGATATTTCGTGGAGTGTATTTGTTTGTGGTCCTTGCATTTTCAGTTCGCTCGTATCGGTGTTGAATTTAGGTACTTCGTTCTTGTTTTCTTCGTGCGATTTTAGTAACTCGTTCATCTTCCTAGGTGCGCGATGAGATTGAAACGAACGAGCAGATCAACCCGGTTCAGCAGCCCAGGCGGCCGAATCTGTCGTCCCTGAAGATACCTGAGAGGTCTCTGGAAAGCGCCATCTCCACTTTCGTGAGGATCGATATCCCTTCGGCGTCGAGTCCTTGTTCTAGTAGAGTCGGGCTGCCGCCGAGACCCAATTCCGCCAAGTTCAAATCGTCCATGAGGAATCTGCTCCCTCAGAGGAGCCTCCGAGCGAAAGAAATCTCCCGGGATGTCGAGAAGGCGGTTCTCATCGTCCCGGACGCTCAACTGTCTGATGGTCGTCCTAACAGGCCTAATACTGCGAGATCATTTTCTCTAAAGGAAGTCTTTTCTCCTTCCTCAGGGAAAGTCGCGTATTCTGTACCGGTTACCCCAGTTGCCAGTATGGGTCCCGAAAGCGCAAGGGAAAGGCCAGTTGATGGTCCTAATCACACTGTAAGCGGGCCTTATTTGTTCCCTCTGATCATAACTTAGAAGTGGTAATTAATAATTGTAATGTGTAGTCACGTGAATTTTATTTCTCGTTACAGAAACTGGAAGTTCATCACCATATAACACGATCCTTCTCAGTTCCAGTTAATGTCAAAACTAGAAGTCTGAAAAGGATAAACTCCGGGGGCCTCATCCGTGTGATTTCAGCCTCACCTCGCCCTGAAGCGGCAGATCCTAGCTCAGCAAATGATGCTTCTGCAGAAGAGATTGGTTAGATAAACAATACTGGAAAACTTGATCTTTGTTTTGTGTTGTACATGCTGAAAAATATTGCTGTCCTGCAAATTGTCTTCTTCAGCTAATGAAGATGCCAGTGAAGATATTCCAGAAGAGGAAGCGGTTTGTAGGATTTGTATGGTGGAGCTTAGTGAAGGAGGTGATACTCTAAAAATGGAGTGCAGCTGCAAAGGGGAGCTCGCGCTCGCTCATCAAGAGTGTGCAGTGAAGTGGTTCAGCATAAAAGGGAACAAGACGTGTGATGTTTGCAAGCAAGATGTTCGGAACTTACCAGTTACGTTATTAAAAATACATAATCCTCAGAATGTAATCAGACGGCCACCCAATGTACAGCAGCAAAGGGAGGCAACACATTACAGGCAAGCCCCATGAATTTTAGAAATCTTCCTAGCACTTTTTCTGGGTGGGGATTGTCAATACTTTCATGAGTAAAATATATGATTCTTTTATATTAAAAAGCATGTTTTTCTAGAAAGGGAGAAAGAATCTTGATGTGCTCCTACTAGCTACCTGTTTGGAGAAGTGCTGCCAAAGTTTCGGGATGCGTTTAATTCTTGAAAAGTCTACTTGTTTCTATCTGCACTAAAACTTCTGCATGAGCTATTTCTGCTTTTCCACCGTCTTGTGATATGTGTAAACGCAAAATTTATTTTCCTTCTAAGTAAAGTGGCTGCCCAGTTGCATCTTCCCACTCCACCATGAGATTCAAGGTGCAAACCTTGACTCTCCCTTTCCACCCTCTCCAAATGAGATAAATGCCACCAAATGGGTACATTATCTCAATTCACCTTTTTTTGACTTTTCCCTTAGTTTGCTATAGATATGGTCCAGTCAATCAAATGCTAAAGAAGATCTTACTTAGAGTTTCAGTTTTCTTCTTGTTCCATTCACAAAACATGAGAAAGAACTTGTTTAGTGTCTTCCGGCTTTGTTTCAGCTCTCCGAAGATGAAAATACAAGGGAGGGTGCCATAAATGTCTTCTAAGTCCTAATAAACTCGTGTTCTCCTTGAAAACAACAACACTAAGTTGTTTTGTAATAAATACAACCTCATGTGTGGTCGTTGATGACCTGAAGGGAAGTTTTACCATTTTAGGAAATTTCTGTGAATCTTTCTTCATACAACGTGTTCCTGTTCCTTTTATTCACAAATTCACTAGTCTTAGTTTAAAACAGTTACACGTGATGAAACACATGGAGTCTCAGATTTGTTCGAAACATCATGTCAATTTAGTGACACTCAATAGGTCCTGCTACCATATTGTACGTTGCCATGGTGGTTTCCATAGCTGATTGAACACTACCTACTACTGCTCAGTCTGTTAACTGTTTGTATCTTCTCCGGATGATATATTGCATGCATCATCAAACCGCAATGTTACCGATATGAGTCATCTGTGATAGGGATAAAGATGCACTATCGTGTGACCTAAAAAGAATAAATAGTTATCTGTGATAGGGATAGAGATTATTTGCTGATGCACTATTGTGACTTGAATTGCGGCCTCTCATGCAACAATACTGAAGGCTCAACACAAGTCATATATTCCATAGCATTGCTTAGAATGACTAAGACTTCTTCTCGTAATGCTTTCTCGATCCATGTTTATTTTGTAGAGAAGTTTAACCCTAGATTGAGCTGTTTGCTCTCATATTTGATGGTGAAAAGCAGTATGAAATTGGATTGTTGATGCGACTATTTCATCCAAGTAAATTGTGTCAATTCCACTGCATGTTATAATTTTGGTAGCCCAATTGAATCTCTAATATTTGCCCTCTGCTGGTTGGTGGTTAACAGGGTCTGGCAGGATGTACCCGTCCTAGTCATGGTCAGCATGCTTGCATACTTTTGCTTTCTGGAGCAACTTCTGGTATATACAGTTTTTTGAACAGTTTATATCTAAGATGAGATATCTTTTTCATTGGGTGGATTACATATTGGTGCCATATGACTTAGCAACTATTCAATTGATGGTTAATCTCTCATTAGAGCACCATCTTCAGTAGCTGTGTGTCTACAAGTTCATATGATCATCTTAAGCAGGGTAACAATGCAAGTTTCAAGACTCAGTTAAAAATTATTGCAATTTTCTCTATATTGAGAACAACTCTTTTTGGGAAGAATCTCAATAATGTACATGAGAATAAAGTTCCACTCATCGTAGCCATTCATAGAGTTACACTACAAGGGCGAAAGTTGCAAGTTGTTCATGGATACTTAATTTACTCTTACATGCACGCAAGTATTTTTTTTGTTCAGTCTATATGTCTGCCATTCTTGTAAATAGCCACGTATGTTCAATTTTTTTCATTTATTTATGTCCTAGCACCATTGGTGATTAAGTTTCAAGCAATGCCCCCAAAAGAACTTTTATTTCTTATTGACTCTGATGACATTATATGTTTCACCCAGGTATCAGATTTGGGGCCTAGAGCTCTGGCCATATCATTGCCCTTCTCGTGTGTTCTAGGCCTTCTTTCATCTATGATTGCTTCCACCATGGGTAAGTCAAAATGCCTCATGTTACCTACCATTAGTTTGGTAAAGAAAATATGAGTTCTTCTCCTCGTTTACCTACCACTACCAAATAATGATCTGCCCTTCAATGGGGTGAATACATGGATCATCCTATGCTATTGCTTTCTATCAAAGATCAAATGACTGAATAAAGTCCACACATTGTGTGTTCTTTGACACTTTAATTTGGTTTTTTATAACTTCTCTGTCTTCATGAGTGCTTTGCCTATACTCACATTCTCTATTTAGTATTTCTTGATGCTCTCTTTTAACATTTTAGCGTTTCCCTGGCTTAACCTACAAGAAGTTTTGTCAAAATGCATTCCAGGTGCAATCACTTCTCATCTAGTCAGATATACTACTATCAGCTGCAGTTGTCTCATGGGAATGCTAAACAACTTAACATTCCTCCATAAAACACTCTTATTGCTATCTCCTTGATCTTTCTTTGAGTTTAAGTTGTGTTCTGCTATACTCACGTACTCTATTGAGTATTTCTTGAGGTTGTCTTCACCTTTTTAGTGTTTCCCTGGCTTATCCTTCAAAAAGTTATGTCAAAATGCATTCTGGCTGCAATTATCTCTCATCTAGTAAGATATACCATTGTCAGCTGCAGTTGTCTCATGAGAATGCTAAATAACTTAATGTTCCTCTATTAAACACTCTTATTGCCATCTCCTTGATCTTTCTTTGAGTTTAAGCTGTGCTCTGCTGTCACAAGTCCATGTAGCTTATCCATTCTGATTGGGTATTGCCGGTATTTAGTATTTTCTCCTTACTTTGGAACTGGATTTGTGTCAGTTCCACTTTTCACTTCTATTCACTGTGCTTCTTAAAGTGATTGGGGTGGAAATTGTATAATGATAACATGGCTCTTTGAGAATTTTTCAATGATTTCCTTTTGGCTTTGTTTTTCATGCATAGTTGCCTTTCAAAATTTGGCTACGTTTAGTAAAACAAAATGGATATACATCTCCAACAAAGTAGAAGGGTTACTAAGAAATATGAGGACTCTCTCTTATGCTTTTAAATTTATTTTTCGATCTCACTGTTTGCTCAATGTATTTGTATTCTTACTTTTCCTAGTGTTGTAAAATTCCAATTTCGATATATATAGCAACATTGTATCTATATATAAAAACAAAATGAGAGTATGGTAGTTCTAGGGTATGTGGTCTTCTTGGAAATTGTAAAATTATTTTCCAGTTTGAAGAGTTGGAAAAGATACTGTTAGTTCTTCTTGGGAAAATGGTGTGTAATTTATTCAATATATTCCTAATTTGAGTTCTTTACTTGTTTTCTAATAGTTAACTAAAAAATTTAGCTTTATTAATACCTAACTCTTTCTACTTTTTAATTATGGATATTGCTCTCTTCACATTTTGCGCAATAATAAAGTCAATTATATTTGTTGTATTTTGGTATCTTGCCTAACATAAGTTCAACCATGTATGATGTTTGATGATGAACTTGATCGTAGATGTGGTCATTATCTATGATCATCCAGGGTATATTATTCTAAATATTACTTTATTAACATTTGTAGTTTAACCTTGTATATTTTAGATAAAATGTGATAATATGATAATCATGAGTTTTTTTTGCACCCTAGCACAATTTTATACGAGGTGTTTTTGAACGATTATTTATATGCATTTAAATCATCGAAGATGGTCTGTTTAATTTTTAACTTGGTTTATTAAGGTTATCAAGATAAGAATGATCAGAAGTACAAATTTTATCTTGTTGACTTATTTACACTCTTTTGATGAAAATAAAATTTAGTTACAGACATTATATGAATTTGCCATTCTACAGACAAATTATTTGATTTTTTAAGCCAACAAGATCTTTGGACTTTCTTAAGCCTAACCCATTTGGATTTCCGGTGATATTCAAGTAAATAGTTTGAAAGCAGAATATGGGAGGTTAATGACACCCCAGTTTTGTCGGTCTATCCAGCATAATACTACTTAGGTTGTAACCTCACTTTATTTTACCTCTATATTTTTTTTACTAGTTACAGCTATAACTTAATTTCTGTGTATTTTTTTGCTGTAACTTTAAACTCTCACAAATCCAGTAAGTTGCAAGTCCTGCAGTATTGTATATCCTTGGCTCTAAAAAAGTTTTGAGTTAATGGATGCACCGTTTTAACAGGTTATTTGTCACAGTAAAAGACTTTCACTTTCATGAAAGCTTAGCCCAACTCTTAGCTTTGTTTGTGTTGTTGTTTAGGTCTTTTTTTGTTTCAAGCACTCCAGGGTGTGTGGCCTGCCATAGGAGTCTCAACCTTTGACTTTCGGATATTTGCAGTGAGCAGGGGTTATATCTGGGCATACGCTTCATTTCAGTTTGCCATTGTGATCCTTTTTGCTCATATCTTCTATAATGTGGTGAGTGAAACAAATTTGATCTGTACTTTTTGCATTCCACTCGTCTCTGAACGTTCCCTTGTAATTCATCGCTTTAACTTAATTTTTCTCGCAATTGCAGCTTAGTGTGAATGCCATTCTCTCGGTCCTCTTGTCCTCCTTCACGGGTTTTGGGATTGCAATTAGCACTAACTCCCTCCTTGTGGAGTACCTTAGATGGAGAATGAGCAGGCAATTAAGACCTCGTCCCAATAATCCGAGCAGAAGAGTGCAGGAGCGGCAGCATTTTCACCATCAGCAGCCCGAAGCCCACCGCGAACAACATTTAGAGCACTCGCAATGGCATAATCACCATATCCATCAGCAGCAAGATCGTCAAAACCCACACCACCATCAACTTCAACCTACAGAAGAACCGAGTGTAGTTCCAATCGAAAGATCGTAAGTCCAAGTCCCTACCACTGGGTTGCATATTGGTTTTCCTCAGGAGGTAGAGTTGCGCGGTGCCTTCAAATTGCTAATGCTCTAATTATTTCACTGTTTCCTGAGAAATGGGTGTTTAGAACTTCTAACCACACATAATTTTTACCTGTGAAGCACTTCAACTATGGAGTATAAAATACAGAAGAAAAGAAAGAAATAATTATCTAATTCGAATTTGTACAGATTAGAGATGATATGTGCATGCAGTCTTCGTAGTCTGATGCAAGAAATCTAATAAATATACCTGGTGAAAGAAGAATATAGATCATGAAATTAAAGAACGTTAAAATAAGAAGTCTAAGGAAAGCAATCCGGTTGAAAAAAGTCGTAAGACGAGGGACTGCACTTCAACGACTTAAAGAAGAGTTCTGTGAATTAACAAACAATGTAGACAACGATAACCGGATAGATAACGGGAAATAACCTCTGCATAGGATATGCTTAGCTCGTGTGAAGTAGTGTGCTTGTCAGCATTGCTCTGACTTGTAACTATTTCTTGGTGAAACAACCGCTCTTCGTTTTCTCATAGCTGCGAGGCTTTGGAGAAGACAAAGCTCGGTTTTGTGTAACATCCATCCCTAGTACCACTTCTTATGGTTGAGATGGTACAATGGAAGGACTTGTTCCCTAAACGACGCAGTAGCAGTTCGTTGTTCTCACGTAGATGTGTAAATCGTCGTCACTGTAGTGTTCGCTGGCTATATTTTTGTGTCCACTTTATATATGCCAGCACCATCCTTGAGGACCTGTATGTCGCTATGCGCGGTGCGTAAAATAGCCTCCAGTGCCAAGGTTCGTCCAAGCTCGAACATGCTTACAAGTAGATCGACAATGGAATGTCCCAAAAATTCTGGGATACCGGTCAAATTGAGTCTCTCTTTGTTGAGGTCGACTGAAAGTATCTTCTCTTCGGGGACCGTTTGGTGCCCAGGATCTGTCGTCAGGGACCTAGTTTAGAGCTCCAAAGACGAAAATGGAGTCTCCGGACAAAAACTTGTGACGTGACTCTTTTTAAGAGACGGAGGCATAGATGTGAATTGTCTAGTCTGTGTTTGTGCACCGATCAAACCCTATCGTGTCCGTCATGATGTCGCGAGCATCTTAGCCATCACAGTCGCGAGCTCCTTTTGGCTACCTCGATGTCTCTTTTTGTAATGGGATTGACGGAGCGTCCATAAATCAGTTTTCTTGAAGACCGATTCAAGAAATTTCCATCTCTATAAAACGATCAACCCGCTGTAGCTACCCTGTATTCACGATAGTGGAGTTCAGGAAGTCTCGCCATCTCTGCTTGGGCCGCCATTAGACAGAGGATCCCGTTTCTCGTGGAAGTTCATGTTGAAATGCAATAACACGGGCTGATCTTCAGATCGAAAAATTTTAACCATTGATGATATCTTTCCATAGTCTGGAGACACACTTGCATCGCAGAAACGATCATGGCGGGACTCTTACAAGAATGTTGAAAAAGATAGGATGTACAAATTCGTCCATGCAAAACTTCCTCAAAATTCGAAATTCGATCGTTAGATTTAACTATGACCCTCAATTTTTGCTGCAAACTTCAAGAAATCCTCCTAAAATCAGAAGGAGCACAATAAAAAAGAAAATTTAATAATTCGAAAACTGTAATTTCTACGAGATCAATCATTCGACCCAATAGTTATTAATTCCATAGAATTAGAAGTTCTTGTAAGAAGAAGGTAAAAAATCATGAAAAACCCCAAACTTTGCTCAAAGTGACAGATTTATCCTAAATTTTTTTTGCGACGTGAAAAATTCTGAATTTTACCAATCATGACACATTTATACCAAAATTATTTTTTGTGACAAAAAATCCTAAATTTCTACAGTGTGACACATTTATCCTAAATTATAGAGCATTTTGATCTTTTTACTTTTTTAATTTTAATTTTTTGTTTTTTCTTCTCTTCCCTCCGCTGGCTAGCCGGCTAGTTGGCGTTGGGCGAGGGCTGCCCTAGTCGGCGTCGGGTGAGGGCCTCCCTCGCGCCCTTGCCAGGCGAGGGCCTGATGCAAGCGAGGGCCACCCTCGTCGACGTCGAGCGAGGGCCGCCCTCGTCAACATCGAGCAAGGACCTTTCTCACCAGATTTGGCGAGGGCACCCCTCGCCTGAGTTCAGTGCCCTCAGTGAGGGCATCCCTCACTAGGCCCTCACCCAACGCAACGGCCCTTGCCGGCAACGGGTGAGGATGATCCTTACCTGACCCAGTCAAGGACCGCCCTCGCCCAACACTAGCGAGGGCAGCCCTTGCTAACCCAAGCGAAGGCAACCCTCACCGAACACCGGCTTCCCTCCGTTGACTCTGGTGGAGCCGACAGAGAAAAGAAGAAGAAAAAAATAAAAAAAAAATAAAAAAATAATAAGACAAAAATGCCATTGATGAAGTAAATGTGTCACGGTTTAAAAAGCTTGGGGCTTTTCACGTCACAAAGTTTGGGGTAAAGTTTAAAGGTTTTTGGTGGTATTTTCCCTAAAAAGAATTATGATCCTCATTTTTGGCTCCATACTTCATGAAGCTCTTTAAGAATCAGAGTGGACACATCTATTTTATGCATAAATCGAACCCATCAATTCATGTGATCAAATTAGTGATGATTCATCGGTCAAATTGCTGATTATTAACATGGATAAATTACTAAGATGGCAATGCCATACTTCCATGGACTATTTAAAACAAAAGCATTGTAACAGAAACTTGAGCTACAATCTTCTGTTGAAAATGAGAAACCTACCAGAGAAGAGAGAGAAACCGTTGCAGAACCATGTTGACTAGGGGGGAACAACCTTCGTGCCCTATCCCTCGGGCCGGCTATAAAGAGATTCAGCCCACATAGTCGCCTCGAAACCCAACTGCAGTACGGTCCATCCATTCTCCATTTAACAATGAATCCCACTTAAACCATGGGAATCACTCCTGCATGCTGAATTAATGCATGTTCCAGACTCTGTTTCCAGCGGGTACAAAAGACCGTCAGCAAATACAGCCAACGTCATTTACTGCAGATCCAACAGCAAATCCTGACTACCCTCGCCATAGAGATCACACCTTGAACAAAGTACTCGAGTAATGCTTGTTCCAAACTCTGTTTCTCTGAGGTAGATGTGTTCACACATTAAAAAGAAAGTCTCTTCAATTTCATTTGCTTCACTTGTCGAAGTAAATTTCTGGAACTGATATGTAGAAACAATCGAATTCTCGGGCAAAACTAAGATACATTCAGTACATTAAATCACTATCTGTCCGCTGACATGATAATAAGACGAGATCTACAATTCAACCCCCCAGCCTCATATCTAACCAAATGGCGCATGGGCGAGAAATCTCCCATAGAATTTAAGAATGTTCCGTTCAAAATTTTCAGGAGAAAAGATTGGCAATCAAAGTTCCCCAACCTTATCGGAATACGCTTCTCGGGTTTGGCTTACTGAGGGCCTCAAGAAGCCTGTACATCCAACGATCAAGCATTCCTGTCGATGGGGCAAGAAAGAAGAAGGCAGACAGAAGGTTAGGCAAATGCAATTAAAAGTAACTGTCAAACACAGGACAGTTTTAAGAACCATCAACAAAGCAATACTTTCACGCATAAATTGCAAGCACAATTTCAACAGAATTTAATTCACATAAGTTACGCATAATTCATTACATCAAATATATCGTATTTACCATTGTTAGCAGCAACACAACAAGGAAGAGAAGAAGAGTTTAATCTAGCTAAGTCCATGACTTTCCATGCTTATCATATTTCCAAGAGAGCCACTCTCGAGACACTAAGTTGATTCTATAGCAACCCCAATAAAATTTCCAGTCCAAGGATACTCATGGAAGTTATTTTAATCCACATATCAGGAAGAGGGCAAGACCCACCTGTCAAAGCAAATGTACCACCAAGTACAGCACAAAGCCGAGTGATGAAATGGAGAAAACTACGGCGTTCTTCTTTGATAGTCACAGTAATGGGTGATAAATCATACAGGAAATAAACCGCTGAACCAAGAAAAAGCAGAGAAGTTTTATTAGAAAAGAATAGAGGGAAAAGGTAAGATTAATATCTACAGTAAAATAGTCACAAAATAAGTCAAATGACATTCCTTGAGCACACAAGCTCCCACAAACGAAAGTATAGGGACAAAAAGAAGTCTAACCTGGCCATGTCCTATCATACTCATTCATTGGCGAAAAGTATTCTGTAACAGAAAATTGATTTGTTGGCAAAACCTCTTTTGAAATGTATCTATATTCAGTCGGGACTATCTGCAATGCAAATACAGAAATGAGCACAATTAATAATATAAAAAAGAGCCACAACATTGCTGCATGCAGGTAATCAAATCAAAATGCACAAAACGGAGTAAATATGCTGCTTATGAGAGCAGTAAGCTTCCATGCCAGAATTCTGCAATTTTTATCTGAAATGCTTTCCTCGTAATTGGCTATTTCATGGAAAGAGAATGCATACATATCATTTAGATACTTCAGCACTTCACAAGAAGGAAATCCAAGTAGTAGAAGAAAAGAAGACTCAAAAGAATGAAAACCTAGGATAACAACAGCACCAAATTATTGACAGTGAAAACTTAACCTGAGCCTTGAGTATAAAGAGCCACATGAGAATCCCCCCCAAAACACACACAAAGAGGGTAATGAAGTCGGATAAAATGGACAAATGTAAGATCTCCTTCCCAGGAAAGGCATTGTTTGCTATCTTATTTCTAGCTTCTAGTTCAATTTATTCATGCTTGCTGTCTAAAAAGAAAGTCATTACACAGCCCTTGACCCCATATTAATTCTAGTTCCTTCCAAAAATACTTTTATACCTGATGAAAGACATCTGAAATCCTCTGTCCCGATTGAAAGGTTTCTGCGATCATACCTTAATATAATACTTGAAAGTTCCACTCGCCCCTTGTAGAATTCGCGTAGTCTCATCAAGTGGATTGTGGAGTCCTGGATACTTTGGGCCAAATGACAGATCATGGATGACGTGACTAACATTTACATGCATAGCTCCTTCAAATATCTGCACTAACAAATTACATCAGTTTGGATAATTGGGTAATACTGCTAAAGCTCCAAAAAGAGCAAAAGAAAACAGTCTCTCAGCTAATAATGTTTCTTAAGGCTCAACAGAAGCATCTAAGACAACTTGTAATATAATATTTAACGCCCACTCAATTTACAGATCTAAACTTAACATACACCAACTAAGGGATTCTTGGAGTCGACATACATCAGACTCGTTGCACAAAAGATAAAATATGCTCTAACAATCTTCTTTTTCTTCTTCTTAAGTTTTAAATGAGGAATAGATAGAAAGAAGAAAAGGAAGATTCGTTGAACAAACTCAAAATATTTTAAGAGAACATCTCAATAAAACATTCAATTAGATCACTTCTATAAGTAGCACCAGCAGTTACAGAAAGATCTTAAGAAGCCCACCCATGGCTTCACCTACAACAACAAAGTTAAAATTATATCCATCGACCTACCTAATTGTTAAGTGCATTAAATGTCCTAAAATCTATTGCAAGGTGCAATCAAGTACTAAAACTTTCAAGTAGTGCAATCATATACTTCTGTTAGCTCTGTCTAGTTGATTGATGTGGCATTTTTTAAAATCTTTTGATGTCAAGTCACATAGATGTGGCATCAATGGGTGCCAAGTCAGAGTAAGGCCATAAATAAAAATTAAAAAGCCAAAAAAGAAAGGAAAAAAACCAAGAGGAAAGCCAAAGAAAATGAATACAGAAAGAGGAAGACTGCATATGGCCATGGGCGATGGTTGAAGGAGCACCACTGCCACCCTATTTTTGTCGATGAGGGTATCAGGGCGTTGGCAAGGGCCGTCAACCCTTGCCCAAAGAGAGGATAAACCAGGTCCAAGTGAAGCCATCACTGCCATCATCCAATTGAGGTTGACAAGCCTCCATCCCAACCTTAGCCAATGCCTAAAAACCAGAGTTCAAGCAAGACTAGAGCTGGGCTCACTTCATGCCGATAACAGCCAAGCCTTGAGGGGCCGGACCTGGTCTCCCATTAGCAAGATTAGTTGCTCAAGCTTTTTCCTTGAGCAATATTAGATTTGGTCAACCTCAAAAATCTTAAGGGAGACCAGTGGGAATGGAATTGCATTTGCTGGTGGAGGATTTCTCTTGTGCTCCATCTCCAAGCAACACCTATTCTGGTGAATATCAAACACTAGGGAAAATGGAAATGGCAATTTGCTGGTTTTGTTTACTAAGATCCGTCAAACTCTATTTATGATGAACAATGATGGAGGACAGTGGCCTCAAGTAGCAGTGGTGGCCTTGCCCAGATCTGGTCGACCCTCTCTTCAATGGTCCTCAGCTGTGGTCGGCAAGGGTCAGACCCTCGTTGGTGAAGACACGGCGGTGTTGGCACCCCTTCAACCACCAACTACGGCCTTATGCAATATCTCTCCCTTTTCTCTGCATGTCCAGATTCAAATTTTCTTTTCTTTTTAAATTTTTTACTTTCTTTGGGTTGTTCTTTTTTTATTTTCAGTTATTTCTTTTTGGCTTCTTTTTTCTTTTTCACTTTTTGGCCTTTTTTCTGATGTGGCAACCACTTGGCGCCACATCAGCAGCATGTGTCACCGAAATGAAAAAAAAAAAAAAATGCCATATTGGCATTTTCCGTCACTCAAATTGGATGGAGCTTACTAACTAACTTGATTGCACAAATTGGACAAGTTTTAGGACTCAATCATACTATTTGAAAGTTTTTAAGATCGATGGCACTTTCGCGATAACATTTGGAATTCTAATGTACTTATCCCATTGTTATTCATATTTGAAGGATTGGCAGTGGCAGTTTCTTCAACTTGTTCAAAATTATTAGCTTTCTCTGCAACTATATGGTGGTAACTTAGGTCTAAGCTAAGAGATGAAATGAAATACTCGTCGACCTGATTGAAGATAGGCGAGATAGAGGTTGAGAGCAGCCAACCTTGTGAACTAGAGCGAACAATTACATCAGCATTGGGGATAATTTCTATAGACTAACTAAATATCAAATTCTTAAAACCATTAGGAGTAAAGGGATTTTAGAAGCCTAGAAAGCTATTATAATAAAACAACAAGAACCGCTGTAAATTAAAGCTGACCTATGAAGATTATCTGTCATATGAGGAGAGAAGGAGAAAGGGGCTGGGGGGGGGGGGGGAACATTTTCACAGATTAAACGTATTTCAGAACAGATATAATGTAGATTCATTGGCCAGATTCGCTTCACCAAAAAAGCAGCTGATCGTTGTGATTGTTACGAACCTACAGTAGTCATCACAATTTTTTGTTTAAGAATTCGTGTGATTTAGGGTAAACATTAAATTTCTTGATCATATGATTCAATAAAATGTTTTGAATCTACATTGAACTAGTAATCTACCATGACCTCTGGTTATAAATCCATCAGGAATTTTACCTAATTATAGACACTATTTTCTTGACACACAAACAATAGCAGACATGTGATCTTCGATGCAGTTGTTATCTCTCTAAGCTCTCCTCGAAATTCATTTCAGTAAAATGTTTATAAATCTAACTTGACTATGAAAAGACTTTAAACCTAATTAAGTGGTAAGCATCCTATGTTACAAGCCCCACAATTTCAAGAAATCAATCATCTTCAAGTTCACCCACATATATTTTAAGCATTAGGTTTCACAAAATCTATAAGAGATAAATATGAAGTCGAGCATACACAGTTGACAGAATACTAGAGATCAATGTCATAGAAAAAGAAAGTGAAGAAGCGGCATTACCATCTGAGCAACAAATATATTCAACCCATGAACTGAAATGTGAAAGTTTCCAGCAACCCTTTGCACATCCAGAACTCCATATACCTGGAAGAAGTGTCAAGGTAATAAATTAGCTATCGCATTTTAGAGCAGAAACTACCAGCATCTCAACTTTTGTCTACTTTAAACATAGAGGCCACTTGATTAACTGAACATGTATGCAAAAAATTCAAAGTGAGGACTTAAGTACCCGACAGCCTTCTCCATTTGCCAATGCTTGCTTCACCTTCGTAATCATTTTCTCTGCAGTCTCATCAAAGCCATGGCTATGAGTCTTTTCACTCGATTCCTTGTTATGATCCTTACCATCATCTGGTCAAAGTTTTCCAAATGTTATAATACGCCCTCTTGATACACATTAATAGATTAAAATATAAAATCAGCTCTATCAGCTGCCCCATAGTGGGTTAACAATCACAGAAGGAAGAATGATACACAAACAAAACCAAAGAAACAATTCTTATCTTTGTTGGGGGGGTGTTGGGGGTTGGGGATGAGGGTGATAAACATATAAAAAAACGAAACAAGGCGCATTCAGCAAAAATTGAAGTCAATGAAGTTATGGGATGGAATCATTTCTAAATTTCTTCAGATAGACTACTTTTATCACAACCAACTTTCCTGAAACTTAATGAAAGAAAATAAACCAAGTTTCTTTGATATCAAAAGTAAACCCATTATCTATACAAGGACTGTAAAAAAGCTTGTTTATCCAGTAAAAAGAAAAAAAAATAACCAATAAATTGAAGGAGGGTCAGCTTAATACTTTTCGACTTAATCCTAATGGAGTCTAATACCTCCTAGATACCTCACTAGTAGGTAACCTCCAAAACAAGCCCATCGAGAATGAAATTTTATTAGCCTGATTAAGGGAGAAGTAATTTTGATGTAGTGATTAACTGAGTAATCACTTGATAACTTCACAATCACTGGTCTGATAAACTCATTTATCACTGCTGGTGATCGAACATCTATCATGCAGTTAAGAAATAAATAAAAATGCCTCAAAACCATGATATGAGACTTCAGCCTTGAGAGCAACTTATGTTCTGAAAGCTTTTCTTAAATACTTGTATGTTGCAATTTTCTTTGCCTGTCTTCCTGTCTTGGTTCTCATTGCCCTTACTCTCCCTTTTTTAGCAAAATTCCTATTCTTGGTCCTTTGGTAAAGTTTGTTTGCTGTTCCCTTTTGCATGCTTTTCATATCTTCTGCCTCTCAAATCAAGCTAATCAGATAAATAGTTTATTTCCTTTTGTTGCTCCAACTTTCTTCATAAGTGTGTCAATGCAAATATAGTTTCTTAGGGTAAATCACAAAACTGAAAGATGAAAGACATGGTCAATGGGGAACTATTGAGGTACAATCATTGCTCAAGCCCAGGGATTTCTCTAGAATGAAAGGATTTGTTGATGACAGCAGTTGATGGTGCAACCAACGATAATGAAGAAAGTTTGGTAGTTGGTATCTAGGATAAACTGCCATTGCAAAACTGACAGTTAATCCTCCTTGTACATCATTTGATACTCCCATACCCTAAATATGCGTAGTGAAGTATAACACAAAATACTGGTTTATAATGCACTATTGAGAGGGACAAACCTATATGTGACCTCCTATGAAACCACAAAACTGAACCGCATCTCAAAGACATTCCCAGCAAACAGAATCTAGGATAAACAACGATCTAAGCCACCTGTGAACTTATTACAAAAAGAGCAGCCAAAAACTCAATATCACATCCACAAAATGATGTTTCCACCAAGGATTTTACCATGCTTATGATCATGCCCATGATGTTCATGCCCCTTCTCCACAAGGTCTGACAAATACTCTGTACCAATTATCTGGCCATATTTGTTAAGTCGGAGCTGCAAAACAAGGGAAACAGAGCCATATGAATATGGGTGAAAAAAGTATATTTAGGCCCTCCTCAGCAAACACAAATCACAACATGCTAAAACAACTTTCGCAACTGCAATTTTCAGAGGCAATAACCCCGCTGATTTGAAATTCAAAGCTTCACAAAGACTGCTAGCTATGTCAACACACTATCATGTTGAAGTGCGTATGTCACGAAGCATGTTAACATTGATCTGTCAAAGAGAATAGTTTCCTATGAAGGGAAGAGAATAATTATTTAACCTACCCCATCCTTAGACTGAGGTGGTATTTAGATATTGATAAAGGTAGAGATATTGCTTCACTGAAAATTGACTTCCTAAAAACGAGTTCTTTATCAACTATTAATGCAAGAAAACGTTTCAAAATTGAATAAACAAAGAGCTCTTTGCTTTGCCTATAGTTTTCCTTACAGTCGAGCCAAACTGCAAAGCAATTCTTCCATTGCTTTAATTCCGATTCCTTCATTTACTTAAATGTGAAATAAAAATTTGGATGTCTGCAAGTGGTGGAGAGCTGTTGCCAATCCAACCAATAAGGAAGCAGAGAGTCAATCATACGTTAATAAAGGTCTCCTTGTATTCCTCAATACTTGTGGATGAATGAGTAATTTTACATTCAACTAGAGATAATGCGCATAGCATTCAATCATCAATCAGCTCAAACCAATAAAGGGTTTCGCTATAGAGCAAGAATACATTACTTTCCAAATGTTAGTATCGAGATCCACTTCATGCTTCCCCGACATGTCAATAGCATCAACACTTAAAACTGCATGAAGCCAGAAATAAATAAAAAAAATTTAAACAAGGCCTACAGATGGATAAGCTGACAGTGATTGCTGGTATTTAGTACGAACCATCACAAGGCAAGGCTGGAAACGTCATATTTATGTGAATTGGAAGTGTTTCCCCTCGTTTCAGGTCCACTGACATCTGCCACACATGTAACCAAGTGAGGCACCAACGGTAGATATTAGAATCACTTACTTTCCAACACTAAATGCAACAATATCTAGTGCTTGGACAACCCTAGAAACTTCAATCTTGAGAAAGGATACACCATATACATATTACAGTGAAAACATACAAACTATGAGGAAAAAGTTCATGATTAAATTCTTCTCTTTCTTCTCTACAAAGCATTGGAGAATAGAAGAAAACCATCCTCTTCCCCCCTTCTCTCTAACCGCATCTACAATTTAAGGATTAGAATGTCCAGAGGCATTAGCAGAACAATCACAGACTATGAGAAAAATAAGGATTATGCTCTAACAAGAACTTCAAAGTAATAACCAAAGCTATTCCTTGTAAGGAAAAAGTGATTTATACCCATTTTGCATCGTTTATAACAAAATAAAACAGATGTTGCAACTATGCAGAGAAAGAAGTACCAACAATCCTCAAGAAACTTGAAGACATCCTTCATATGCAGGGTCCACGAAAAATATATGAAATCTCATGCATAAATTGCAAAAAATAATGTAACTCTAAAAATAAAGTGGTTTTTGCCTCAAAACTCAGGAGAAACGTGCACTCATAGTCATCTCATTGGCAACCCTCAAAAATTATAAACGGTTCCAGAAGAGAAGACATACACTGTTTGAAAATTTATGACTTGGAAAAATTAGACGGCAAATTAAATGGGATAAATGTCAGACCACCAAGAGGCAAAAGGAAAGGACGTGCAATGTTGTCAAGACGTAGAAATATCAAACAAGGAATAAATCAATAGCATGTTGATGTCATCCATGCCCATGAAAACAAAACAAATAAGTTTTTGGTCCCTGGGCTTCAGCACTTAAAGGATGTGCTTGAGAGTTCCATGCATAACTAACTATGACGGATTCCAAGAACCACATAAATTCTGTCAATCCTGGAATGGAACATCTGTAACTGGACTAAACCCCAGCATGCAACATGCTCAAGCTAGTCAGACATCCCAAAAAAGTTGCAGCATCGGTATATTTACAAGATGAAGTTAGGAACAAACCTGATGAACGGTATACGTAGTAATGTAATATCTCAGCTCGTGCAAGAACAATGTGGCCATTATTGTGAGCCCAATGACAGAAACTACAAAGACATATAGGAAAAGTGTCAGGTTACCAACATTGTCAACCATCCACATGGAGGATCAGAAGAACTCATAGAAGAACCAACCAATGATTACTGTGCCCAATCCTTCATATTCTACGCAAAAGCATCATCCATTGCAAAAATCACATGTTTTAAATTACCCACCGCATAAACTTTAAAATACTATGAGGGTTAAATGACTTATTGACAAGATGATCATGAGAAACTGGTGTTTGGAATAAATATATTATGGAATGGAAAGGAGGAACAGTTTCGGACCATCACCGCAGTCAAATTCTTTTCAACTACAATGAAATAAAATTCATCGATACTTGTACCGTGGCTAACAGCCAGCAGAGCTAGCTTATTGGTGGAGTAAGCAAGTTACTCTGAAATCCTCAAGTAAACTTCAATACCGGAGGACCAATACCCTATGCTCTTCAGCTCCTTCTACACTCGCTTTGTGTCCTTTTTATGTTTGAGAAAAGACTAGCAACAGAGGAAGTTTAAAGAGGAAATAACAGGTTGGTGAAGCCTAATCGACAACTCATCAATGCCTCAAAGAGGACACTTGCTTTTCTCAGAAACCAATAGTAGAAGCGAATCGACTAATAAACTACACGCCCTGCGAGTCAAAAACCCCCTCCCAAAGCATCCTTAAACCTACTAAACCTCAATCCGAAAGAATTCAAGAAAGACAGTTGCAGAGAGCAAATTGCATCAAGCCAATAAAATGGCCCTCGAATCTCAGCAATCGCACCCTCCAGCACCCTCCCGAAGCGCAAAGCCGGCATCGAAAGACCGGCCCCAGGAAAATCCCCCTTCATCGCAATCACAAGCGCCCCAACAAATCGCAATCGGAAAAAGCCGATTCGAACCTTCCCACCGGTCATCGATGGAACCGCGAAGCCAAAAAGGCATTCACAAACAACCCACCACCAGCCGCGAACAACGCGGAGCACGAGGCGAACCCAAGAAAAAGAAACCCCCCCAAAAAGGGCGACGACTACCGAGAGCTCCGGACTGCGTCTTCTGCAGCAGGTGGTCCTCGGCGCGCGGGAACGCGTCGAGGCTCTTCAGGGCCTGCCTGACCCCCATCGGTTCCTCGCTCTTCTCGCCTCGATTCGGCGCAAGAGATCGTCGAATCCAACCACCTGAAAAACGCCGATCGCAAGATGCTCCGTTACCGGCCGTTCAACCCCCAAAAGAAGCAAGAAAAATCGAGCGGAACATCGACGGAATCGACGCAACCGGAAAGCACGAGCTCGTACCCGACGGCGGCGATATAGGGTCGCGATCGCAGGCGGGGAAGTACGCAGAGAGAGAGAGAGAGAGAAATCGCGACGGAGAAAGATAGGTGAATCCGGTCAACCAGCGACAGGCCGATTCTAGAATTGCAAATCTTGCAATTTATATTTCCCATTATTTAATCATTTACGGTCCAATATCTATTATTTATTTTAGAAACGACCGTTTTTTGCGTTTTTCATTCTATTTTGATTTTCTTTGACCCTTGTTAATTTATATGTGCACTGCTGAATTTTAACTTTCGCGAGAACCATCTCATGACAGACTACCATGCGTTGCCAATCCCAATCACGAAAAACATCTTGTCTCCCGTGATTTCGACAGTAAAAATTAAAGCCAGCGGTATGTTAATTCTCTTCGGATACTCTCTATTTTTTTTTTTTTTTTTTCGATAAAGTCAGTTACTCTCTATTTTTATCAAGCGTAAATAAATTAATCCTCCGTGACAGGATTTATATCCATAAATTATATTAAATATTTTAATTTTATTGTTTTAGCAATTCGTTATGTACTTCAATTTTTTCTTCTATTTCCATTTTAACTATTGCATCCTCGGCAAGCAAACATGAGTTTAAGAACATGGTATAGAATTAAGAATGTGCAAAAACGAATCGCTCGAGTTTGATCTAATTCTCAAAAGTATCGGTTTGATTTTTAATTTGTAAAAATGGAACTGGTGTCCAAGCAGTTTGTTTCTTAATTCCAATGAGTAACTAGATCGGACTGATTAATTATTTTTTTTATTTTGTTATTTCTTAAAAAAATTAATAAAATGTAAATTAAATATTATTTTAGTCCAGTTCCAAGTAATGAAAAAAAATAATAATAAAAAGTAGTGAGAAAAAATAAGTGACTGATTTTATCGAGTCGAATCAACCAATGATTTGATCCTACTCCCGATCTTAGGATCAATCGACAGTTCATCATTCGAATTTTCGAGAACCGATTTTCTTGATGAGGTTCTTAATTTTACTCTGTTCTATAAAAATTGAATGACGAAAATTCAATCTTTTTCGTTTTTGTTTTCAATTAATCTCTCTCTCTCTAAATATAAAGGGGAACGAAATATGGTTGCAGTAAGGAGGAGGAGAAGAAGAAGGGAGGATGACGACACCAACCCCAACAACCGAGCAGGAGAACCGCCGGCCCGAGCCTGCCGTCGGTACGAGGAGACCGGGAGCCGCCGCGAGCGCCGGAGGAAACACGTCGGTGCCCAAGTGCGCTTGGGTGGGGATCACCGCCGTTTCGGTCGCTCTCGTCGCCCTCCTCATCAAGATTTACCCGACTCCATTCTCCTCCTCCTCTCAGCAGGTCTTCATTCTCTCGCTTTGCTATCTCTCTGCTTTTTTTTTTCTCTCTTTTTGATGCTCGGGTCGTTTCGAGTTCTGGGTCTCCAAAATTTGATGCTCAACGAGCCAAAGTTTGGATCTTTGACTCCGGGCGGCTCTCCGACTGCTCAAGCAGGGGCTGAATTTGAGTGGCACTGATTGACTTTTCTGGCGATGGCAGTGTTTATTATCTTCGAGTTTTTTATTTTTTTATGGGACTGTGCTTAACGGTGCTGTTATTGAATTTTTTTGTAGAGGCTGTTCACGGTTGAAGAACTAGCTTCGTATAATGCGACTGATGATGCTTTGCCTATTCTTCTAGGAATTTTGGGGTACTCTCTCTCTCTCTCTCTCTCTCTCTTTCTCTCCCTCTCATTGCAATTATATGTCTTGGACTATCGGTTTGTCTGATGTTGTATTTGAAGGAATGTAATCGTTTTTCAATTCTTAATGAATGTCAAAACGTGAGGACTCTGCTTATTAAGAAAGAAAAGGATACGTGGGAATCCTCAAAATCATGGAGTAACCCTTTCGTGTTCAACAATAACTGATTAAGCTTGGCGCCAAAACATTGGTCTTGCTATCTGGTGATGATGATTCTTTACTCACTGCGGGGAATATTCATATGATCAGATCAAATGAATAGTTAGTTTTGTTATGTAGAGAAATTTTGACTCCATCCTGGAAAATCCTCTTCAATTATACTTCTTGAAATTGTGAAGTTTGGGAACTTGTTACTCATTGCTCAAATGAAGGAATCACCACTATGACAGAGTAGGTCTTGCTTTTTCTTGAAGAACAGGAGAATTATGATATAATTGGATAATAACTAATCGAGAAACCACTAAGATTTCTATGCATAGAACAATTGCATGCATCTTGCTAAGAGAATGAGAGAATGTTTCAAAAAACTGAGATGCATGATTTTGAGCCATATGAGCTAGCAAACACATACAGAAAATTCGAAGGAATTTACTGGATAGCTTTTCTCATATAAAAATCTAGAAGTGTGTAGTCTGTGATGCTGATTTAGTATGTCCTACTTATCTGAGATCGGTACTTGTTATCTTTAACAGTTCAGTGTTTGACGTAACAAAGGGAAAGTCACACTATGGTGTGGGAGGAGGCTACCATCATTTTGCTGGAAGGTATATGATTTGATTTGGGCTCTGCATCTTGTTGCTTGTGAATGCAAGTATATTGGTCTCTGCTTTAGAAGGAACTATCAATATCAGACAGTATTGGCTCTTATTTGCTAACTTATATGATCAACGCATGCAAGGCAATGCATGCACAATCACATAAATGGTGTTACTTTAGTATCTTTCAGAAAGAGGGGAGTCCATCTCGTTTCTACCTGAAGACTGGACAATTGAGGATGCTATTTTAAATATGCGTTCTTAATTGTAGTTGGATTTAATTATCCAGACAAAAAATTAAGAACTATCTCACCTTGTGTATCGAGGTTCTTGTCTATTGGCATATGTTAGGTAGATTTCATCATTTTAGAATATATTATCATCTGATTGCCTTACGAAAATTGTCTTTAAAGGGTAAAGAGTAGAAAGAATGTCTGTACCAATGGTCTAGGGAACTCCTTGATAAAGATATAGCAGAACTCACAGTGAAAGAATTTGCAGAAAAGAATGCCTCTAGTGTGATCTCTTATTGAAAATTTTCTGGGTTAGTTCAATAAGTAAATGATAGCAAATGATTCTCACTGTTATGCACTGATTCAGACTGGCTAGTCAAGGAAGTCCTCATTATGTTCGTAGCACAAAACCTACCATTCACCTGTAAGAGTTGGTGTTTCTTTTGCTCTAGCCATAATACTCAAGAGCATTCTTTGTTATGGCAATTGTTGGGAATGACACTAGATGCTCTGGCAAAATCTACTGCAATTTTTTATTTTGGGCAAGCCACTAGTTCAGTTAAAATGCTATCTGTTAGCATTTTGCTATAGGATCTTGAATTTCTTTCACCTATGACTTGCATACTGATGTCAGTCTTGCCATGTTGCCCTGGTCAACTCAGAGACGCCTCCCGAGCATTTGTTTCAGGAAACTTTACAGGTAAGACTTATCATTCTTTGTAGCATGAATACTGTATTGCAGTTAAATGTAAGAGCCATGGGCAAAAATTGGGTTGGTGCCCACATTATCAAAATTTGGGATTCTTTTCACCTTTTCTTCTTTCTCATCTGGTATAATATAGAGAGCAAGGCATTTCTAAAGGTAATGATGAATACCTAAGAGAGGATAATAAGTCTAGCACTCTATGTAGATATATTTATAGGCCTTATCAACTCTGCCTTCACTATATAGTGCCTTTAATTGTTGCCCTTTCAACTTTCAGTCCGTAGTTGCACAAGTATCAGTTTGGTTTCTTCATGCTCATCCTCATCCTCATCTGTGTACTAATCTCAGTAATGACACAGTTTATGAAGTCTATATTAACATATGATTACTTTCTCTGACACTTTGAAATTGTAGTTACCAAAACTTCCTGATCTATTTACATTTTTTCTTTGTATGTTTGTATTGTTTCATCAAGGAGAGGGACTCACGGACTCCCTGCGTGGCCTTTCCAGCTCTGAGGTAATCAACATTATTTTGGACTTCTAAATGTCATCTTGTGCTCATGAATTGGCAGTGGTTCACCTCGTCAGATAGACCTTTTCTTCAGTTGGTGCAAGTGTAACTGTGCTTGAGGATGTCTTTAGGGTTGTGTGATTGACATCCAAAAGGATATGAAATGGAAAGGACTTTAAGATGAACACATGAGCATTGGGCATTAAAATTAAAAAACAGCCAAAATCTTCTATACAAAGCCACAATCAACTCTTAGTTGTGCTTGCATCATTTCATGTGTTATAGCTGCTCACAATTTTTTCTTCTTTTTTTCATTAACTGAGTTTAAAGCTATTTGGTAGCCCCAAACTAAATTCTGTGATGAAATAATCAACTCAGTCATTTCCTCAAGTATGTTGCTGCTTTAGTCTCAGACTATCTTTTGGATTGTAACTTTTGTTCATTATCGTTGCTGAAGACCTGTGTCTTACCTAAATCTTACTTGATGAGGGATTGACTTCATTTGTATATGGGGAAATTATGCAGACATGTCTGCTACAAATACTAAGATAAAAAGCATGTTATCTTCCAAGCTTGACCTATAGTGGTCATTCTTTGATTTTACTTTGCCATTTTACGCAGGTGAAGAGTGTAGTTGATTGGAGGGACTTCTATTTCAGAAGTTACACGTGAGTCAGTATATGCCGCCTTCTTATATTACTAGTAGCTTTTCATTCTATTCACTTAAAGCTTGCATGTATTTATTAGTCGATGTTGTCCACGTGACATACTTATAATGATGGAAGAATGAAAAACTATTTAGTTGAACCTCACAAAGAGAACTTTAATGTTGAGGACTCGGGGTGACTTGTCTGATCAAATTACATTTTTTTCCTAGGAGGTGGTCACACCACTTTTATTTTGTAGAAAAGATTTCACATGAATGACCTTTGTCAGACAGTGTTTGAAAGGTTGATGGGGCTTGCCGAGTTTTATATCTCACTGCAATAGTTTGATTAAATGTCTATTTGTAGATCTCCTTGTAATTAAGAACGTATTGACCATGTCAGGATTGTCACCTTTTTCATTTGCAATGGGATAGGGGAGAGTTAATGGCTCGAACCTTAGCTTTTGAGTATGTTCGTGGATAAAGAAAGTGGGTAATTGTTATTTTGCCAAATGCAGAGATTTTACCCAACTTTTGGTCACTTTTAGTTCTATTTAATTAAATCAAAAGTTCTTTTTTTGTGTAAAAGGTATCTTATATCGTTTTCTTATGTCATCAGATATGTTGGCAAGTTAGTCGGCCGTTATTATGACAGCCAAGGGAACCCCACAAAATATTTGAAAGGAGTTGAAGCTAAGGCCGCTAGAGGTGCGCAATTATTGGAAAAGCAGAAGAAAGAAGAAGCTAAACAGCCTAGTTGCAACTCCAGATGGAGTCAGGACGAGGGAGGAGAGGTATGTCAAATTGTATGACTTCAGATATCGAAGTTGGACAAGCTCTAGATCATGTTACAGATACTATTTCTTCGTGTGCTGTGTCAGACAAAGGCAACACGTTGTCATTTTTGCAATACCCAATGAGCATTACTATCTGCTGAGGCGTGCATGACTGCAAGTGCATCATTGATGGGGATCTAAATGTTGTTCTTTATTATTATTATTATAAATATCTCCTTATTTGTCAGGTTTGGTGTGATGTTGGCTTCCCGAGATTGGTACAGAGACCTCAAGAAATTGCTTTGACAGGGACGATGAGCAAGCGTTGTGCCTGCTTTACAGAGGACCAGCTACACAATCCAGGGTTGGAAGTATATCAAGGATGTGACTACCTCGCTAAGACCTGCCGTGTCTGAGTTGGGATTTTTGCATGAGCTGTGTATAACAGATGTTTTCTCTTTGGAGTGTAAACAGTGAGCTTGAAATGTTCATGACGCCATAGAAAATAGATATGTCCACACCGACGAAGCACATCCATTGCTGCCGAAGATCAGTGACAGGTCTCTGAAAAGAACAATTAGTGTTTTTTGTATATCATATCATCCTTCACAGGATTTTACACTCAGAGTTGAATTTATAGTTCATCATATTGTCCCAACATGTTAAATTCACTCGATTTAGTTCCTTTTACAACGCCTGCTTTTTGTTTGGTCCTTCCGTGTTTGGTGTCGGTATTTCCAGTCTTAACAGAATGGCCAAATTGATTAATAGCGTTGTTAACATTGAATAATTCTGTAAGGCATGGTTGAAGCATAATGAAAACTACAAAGACAAAAAAGGAGTCAGAAATTGCCATGGGCCTAATGAACAGTGAATACGATGTCAAATTGACTGCATAACATCGCGATACTGACCTGGTTCCGTCTGTCGTTACCGTGACTTGTTTACCTTCTTCAATATGTTGAGAAATGATTATGGACGAGTGGAGGCAAGGGGACTTCAGGATGTAATGTAAGATGAGACTGGATGACACCATGTATACAAAGACATGATAACAACTATCAAACTCTCAAGTCTCGGCAAGTCCTAAAATAAGTGGGGATGGTTGCATATACTGCAACTGGTGAATCCTAAGAGCAAAGTTGTTCGTCCAATGACCGATCCTGTCATACGGTACTGCTCTGTATGTACACACAATGTCCAGTTAAATAAGCCATTTCAACTATTAAAAGCTCAAGCTACTTCCAAAAGGCATGAAACAAACCTTTGCATTAACATTCAAAAGCCACTTCTCTGGCTGTAGTTTTGAGAAAGGGAAGCAAAAGGATGGTCTAACCAGCAGAGTTTTTAGAAATCTCAAGGGTAGGAAAATCATCACATTAGAGCAAGCACAAGGTTCCTTAAACGTATGCATGAGAGCAAATATCAGACGGTAGACTCCCTTCTTTTTTAACATCCCAGTGTGACAGCAAAAAGTGCTACTGCCTCTGCCACGATGTTAGTGCCTTCCCCCCCACATCTCTAGGAGGAAGGCAATCTTTTGCCCAGTGCCCTGCCTTGCCGCACTTGTAACAAGAACCAGGTGCAGATAACTTTCCAGTTCCACTTGAAGCGGAAGAATATTCAAGTGCAGGCAAAGAGCAGTCTTTCGCCCAATGTCCCTCCTTGCCACGTGCAGGCAAAGAGCAGTCCTTCGCCCAATGTCCCTCCTCGCCACATTTGAAACAGGATGATCCACTTGTGCCATAGCTTTTGCTGCCCGAATCATGGAAGCTGTTATTGACCTTAACAGCACTTGCTGGAAGACTAGCTGCTGCCATATGGTCATTGCACCATTTGAAGTAACCACAGCCCTGCATGAAAATAGACAACAGCTAAGATTTATGGAAGTTCTAAATAGCCAATTTGGTAAGTGTTAGATGCCAATCAGGCTGCAGCCATCAACTTCTATGGAAGATCTGAAAAAAAGTCCAAGGTCATTCAAAAGACTCTCAACAGTGCTAGAAGGAAGACCGATAAAACTGCTAACAGAATAATGACATAATCACCAATAACAGGACAAATGTTTCACAAAAAGAAAATAAAAGCCAACCAAATATTTGTACTATCAATCATTTCCTATTCTGCATAACAAGTCTCCATAGAGTCCTCCCACCTGATATTTTCACCGTGTCCTCAAGTGGGATTAGGCACATCTTGTGCCATGTTGGAGGACATACTGCAGGTAGGGGAGTAACTTGTTTTGAGATAAAAGTAGAACCCTTAAAGGAAATGTGCAAAAATCTTAAACAGGAGTTATCTGACTTGTGGTTTGCAAAAATGTTTAGCTGGAGTTATCTGAGTTTTGGCCGTTAGGCTGTTGCAGAGACTGGTGAAAGAGTCACAAGCCTGGCATCCATGACACGGTGAAAATAGCTATGGTTTTATCCAAGAAGTTCAACTCAAAACTTCAGAAGAACAATTTAATGAAGAGGGAAAGGAATGCAAAAGCAGAGAAACTATTAATGTGTGGAAGTCTATGAGGATTAAACATCTGAGTGATACCTGATTTGCAGGACACCGATAGAATTGCTGCCCCACATTTTTCCCCGTTTTTGCAGTTAAGATTAAGCAAGACCCAGCCCCACATGGGCATAAAAGATCTGCATATTGAGAATTTCTGTGACTATCGAAAGACATATTAGGCGTGTGGGTTGCTCCAGAAGCATTATCGCACCACTCGAAGAAACCACATCCCCCGTTTTCCTGTACAAAAGCAACAATTAGTCCCCAAAGTAACAACATGAGCTCAACTGTCGGAGTAGAGACACTCGAGATATCCTTAAAACTTGCTTCACCCTAAACCACAATATCTCCACTGAAATAACTGAAATGAAAACCAAGTCCACCATGAATTGTGTGCTGGTGTGACACTTGAGTTATGAAAAGAAAACGAGAGAGGAGACTGAGAGGACAAAACGTCACAACCCTTTTAGTGCAAAAGGCAACAGAAGCTTTCTTATATAATCAAGCCAGACCTTCTCAAGGCAATAGAAACCAACAAGATGAGAAACTTGCCAGACCTCTATCCGTGAAATTATTTTGTGGATTGAGCCAAGCTCTTTTCGTACAAAGAGTATGGTTCATGGCTAATTGAGAGCTCAATAAGCATTAAAGAGAATCAGAACTATGGTAGTCCGCCATTACTCAACCCAAGAAACAACAGTCACTTGGCTACAATGAAGCAATGCTTCAATTGGCAACACATAAGCTCTCAGGAATCAGAAAATCTGATTGCAGTGTATATTTTTCGGCAACTCTAGGAAAAATTAATAGAACTGTTGAGGACATGGCAATTAGTGTTTCACCCGTGATTTTATCAAACACAAATGAAGGACACACCAACCCTTCCCACAGTCGTTGTGGACTGGTCGTTAACTCATTTCAGTTTTTGGCGATTCTTTTATCTTCTCAATTGTTTCAGTCGAAATGATTGTAGCGGTACACAGGCAGCACCACCATTGATGCCATCTTGCAAAAGATCTGCGCCAAGTGATCAGATGGCAACATCACAGATTGTTGCGTGATTCTTGTAAAGCTTCCGAATCATGACTCGTAGCTAGAATTCTCGAACTCCCTGTTGATAAATTTTTTCCTCCAAAATGCCATGCGATTAGAAAGCTAGCCACAGTTCCAGCTTATCTCAGGAACGAAGGTACGTATTTTCAAGGAAAGATGAGAACATTTGCGCATAAACTAAATCTCAGAGCAATCGTAAGTTCTAATACCCTTGTCAGATCATGAAGAAGTTCTGCATAAGTCTCCAATCGCCGATCGATATCGCAATAGGCGAAAATCAATACTACGTACCTCTCTCACAGGACACTTGTAGAACTTCCTGCCCCTGTTCTTCTCCGTATTCGCGGTGAGAACCAAGCAATCGCCCAACCCGCAGGGGCACGCCTTCTGAGGCTCGCTCGATTGCGCCCCTCCTCCAACCGGAGCACTGTCGCAATCCCGCGCCCAGTGCCCTAACTGACCGCACTTGAAGCACGCGTTATCCCCGCCGCCGCCGCCGCCGCCGCCGAGCCCTAACCGATCGCCGCCAACTTTAGCGCCATCGGCCGCGACGACCTTGAGCCGGCTTCCCGCGCCGGCGAACTTGCCCTGTTGCTCGCGCCACAGGCCGGAGGCGTCGTCCCCTCTCAAAGCAGCGAGGTACGCTCCTCTAACTTGCGGCTTGGCTTGTCCGGCATCGGCGGGAGCGCGAGCGGCGGCGGCGGCGGCGGCGGCGTTGACGGCGGGGAAGGGCTTGGCGCGCTTGGCGGTGGCTTTCGAGGAGAGAGCGCGGGCTTCGGCCTCGGCGACCTGGGAGAGGAAGTCGTAATCGGCGTCGTCTCCGTCGTCGAGGACGATGGTTTGCCGGAGCTCTCTCTTCATGGTCTCTCGCCGGACGGGAGACTCCGGCGATCGCTCCACCTTCCGTGGTTTTGAAATCTCTGCGCTTGCTTCGAGGGCTTTTCAGCTCCGTTTTCTTGTTCATCGTCATCTTTCCCGCCCTTCTTTTTGATGCGGTTTTCCGGCGTACGGTCGAAAAATGCACGGGATGCCGTACATACGAATCCGTATATTTAGGAGTATATATTATTTTGTTCTTTCGCCGAATTTAACATATTATGCAATTTCGAAAGATTTGTCTTTTTCTATTTTTTTTTTTCGGGTTGCAATACAATTTCAAAAGATTAGGCAAAGCAACATATAAATTTCTATGTTGATATTTATTTGTCTTTTTCATATACGCCCTTCACACGGCATAGGATGCAGCTATTGGTCATTTCTCGTGTGATGTGATATTGTATCAATAATAGTAAATTTGATAAATCTTATGAGATTTTGTGAGACGTCAACTATTTTAAAAAATTAAATTGTTATATGAAGGTATGGTAATTTAAAATCTAATTAATTTAAGGCTTAGAAATATTCAAACTCAATATCTCTTACTTTAATACCTTGTGAGAATTTATGGTATCATAGTCGGCTATTATATTCACAAAATCTCGTATGATATCCTGCTATTAAGAATATAATAACACGAAGAAAAATGGGGAATATATGTACTTTTCGATGTACTCAAAGGAGAATGAAGAGCCTAATTATAGGTTTTATCTAAATATTATACAAGATAACATATCAATTAAAATATGCACACAATTAAATGGAGATACGTGCATAATCTTGAAAAATACGAAAATTAATAGAATTATCAAAATATTATTAAGGGTGCATTTGGTAATACTTTTGTTTGGAAATAATTTCTAATAAAAAATGATTCTTTTTTTATTCTATTCCCAATAATAATTTCTAAACATTTTAAGCTCGTTTAATAACTATACAAAATTTTAATTCTCCGAATAGAATTGCATTTGGTTCCGTGATCAAAATTTATACTCAAAATCATTTTCTTTTAATTTTAAAATAATTTTATTACTTTTTTTCTTTTTTTTCCTTTCTTTATCTTCTTTTTTTTTTTTTGGTAAAGGTAATAATAGTATTAAGGAAATGACAAACAACAAAAGAACGGGCTCAGAACCTACACTCTCGCCAAGAAGCAAAAGTGGAGGGGGTCCGATGTAAAACGACGAGGCAAATAAGCCCACAAGGAAAAACCCACGCTACAAACCGAACGACCCACCCTCAGGCAGGACCACCGACCCTCACACCCTCTAATAAGGAAAGGCGAAGAGCGGGAATGAGAACAACTCCAGACACAAATTAAGGAGGATCCGGAGAGCTGGAGAAAATCACGGGGTCAAGGCCCCACCCTCTTTGAAGCCTTTGGTTCCTCGGGGAGGGGGCAACATCCTTGAACGTAAGGGCTATGTCCCTAACCACCTTCAGCAAATGGTTTTTAAGAGCGGCCACCGCACACGATTCACCCCTGAAGATGATTGCATTCCTTTTCTTCCATATGAGGTGGCACAAAGCACCAAAAGAGAACCGTGCAATCCTGTGATAGAAGTCATCTCCGGAGAGGAACTTCATGGCCCAGGGGAGCACTTCATTCCAACACCTGTTCCTCCAGGGGAGGTTGCACCTGGTGGCCCAAAAGAAGGCCAGTGAAGCTGAGGTGCGACACCCGAAGAAAAGGTGGTCTATAGAATCTGGGACCTCGCTACAAAAAGCACACACATTAAAGTCAATACGTCCATGGGATAGGAGCATGACCTGTGTGGGAAGGCGATTCCTGACTATGAGCCATAAGATGAACTGGAAACGAGGGGCTACAGCATTGTCCCAAATGAAAGGAGCCCAGCTGACCCGAGGTTTCTTCGATCTGATAGAATCCCAAGCAGATGCAACCGAAAAGGAACCTGATGGATGACCGCACCAAACAAATCTGTCGCTACCAGCAGTCAAAGACGGAATAGTAAGGCCCCATCTCGACAACAACTCCCTAAATATGATACCCGTCGAGGTAAAAAGATCAGCTACCACCGCATGATCAGGAATGAGGAGCCTTTCCCTGAAGGAAGGAGGCACGAACCCATCCAAAGGGCCACAAGACAACCAGAAGTCATGCCATAAGGAAACAGCCAAGCCGTTTCCAATGTTCCACCGAAAAGAGGTTCGGAAATACCTTCTAAACTGGAGAATTTTCTTCCACGACCAAGAACAAGTCCTCGATTGGGGAACGATCCAGAAATTTCTCCTGGCTAAAAAGATAGAGTGGATCCACCGACACCACAGTGATTCCCTATCAGAAAAGAGAATCCATATAAACTTAACCATCGAAGCCTTGTTGCAGTCTCTCAGGTTCCGAATGCCAAGGCCGCCTTCCACTTTAGGGTGGCACACATCCTCCCACGCGACCTTAGCTCCCCCTCGACCAAGGGCCGTGCCTTTCCACAAGAATTGTCTCATAATTCGTTCAATGTTTGAAAGAACCGAGGCAGGGAGAGTAAAGACACTCATCCAGAAAGATTGGATCGAATGAAGAACAAAGCGAATAAGCTGCAGCCTCCCTATAAATGACAAAAAACGGTGCGCCCAAGATTGGATCCTAGCCGTAATTCGATCCGTCAATGCAACGCAGTCCGCTTTACTAAGTCTGGAAGAGATAATTGGAACCCCCAAATACCGAACAGGAAGCTTCCCTCCCGAAATCCAAACGACGAAAGGATTACATTTCGAATGCAGGCATCGCCTCCGAGATGAAAATCTCACTCTTATTTTTGTTGGGGATGAGACCGCTCCAGGAAGAGAAGATGTCAAGTCCTCTCTTAAGCATAGACACCGAAGGCCAGTCCGCCTGACAGAAGAGGAATACGTCGTCGGCAAAGAAC
This sequence comes from Eucalyptus decipiens, assembly GCA_014182575.1. Lineage (NCBI taxonomy): Eukaryota > Viridiplantae > Streptophyta > Magnoliopsida > Myrtales > Myrtaceae > Eucalyptus > Eucalyptus decipiens. The sequence goes on from CM024619.1 coordinate 16,678,792, forward strand.
AAGTGAGAGAGTTGGACGGGCTTACATCTCCAATAATACTTGAACTGCCGATTAGCCGTGCAAGACACCAAGATGCCCGAAAACACTTCCATCACTAATGTGAACAGGTAAGGGGACATAGGATCCCCCTGCCTAAGGCCTCGCCCTCCCGGAAAGAAACCATGAAGGTCACCATTAATGGATATGGAAAATCTTGGTGTCCAAACACATGCCATGACTAACTCAACAAAACCAGCAGGGAATTGAAAGGCCACAAGGACAGATTCTAGAAAATCCCAATCAATAGAGTCATAGGCCTTCTGAAAATCAACTTTCACTGCACATTTGGGAAGATATGGATGAAGGTGGAACCCTGCAAACAATTCTTGGACAATGAGGATATTATCTCTAATTCTCCTACCTTTGACGAATGCATTTTGAGATTGACTAATGAGATCATTCAAGACCAACGCTATCCGGTTGGCCAAGATTTTGGTAATCACTTTATAGATAGTGTTACAACAAGTAATCGATTTGTAATCAGAGACAGCGCTAGCATTTGGGACTTTAGGGACTAGAGCAATAATTGTAGCGTTTACCTCTTTTAATAGCCGACCAGATTGGAAGAAATCATGGACAGCGAGCAGCACCGAAGGTCTGACAATGTCCCAATTGGATTTGAAGAATTCCATCGAAAAACCATCCGGACCCGGCGCTTTGCCTTTGGGAAGGGAGAATAATGTGGATTTGATTACATCATCCGAAACTGTCTCGCTCAGGATACGAATCTGGTCAGGGTCCAGCGGACGGCGGATAACACGCTTGACCTCCTCAATAGATGGCTTGGATAAGGCCTCATGGGGGATAGCGAGAGAAGAGAAAAACCCGATGAACACCGAGGTACGACCATTTGGATCGGTTATTTCCGTCCCCGAGGGGTCTTTGACAGAGAGAATCCTGTTAGCGAGCTGTCTCCTTTTCACCGAGTGATGGAAGAACTTAGAGTTCCTATCCCCTTCTTTTAGCCATCTGATTCTCGATTTCTGTCTATAAAAGGACTCTTCATGGCTTCTTAATTCAACAAAAACCCGGCGACAACTCCTCTCCCTTTCGATAAGATCGAGGTTTGCCGGGTCATCCTGAAATCGATTGAATGGCACCTAAGGCCTGCCTTGCCTCCGCCGTTCTAATAGAGATCTCCGAAAAGGCTTCCTGGTTTAAGAGCTTTAGGCGAGCCTTCAACATCTTGAGCTTGAAGACTAACTTATACATGGGCACACCATATATCGAAGTACTCCACACATCCTGCACTAAGGATTTGAAATCCGGGTGCTTCTCCCAAAATTCAAAGAACTTGAACGGCTTACTTCTACGGGGAGGATGAAGAACTCTAACCACCATTGGAGTGTGATCAAAGATACCCGGGCTGAGGAACGCCGCCTCGGAGAAGGAAAAATCAACATTCCACTTATTATTAACGAGAACTCGGTCTATCTTCCTCATCTTTCTAGCAGCACCAAGCGCGTAGTCCAAGTATACCAAAAGCTAACAAATCTTAGGTCCGTCGGCTCGTCGCACCAAGCATTGAGCGAATTCGTCAAAGTAAGGGATCCATGAGGTAGTACTTCCAACCCGGTTCGATGGATCTTTGATTGCATTGAAATCGCCGGCAACCACCCACGCAACATCTTGAAAGATCTCATTGTAGTGCTGGAGATCATCCCACAGAGGCCGACGACGGACAAAGGAATGCTCCCCATACACAGTAGAAATATAACAGCTCACGCCAGATGAAATACACTTAAGACAGCCATGCAGAACTTGGTCACTGACGGAAATGGGAGTAAACTCAACAAAATCCGGGTTCCACCCGACCCAAATCCTCCCACGAGGAGCACAGTCATAATTAGCTAGCCAACTCCAACCCCTAATGAGGGTGGAGGAAATAGAATCAAAATGCTCCTCCGGGACTTCGGTCTCAACCAAACCAATGAAGCAAAGCTTGTTAACAGCAGCGAAGCGCCTAATCTCGGCGCGCCTAATAGGATGACAGATGCCTCTGATATTCCAGAACCCAAAAAACATCAAAAAACTTGAGAACGAGCAGACTTACCTCCTCTTGGAGGTCCTGGAGCCCGCCACAGGGCCCTTCGGAGCCACAAGATGGGGGGAATCATCCAATAGCGTAAGGAGCTGGTCTTGGAAATTAGTAGCCAAGTTAATAGACGGTCTTCCCCTTCCAGGTTTGCCGACGGCTTGAGAATCCTCATCACTCAATCTTTCATGAAGGTTGGAATTACAGATCTCATCAGAGTTCTCATCCTCAGCCAACACCGACTCCAGATTGGGAGGGTCTGCTGAAGGAGGGGCCTCCTTACTTACCGGGGTATGCGCCTCTACATGAGAGGATTCTTTATGGCTAGGAGGAACCTGATCTTCTTCCGTGAGGGGGAAAAGGCCAGACGAAGTCTTAGCCCGAGCTAAGGCAGCCACTTCCCTCGCCGCTTGCTTCTTCTTCTTCTTTTTTTTATTCTTCCGCTTTACCTGATTCCACCCTAACTGAGAATCATTTGCAGGTACAGACAGAACAGGAACGCAAGGGTGCATATCGGGAGGGTCAGATGGTCCTCGAGGGACCGCATGGGAAGCACTCGATTCTCCGACAACCAGGGTTCTGTCAATGTTACCACCAGCAGAAGGCCCTGCAGAAGCCAATCCAGCTTGATGGCTGGGGAAGTTGTCAACATCTTGCCCAACTGGGCTAGGCAACGCCACCTCTTTACCTTTGGCCGAGATAGAATCAGCTTCAGGGTTCGACTGGGTAGTATCCTTTACATGAGCGACGCCCGCAGAAAAATCAGCGCGAGTTTCTTTGCAACTATGACCAAACATGCCACATTTGAGACAGCAACCGGCTTCCATTCGAACTCCACTTCCACCACATCCGATTTCCCGTCCGTGATTAAGTCAATGGTCTCGCAAAAGGTTTACTGCACTGTGATTTCCACACATACCCGGGCAAATGACAGCATAGACATTTGCTCCGTTCTCTTGTCCACATAGAGTGGCCTTCCAATGGCACTAACAACCTTGCCAATCGACTGAGCAGACCAATATGCGAAGGGGAGATTTCTCAGCCGTACCCATACCGGCACGGTCATGTGAATGTCTTTTTTAAGCTCAACACCCGGTTGCCATTGCTGCAATATAAAAGGAATTCTTGCCACAATGATAGGGCCGCCTTCCAGGATTCTTCTCCTGAATTCATTATCAGTAATACGCAGAAGATACACCCCTCTCCCATTTGAAAGGACTTCCAGTAACATCGGACCCCAGGCTCTCCTAAGGGCTTCTTCGACTACTTTGAACGGTAAATTCCTACCGATAAAATAACCAACCAAGCAGTCATACAGTTTGGGATCAGCTGCCTGCAAATCAGACTCATCCATATGTATGACAAGCTTGTTATTCACAATCTGCAGAGCAGTATACTCCATGTCATAGCCTTTGTTTGCCGCACTAGCTACCGCAGCCCATGAACGGGCTTCTGGCTTCTTCGAGGCATCCCTTGATTTAGGTCTCTTGGACTTAGATCTCTCTCTATTATTTGGCTAGCCTTTACCAGACACAACAGGAGATCTGGATTTCAAACGGCCAACAGAGGAAGGTGGGAAACCCTGATTTCCAGCATTCACCGAAGGGGCAACCAACGAAGGTCGCACAATCCTAGGGGAGGAGGGAGACCGAAAACTAACCCCCTTATCATTCACACGGATCTGAACCGAGTCGCTCTCCATTGCAGCAGACGATCGCACACCCGAGACAAAAACAGCCCTAATCCATCGATCTCAAAGGAAATCGTTGGAAGGAGACGTACCAGGCTGAGCTTCGGAGGGTTTAAAGAGCAAGGAGAGGCGCCTTTTGTCGCCGAAAATCGGCCCAAACCAACAGCCGAACCGACCGAAATTAGCCGCTCCAGAATCGCCGGAACAGTGCTGAAGACGGGGCCTTGAGAGCATCCGATGAACAATGTTTTGCCCTTTCCTTGTATCTTATTATTTGCAAATCGTTTTCCTTTCTTTCTCTTCTTCATCATCTTCAAGTCACCAGCTTTGGGATGACCGACGACCGGCCAGACAAGGGCTGGCGACCTCACCAATGGCTGGGCGAGCTCAACCGAGCCTCGCTGGTGGCTTAGCGAGCCTTCAACGAGCTCAACAGACCAGTTGCCGGTGACCAGCGGCGGACAGTGAACAACAACGACGGCGGTGGCAACAGATGAAGAAGAAGAAAGAAGGAAGAAGAACAAGAAAGAGAGAGAGAGAGATAATTTATATTTCAAATCTACTATCTGGAACAAAATAATACCTAATACTATAAAGTATTCAAGAGAAATCCCTAAATATCTCATTGGAGGCAATTTTTTTTTTTATATTACCATAATAGTTCTTTTGCAGAAAAAAATATATTAAATGAACGTTTGGCTATCTTTCCAATAACTAAAAACAAACATTATTCAAAAACTCAGAAAAATGAATAAGCATTTAAAATTCATTCACATATAGTATAATGCAAGAATGAAGGTGATTGTCGTGCTAAAGGATAGTTAAAGAACTTTCTCAACTTTAGTTTCTAGTGGAAGGTGGAAAGTGGGTAATTGATTTTTTTTTTTTTGTGGCCAATTTTATCCTTTTTCCCCACTTAATAGATAATTCCATGCAATATTAGAGCAATATGTAAATGAGGACTAAATGAAAAATTAAGGGTCTAGCTACGCTAACAGCACCGTCACACTGAATTTGTAACAAACGTTTTTTATAGCCACAAATTTTAAATTACGGTGGTTGGACTCATGTGGATAATCGGAGTACAAAATTTCCAAAATTAATTGAAGAAATGGCCCTTATGCTGCAAAATCACAAAACCACCATTTGAAAGAATAATAAAATTTGGAAAATTAACATTTAGCACAATAGTAAACACCTATAGGGAATGAAAGTTATACTTATGCCTTTCATATTTATATAAGGGTAAAATGCCATGCATAATTTCCAAAAGATAAATAAAAAGTTTAATTAATTTAAGATATAAAAATTATATGATTATATTGATAGCTATGTGACAGACTAGAGAAAGACAAAATATAAAGTGATGGTGCACTTCAAGATGGCGAATGAAAAATCATAGACCAAAGAATGAGATAAAATATTTTGTAAACTTTAATTCTGTAGAGTTTTAAAACATGTGTTACTAGTTTGAAGTTTTGGTGAGACTAATTAGTCTACAAAAGCAACAACTTAAACGTGAGAAATATTGAATCAGTGACATGACGTGAAATCAAAGATGAATTTGACTTATTATGTTATGCAATTTTAATTGAATGATTATTATCTTTTACTAAGTTCCTATGAATATTCTCATATTCTACATTAGAATTAAAGTTTACAAAATATTTTGTCTCATTCTTTGGCTTATGATTTTTCATTCGCCATTGTGAAGGATATCATCACTATATTTTGTCTTGATTTAGTCCGTGACTCTATGATATAGCTAGAAATACAATCATATAATTTTTAGATCCTGAATTTAATTAAAATTTCCATTTCTCTTTTGGAAATTGTTCGTGGCATTTTACTAATAAATCTTGGCACAAAGCATGAAACCCAATATAAATATGAAAGGCATAATTAATGTCAACTTTCGCTCCCCATAGGTGTTTAATATCAGGCTAAATGACAATGTTCTAATTTTTATTATTCTTTTAAACGGTACTTTTATGATTTTGCAGCATAAGGGCCATTTTTTTTTTCAATTGATTTTGGAAAACTTGTACTCTGATTATCCAAATGAGTCCAACCAGCATAATTTAAAATTTGTGGCTATAAAAGCACCGTGACAAATTCATTGTAACGGTATTGTTAGCCTAGCTAGACCCTTATAAAAAATATAGGGTATAGACATTAATAACACACAGCTGAAAATGGACATTAACATATGCACTCTTACCAAAAATGTCTGGAAGGATTGTAGAATAAATATGAGAATTTTTTAATAATGTGTGGTCTCAAAATTGTAATATGCAACCTGTATATTTTGAAATTAGAGGAAAGTTGTGAATGATTCTCGTAAACTAGAAAAACATTCCAGAATTATGGATAGTCTAACATGGATTTCACCCTTTTTCAATTAGTTGGAATGAAATAATTGAAATGAATTATTTGATAATCAAAATGGTGAATTACCATGTAAAGTGGCGCATTAGAATTGGAATACGAACTTTTATAATTTGAAAAGATAATTTTGTGCAGGGTTTGTGCAAGATCAATGCGAAAGTCATGAAGTGTGTTGTGTCTTTTTTTTTTTTATATGAATTTTATTCTTAAAAACTGCTCCAGTTAAAACAAGGAATAGATATTTGGGGTTTGCCACAATAGATTCAGTCAAGTAAAGCTAATCAATGTGTCGGAGCGGCGGTGTAACTACCGAAACCATGCCACCATGAAGACCTCTTCTGTTTTTCTTCTTGCTTGCACGTGTGGGCTGCAATTCTAGAAAACCACTGCCGCATTGAAGAATGTCGAATTTTTTTAGTTGCTCCAAAAAGCCACTGCCTGATGCACGCTCAGCTCGGCCCTCAAAATTCTCAATGGCAATTCCTTAGCATAAAGTCCTTTGCCCTCGACAACTATGTAGTGAGGAATATGACATTAAAATTTTGCTCATTTAATTACATATTCTTTTAGGAATTGTACTATGTAGGATAACACGATAGAGAGCTGCTAGCATAATATAAGTTTAAAATTAATTTGTCAGCCATAAAATTTCCCTTGCTAAAATTTTGGCCCAGGCTATAGATTTCTCACAAAAAATTGGGGGAGAATTATAAAAACTACAATCCAAATTAATTATCCTCGTATAACTTAAGGGTAGAACCGAAAATTAAATTTTCCATTTAAATGCATATAGGTCACAAGTAAATGCCCTAGCCAGTGCAAAATAAATTAATAAATTAACAGACTTATTTTATGCTATAACTTCAAAGGATTTGCAAGAAAAATCTTTTGAACTTGAAAATGGTTGTGATTTGATAAATTTAAGGTATAAAATGTATATTAAACATCATGAATTAGATTCTAGTTATGAATTAGAGACCGGTGTTATTGAGTACATGATAATTTTATTATATGGAGTCATCTGCTCATATTGATATGTACTCGACATTTATTTATTTTTTGTTTTAGATACGAATGATAGATAATATATAGATATTATTTGCCCATAAAAGTTAAAGAATAAGGTAAGAATTGCATTCCGACCAATAAAAAAAAAAAATAAAAAGAAGGTAAGAATTGCATGGTAAATAAAATTTCACGTATTTTAGAATGGTTCTTTTTGAGTTTTTGAAAATTGCAAATCGGTCAAAGTAACAAATACCTTATGAGCACAAAACAGTATAAAATATAATGTAAATACCCCTAGGTCTTATTACTACATCTAAAGAATGTAAATATAACTGATAATTTTGTAAATGGTGAAACAAAATAACAAGAAACATGATAACTTTTAGGCAGAAAATCTGAATTAGTCGCCGCTCACAATATCAATATGATTGATTAAAAAATTGGCATGGATTTATTAATTCACATCCTTTTTCCATTACAGTCAATTTTTTTTCTACATGAATTAGTTGTGTTTGTAATTCGTGTATCTTGATTTACATTCTACATGACAAATAACTAAATTATACTAAAAATATGTCTGTTCATATTTACATATAAAAAAGTATTGTTATGTTGTGTTATATCAAAATCTTCACTCTTTAATCTCTTGTCATGATAATACAACTCACAAATTAAGAGTTTGTCTGGAGTATATTTTTATTTTGACATTTATTTTTATCTCATTTATACAATAAATGCATTTTGACTTTTTTTTTAAAAAAATTTAAATATCTGTATTTTTGATAAAATGTAAATGTTGATACGTAAACCTCCATATAGTTTATTATAGATTTTTACATTTGAGTCATTTTGGAGAATTTGATGTATTGGCAAAAAAAATTTATTTTTGACTTTTAATGAGTCCCAACAAACAAAACCCTAGAATTAGACAAATGAATGGTGTTCAGCAGTCAGAAAATAAAATTTTAATTTTCAGTACAATTACGTTTAAACATTTAGAAGATTCATCGCTCTAGCACTCGTCAATTAACATAATAATAAAAAAAAAAAAGACTCAGGTTAAACTAAAACAACGTAATTAATGAGAAATGAATCGTTCAAACCGAATCGACTCGGCCATTTTCTATTCGATCCGATTCAATTTTGCTTCGCTGAAAAGAAAAAAAAGGAAAGCACTTCAGTTTGACCCGATAACTCATGTTTTTCTGGATTTTTTTTTTCTTTTTAAAAAATGTAGTCCTTTTAAAATGCTTGGCAAATGTCGTATACGCTGACGAACATCACTCACCTCCTTCTACTCTGAGAAAGACGCGAGAACGTTCCCAGAAATCAACCATACATTACACAGATCTTCCGACCAAGCCTTTGACCACCACTCCAAGATTCCAATGTCGAGAAATTGAACTGATTCATTTACATTCGGCAGGCCTTGGGAGGAATTCGAATTTATGTTGGGCATCTAATCGCTGTACTCCGCACCCGGGTGTTTCACCGAGGAAGGCTGCTAGAATCCAGGGTGGCTTCCGTACCCCTCGAGGGGGGTTGTGGCGGGTAAGCCTGCGGGTTATCTAATTTTATCGAGGGGATAACCACCCTTTAGCGTCGTTCTTCCGAACTGTCAAAACTTTTTAAAGTCTTGCTTAGGACCAAGGCTTTTTCTTAATCTCCGAACCGATTGCATGGGCTGTAATTATTTATTGCCGAAAGAAGAAGCAATACGGCTCGATCATTCTCTAACCGGCAATTGAGCACATGCAGAATCCAGTCACTGTTTTCTCTTAATCCCAAGTCAAATTAATCACTAAAACTGGCTAATTGCGATTAGTCAACGGAAGAAGCAACGAAGAAGGCGTCTTCTGGCCTGCGATGTTCCTGCCGTGTTTGACCACATTATGGACTTGGATCATACGTATGAAGGCTGGTCTTTTGGCTACTTTTCTATTGCTTAATGCACGTAGCAGCATGAATTAAACTTGAACTTCTCCTACCTTCCCTCCCGCGACTTCCTATAAAATAGACATGGTGACACTGTCCCTGCAAAATTCAGCACAGAAAGAGAGAGAGAGAGAGAGATCAGTGAGGTTTGTGACTAAGCTGAGAAGTCGTCGGTGGCATCATGGCAACAGCAGAGGCAGAATATCAAGACATAGTTATCGTCGGTGGTGGCATCTGTGGCCTGGCCACTGCACTGGCTCTTCACAGGTTATTTGAAATCTTACCCTTTTCGATCCTGTGATTTTTCCTGGATTTTAATTCTTAACTCGCCATTTCATGGTCGATTTCCGTTGGCAGGAAACGATGCTGCCATAGTCATCCGTCTATTAGCATCTCTAAAGAATAAGCTTGTCTTCCCATCAAACGATGTCTGAAGCATGGAGGTGTAATCTGCAAACGCTCATGTTTGTGCAATGCTTGGTTTCATTGGCTACACAGGAAGGGGATTAGCAGCCTGGTTCTTGAACGGTCAGACGTTCTTCGGGCTACCGGGACGGCTATCGGCATTCAGACTAATGGTTGGCGCGCGCTTGATCAGCTCAGGGTCGGGTCGAAGCTTAGGCCGACTTCATTTCCTCTCAAAGGGTAAGCACAACTTCTTCCACAGTGAACTCGAGTCATTCTGTTGTGTTATGGCGACAATATGATTTGAGCATATGGGACTTCACCTAAGGCTGGCCTCTATTTGCTCAATCGAACTCGAGCGGCTCATCCATCTCAAAATGGATGATATAAGTTGCAAGGCTTTTCTTGTCGTCCTGTTTTCTGCATAACTGAACCAGCCCTGTCCCCTAAGCCTCGCAATTAAGCACAATCGATACGTATCCTAAACAATAGCGTCACGAAATGATTGAAATTTTCCTGTCCAAAAGAAGGATGCCCAGTGTTTATCAATGTAAATTGACAAAGTTGCGTTTGTGTCACCAGATTTCGCGATGTATCAATCAACAATACTACTCTGAAGGAGGTTCCTGTCGGGTATGTTCTTGTTCTTTCTTCTTGTCTGTTTCTTCAGTTCTGTGCTTCTTTTCGCTCAGAACTTTGAGCGACAGAAAAGTTAACAGTAGGACCGAAATCGCTTACCATGTAGGGAACAAAAAACGAAAAATAAAATAAAATTTGCCCAATGTAATGTGGAATCTGTAATCAGAAGTAATTTACGTGCCATGTAAGTGGTATCACGATCTGATGGAGCTAAGTAAAGCACTGATTTGTGCGGGCAAAAGCAGCATTGAAATTCAGCTGAACTGCAAAAACTGTTCGGTGATACGAACTGCGCTGAAATCTCTGGCTGATATTCTCATGACGATTGAATCAATCTGCAGAATTAGGATGTGGACTGACGTTATGTCATATAAGAAATTGTTAATATCAGAACGAAACTGAAATGTTTGCTCGGTCAAAACTAAGTTCCCTTTCCTTCTTGATTGCTCAGGCTCGGAGAAGCACGATGCTTGAGACGCAGTGTTCTCCTGGAAGCTTTAGCCAGCGATCTACCGAGTGGGAAGATACGCTTTGGAAGCCGTCTCCTGGCCATCGCAATGGATCCTGAAACTTCATATCCTATCCTTCGGTTACATGACGGCAGTGTCATCAAAGCTAAGGTATCCTGCTTTAGATATCATTCTTAGCGCATTTAGACAAGAAAACTATGACCAAAAGCGGATAGGACACCGTTAGAACGTGTTGAAATTGAACAACTGCGTGATCAGTCTCTCATTGTAAATTTCACAGGTTGTGATAGGATGCGACGGAGTGAACTCCGAGGTCGCCAACTTCTTAGACTTGAGGCCACCAAGAATGTCGCCCACATGCAATGTTAGGGGGTTCACGATTTATCCGGACGGGCACGGTTACCCTCACGACTTCGTCACGATAAACCACAATCGCGTTTTTCTCGGAAGAATCCCGCTCGATGAGAAGTCAGTTTACTGGTTCATAGATCGACCATGGACGCATCAAGGTAACTTCTTTTCTTACGCCGCGCTCTTCCAAGATTCGCATAATCCCTGATAGTCTTTTCGACTGGTTTTTTTGGGTTATAGCGATGTTACCTTTGACTTCGTTACAGCTTGTTGATCAGCAAATTTGCTGAAGGATTCTCTGGTTGATGATAGCTAAGTAAACTCAATCTTATGACGATTTTGTGTCATCATTTGACAGATTCAACCATCTCAAAGAACTCCGACCTGATAAAGCAATCGACCGTGGAATCGATGGCTGGCTTCCCAGCAGAAATCCTGGAGATGATCAAGAACAGCGAGCCCGATTCGTTGTCCTTGACAGGCACAAGGCACCGTGCACCGTGGGACGTGCTATTCGGAAGCTTTAGGAAAGGAACCGTGACGGTCGCCGGGGACGCCATGCACGTGATGGGCCCATTCCTAGGACAAGGCGGATCTGCTGCATTAGAGGACGCGATCGTCCTAGCTCGATGCTTAGCGCCGCATATGACTTCCCAGACCAGGGGGAATTGAGCAGGGAAATAATAGGAGGCGCACTGGACAGTTATATAACCGAACGGCGGATGAGGTTGGTCCGGCTGTCTGCAAAGACTTACACTATCGGGTCCCTGCTCGAGTCGACCTCGCTGGTTGTGAAATTGATCTGCATTTTGATGATAATTTTGTTCTTCCGAGACCGGTTCGGCCACACCCGATACGATTGTGGTCGACTATGAACCCACGAACGTTCTTGTTGTTTCTTGTTCTTTAACTGTGCTCTGATGCACTTGATTTGTGTCTTTGGCTGTTTGATTAGTGCTGATTTGCTTGTTCAATAGAATTTCATTTCCTCTGATACAAAATTGACTCTAGCAAATAAGACAGGGGCATTTTACCACATTTGCCGTTGGCTAAATCACGGTGTTAAATTATATCTCAAGTTTGAGTTCGTATATGATACATGATCCTATAGCCGACAATCAAGAACTGATGATGATCGTCTCTCATCCGACTCTGCTTGTATTGAGTTTTCAGTGGACGGAATCAAAGAAAGCCCCGAGAACGGAGGTCACTCGTAATGTTTTGCGTGCTGATAGATGTACTCTCGGTAACATACGCCCTCCAAAACCAGATGCATCAATGAGATTATTCGGTGATTATATTTTACAAACATTTAATTTGGTAAATTTTAATTTATTAAACAATGAGAGTACTAGACTTCTCATACCGCTATACAAATGCCCAATTTTCGTCATGCTTACTATTTGGAGAAATTACCAAAAAAAAAGTTTCAAACTTATTATACTTATACCAATCCAATCTAAAGTGGATGCATCCGGACTATCTGTTCATTTATCCTTTGTCTTATTCCCCATATAATTAATTTTCGGAAGAACTTAAATGTTTTTATCAGTATGCATTCATTTAGTTTTCAATAGCAAAAATGCCAAGAATTATTAGCCAAGCAATATGAGAAATCGGTTATAGTGGAAGGTCTCACCATTTTGCAGAAATGTTTCATTGGTTTATACCCTTAGGAGCATGGAAAGCCTTTTTCACATAACAATCAAGAGCATGCAGGTTAGATCCAGAGCTACACATGATCATTTTCTTCTATAAGCCATGACTTTTTGTCAAACCAGACGACAATGTTTCCAAGTACCCGGTAGATATAGGAGTTTTGACCAATAAAGCTCAAGATGTTCCTACTAAACTCTATTAAACGCTCTGATGTTGTATTAGAGCCAATCCACAAGAGCACAAGGAAATCCAGAGAATCCTCTGAGGCTAATCATACTATTCCTTAAAGGAGTTTGGCCAGATATAATACTAATGCAATCCATGGGATTATCTCAACACTGAACACTGATTAAGGCTGTTCTAGCAAAATTCAGAAAGGACAATACAAACTAACTGTCATCAAGTTTAGGGAGTCCCTCATCTTTGATCAATGTGGACAGCTAACCCCAGCCAAAATGCCTAGAACGAATCTATCTCTCAGTATGCCAGATTTTACAATGAACCTGGACCCAATATATGTCACGTTAATGACTCATATGTCATTAATATTTCAAGATGAGTCATGATGTTTAATTAATGTTTTTAGAGGAGTCATGGTCTTATAATTAATGTTTAAGATGAGTCATGTTTGAAAGTCAAAAGTTTCCTAGTGTGAACCATATATTTTATTAAGGCATTAATATGTCTGAGTCTTCAGTGATGTAATGTTGTTTTTCTTTTCCCTTATGCCTATAAAAAAGGCTTGGTTTGTAAAATATTGAGGTAAGACCAACCTTCAGCAATAAAATTGTTGTTTGTGTGCTTAAACCATGAAAAGTTAATTCTCCCATTTTCTCTTCAAATTTCTGTACAGCATTAGAGATCTTAGAATAGTAAGATTGCATCTTATCTTAATAGTATGCTTTGCACTCGCCTTTATAAGGATTTTGTGCATCAAAAATTGAGGTCAAAAAGCCTTATATTTAGAATAAGAGTTGAGCTAAATGCTAAAAGTCGGTCTCAACAGAGTTAGGCCTAAGAGAGGCATCACAAAGGGATTGAATACTTGCATTTACTAAGTTCTTGTTATGAACATAGCTCATTTTAAACCTTCAAAAGATTTGCTAATGTAATCCTCTTGGCCAATTTTGGTAAAAAATTATTGACATGAATGTTGGTCATCGTATCTAGTACAAACGGCGCTGGTGGGGATGATTTTTCAATTTTTAAAATGTTTTTCTAAAATTTTGTCTTCTTTTTTCTCCCATTTCTTTGTTTTTTTTCCTCTTATTTCCCTTAGCTAGTTTGTGGCCTCAGTGGTAGCCAGCAAAGGTCACTGGTCATAGGCGAGGGTGTTGTGGCCGTCATCAACCTCATTTCAAAATTAAAAAAAGAAAGAAAAGAAATGAAAAATAGAAAAATAATTCATAAGTAGTATTAAAAAGTTGCAAACACTATCTACGTCGGTGCCAGTCATGTCCAGTAGAACGGCCAACATCCACATTAGCGATTTTTAGTCAAAATTGGCTAGATAGGTTATGTTGGCAAATTATCAAAATGTTTAAGATTAAATTGGCCAAATCGAGATATTTAAGATCAAATTAGTATAATGACAATAGGTTTAGGGATTTTTTTCTGGTAATTATCTGCTCATTTTTTTGTCAAACTCGTTCTTTACTAAATTCTAGCATTTTTAATCTTCGTTCGACATAATTCATTCGCTAGTGAATAAAGACGGTCCAACAAAAAGGGCAACACGCGACTTGGGGCCTAAGAATCGGTACCCCAACCAATATAACGACCTCTCCTCAGAAAAAGAGAGAAAAATATCCCTTCCACAAGCCTTTTTTTTTCCCTTCGACAAGCCTTTTTTTTCTTCCCATTCCCGGAAAAGAAAATTCACATTTTCCATGCAAATCTCTCTCCCTCGTACCTAAAGAAAAATATCTCTACTTGTTTTCTACTTCTCTTTTTGTCAGTTTCTCTTTCTGGTTCGTAAAGGCTGAGGAGATTCCTTGTGTTCGGCTGGAGCTGCAAGAGCTTTAAAAGCCGGAAGCCGCACGCCAGACACCGTCACGTGGTCCCCGATCAACAGTTTCCCGGAAATGGAGGCGGCCGATGGATCGGCGTTTTCGTATGGCCCCGCGATTCATCGCCCTTGATTGGGATGGCTAATCGAACTTGCGAGTTGTGACGGGCATCCATAGTATGCGTTCATTGGTTTTTTTCTTCTTCTTTTTTCAATTACGTCATCCATCGTTTGGCCGTTGTACCAAATTTTATAGGATTCTACTACCTATACAATTTAAGCGCAATTCAGGGTGATATTTACTGTGAAATTTTAAGATGCTCACACCACGATGATGTGGCGTCGTCCAAGAATCCGTCCACGTGACATTTTTGTGAATTTGGTTTTGGTCCATAGAATAAGGTTCTTTACAATTTGGTCCCTCAACTTATCTCCATTGACAAATTTTGTGGACCATATTCAATTTTCTGTCCGGTTGTGTATTGGTGTTGTCATGTATAAATTTCTAGAATATTACACTTTTGGTCAGAGTACGTTGTGTATTGGTGCTGTCATGTATAAATTTCTAGAATATTACACTTTTGGGGAGGCATCTTTTCTTCAGGAGGCAACCCCATTGCCCGCCCTCGGCCACTGGCAAGAGCTGGGGGCCTTGCCCGCCCTCACTGTGAAGGCAAGGGCCGTGAAGCCCTTGCCTCACTAGATCTAGTGATAATGTTGCAGCCTTTATTTGGTTTGGGGAGGGCTTCCAAGCCCTCATTGTGGTCGGCAAGGGTGTTGTGAGCCCTCGCTAAGGCCATGATCGCCACAACAAGGGTGGGCAAGGGCCACAATGCCTTGTTATGGCCCAGAAAGGCTCATAACACCCTCACCGACCATAGTGAGGGCTTGCGAGCTCTTGCTAGCTTTAGCGAGGATTGTGGCCCTAACTTGTTGGCTCTATGTAAAAAGAGGGGAAAAAAAAAAAAGAAAACAAAAATAAAATAGAAACAATCAATTAAAAAATTTCCACATCAACCCTAACCGTCACATCAATTGTCCATCTAAAATTAGCTATAATTACTAAATTAGTAATTCGTTAAAATGTTGGGGACTAGTTTGGCAAATCATTAGAATATTTAGGACTAAATTGATATATTTAAAAATTTTAGGATTAAATTGGCAAAATTAAAAGGTTTAAAACTAAATTGACTGTCATATAATAAGATTATAACTTTTTGACAATTTTCCCCAATCAAAGGCATAAAAACAATCCTAGAAAATGGAATGAGGACTAATATTCCTTGCAAAAATATAGTACATTGGCTTATCTAATATAACTCATAAGTGCACTTCAATGATCCTCTCATGTGTGAATTCCGATGTTAGGCATGCTCTCGTTAATACAAGTATTATTTTGCATCAACATATTTCAACCTCAATATTCTAGTTGCTGTAAATGCACCCACAACTGTGCGCAATAGTCATCATTAATTGTTTGCTCACATTTACATTTAGTCTTCGGTTTTTCGCTCATTAGATCGACTATCCATATTCTCTTTTATTGGACCAACAGTGATGACAATTTTTACACAAAACAAGCATTGATTACAAGATTTTTTTTTTCCTTATAGCTAACAATCAATCATCGCTCTGACCATTTTATTGGGACGTGGAGCAGAAGCTTTATGCTCTAGAGGAGAGATCACTAAAAAGAAACTCGAGTATGAAAGTGTTAGAAAATTCAATTGGATTTATATTTATTGAAAAGTATAAATTAATAAGTTATAAACCAAATAAGATATATTCATTACTTTTCACTATATCAAATTCTCGATATGAGAATTTTTTGGACATAACTCATATGCACACCTCAATGGTGAAGACGATTTGGTTATGATGATGACAGGACATAAATGAGGATTTTCACTTGGCCGGCAGTCTAGCATTTCAGAATGATTGCACATGAACTTGCGCTTGAATTGGGTGGGATGATCGACATCCGGTAATTGACAGAACGAGGGAGCTCTTTGCCGGAGGGAACTGCGCACGTGCCATGTGGAAACCATTGTCAAACGTTGTTCACGTGCGGCAAATTGCGAAGAGGCAAGTGAGGCTTATTGAGCACCAGGTGTTGCCGCCTTGGTTTTTCTAATTAGTCGCTCATGCTCGTGCTCGTGCTCGTGCTCGTGCATATGCACGTTAGGTCTTGAATTTGAACAAACATTTGGCGTGCGTTTCCAGCTCCTATACGTATTCCATTTTGCGAGCGTTTCCTTCGAATTTCCGTGGCCATTTCCCTCTCTCTTTCTTCTTATTTTTTGGACTTTCAATCCATTAGACGCTTGTGCCAGCTACCAAAAAGAAAGTGCAATGAATATATCAATCGGCAATTATTGAGTGCTTCATGATATCAAGAAAATTAGGCCTCTCACCTAATAATGCGAATGAGCTAATTGAACACCTCACATGCTGTTGACATAGCATGTTGCAATCACTTTAGGATATTCTCCATGAGCTCTATGAAATTGGGCACCTCTATGACATGATTGTTGTAATCAATCATAAATCAAGTACAAAACCGTCATTGCATGTCAAAAAGATTGCCTATGATATCATGGCGGTCCACTGTACCTAAGTATTAATATGCATCATGTTTTGAAAATTTAATCACATCACTAAATGTGGGCGGCGAATGTAGATATTTAGCATTTCTTTGAATCACGTGAAAGTAATTATCGATTTGCCTCGTTCCAATTTCAGCCTTATCTAAAAGCGGAAAGTTAGGGAGAAAAAAGAAAACATTCCAATTTTGACAACCCTTCCAAAAGCAACAGCATGTGATTTGTGGGAATTTCCGAAAAAAATCATTATCATCGTTCTCGTCTTTTCGTTTTCCCGCACATTGCTCGCTCGGCATGCTCGTGTTCCGCGTGCGCTTTTACATAGTCGCCGGTGTTTTCTGTTCGTACGTTTCTTTTCGTGCTCTCCTACGTCGAATCACTTAACTCCCCCCAACTTCCCAGAAAAAAAACAAAAGAAAAAAAAATCCCGAAAAATATGAAAAAAATGAGGAAAAAAGAAAAATAAAACACCGCTTATAAAAACCGCTGCGATCTGTCACTGCCCTTCTCCTTCGTTGCTTTCTCCTCCTCCTTCTCATCTCCGTGCAGCTATGGCATTCATTCTTGCAATCTCAATCTGATGAGATCAAGAGCGAGAGAGTGTGCCGATCGCCGTTGTTTTGATCACGGTTTCGCCATGGTGAAGAATTGCAACCCGGATCTTCACCTCCTCTCTTCCATTTCTTCTTCTTCTTCTTCTTCCTCCTCTTACGACGAGTGCTCATCGAAGTACGTCCCTCTCTCTCTCTCTCTCTCTCTCTCTCTCTGGGTTTGTTGTCGTTTTAGTTTTCTTTCGGCCTGCTCGTTTGTTGGTTATCGATGATCGTCGATGTTGATACGATCTCTGTGTAATTTGCATGTAAAGCTCATGAAGATGCACATGGTTATGTCAATGCATGCAGGACTGAACAATCGCAGGCAAATCAGCAACAGCAAGCCATTATTTACAGGGGGCGAGTCCGTCCCTTTGACTTAACAGAATTTCAGGTAAATTAATCTAAATTTTCGAATGAGAGCCCATCATGATGCCCACGTTTCTCAGAAAATCCGAAAGGAAAGGAAGCATACGATATCAGCATTTATGCACAGATCTGCATACTTCTTGTACAGATTTCAGGACATGTTATATGACGCGTGATGAAATCTCGCGCACTCTCGATCGTTTTACCATTTGCATATCTGTACACGTGAATTCTTGGATCCCCGATCCCACGCGGGATCCACATTTTATCCGAGGGTTGGCATGAATTGGGTGCATAAACGCGTGCTTGGTTCGCCGCCGGCATTTTCCCTGATCTTCAGATTCTGCCGAACCCCGAATCGTGATCGTTTCTCTCTTCTATATAATCCCATCACGCCACAGCTTCATTCATGCATTTCAGGAGCGCAAAGATGAGGGGCGATTAGCGATTTCGAGTGGAAAGGAAAAGATCCACGCTCACGCATTCTTACCCTTGTTCTGTCGATGCAGGCGAGAGCCATAATTTGGCTGGCGAGTAGAGAAGTGGAGTCAAGAGCTGGTTCGTCTCCGCCATTGAAGAAGGCCCACCAGCTGTGGAGCCCCTTGTCTTCGGGCCTCTCGATGAAGAGATCGCTGCAGAGATTCCTCCAGGAAAGAAGGAAGAGGGCTCGAGCTATGGCTCCTTACATCAGCCATTAAACACCCTTTCATATTTACTCGTGATTTTGTACTATTGTCCCCTTAAAAAGAACGGCAACTGAAATGGGCACCGTCGATTGGTGCTCGTGGGGGAAATTTATCAACAAAAATATTTGTTTACAATTTCGTGAATGCCAAATTTGAATATTGAATGTAACAAAAAAGTCACTCAACATTTTTCGTTCCATTCCAATGAAGTTTTTATTATTATCTCAACTTAATCGAGTGACCGTTGGATGAATAGATAGGTGGCGAGATGATGTTGCATTAATTTAATACGTCAACGACCTATAGTAGATAGATATACAATTGATAGGTTAATATGTTGACTCCCAATTCTAGTTTGGATCAAGTTGGTTGCTATTTAGACATGGTTTACTAATGAATGCTTCATTCATCTCAATTTACCAAGATGACCTAGATTCATGACTTTCCATGTAAGATGTCGGATGCTTTAAAAGTTTGTAGTACTCGACACCTAATCACGTGCTTTCCAGTGATGATATTGGAAATAGACCCATAAAGTTATGAGACAAGTTCCCTACGCTTTTATCCACGAGTGAATAGTGCCCGAAACCACTCCATTTTTAGAGCCAAGCCACCGGATCCGAACACCATAGTCGATCTAGCGCAAGCACATCTCCAAAACTTCAGCAGATGGCAGAACAAAAATGAGGCTAAGAAACCCACAGATCTGTACTCACTGAGAAGATGCAGACTGCTGAAGAGAGGGTTGATGAAACTAAATGTCGATGGCTCTTGGGTACAAGGAGAACATGTCGGATCAGTCGCCAGAATCCTGCGGGATCAAGCTGGACAAGTCATCGACGGCTTTGTGCGAGAAGTCCAAGCTTCTTCTCCTATTTAAATCGAAACCCTAGCGATCTTGCATGGATTGGAGTTTCTGCAATTCAGAAAGGAATCGCACATGGGAGAAGAAGGAGCCGGAAAAGTACAAAAAGGAAAAGTGGAGTGTGAGACGGACAGTTTAACCGCAGAGCAAAGCATCATGGGCTGGGCCGAATCTCCTTGGAATGTGAAGACCATTATTGAGCAATGCAAAGGCATTTTATCCCATTCAAATTCAATGAAGTTGGTTTACTGCTCACAGGAAGCTAATAAAGCTACAGATTGGCTTGTGAAGGCACACATAATTAAATCACTACCTCAAAATTGGAGGTCCTGTCCTCCTCCGACTCTTTTGGAAATTTTATGTTCGGAATCTTATCTATCGTCTTCTTGTAATTCTCGTATTTTATGAATGAAATAAACTATCATTTCCGACCAAAAAAAAAAAAAAATCTTGAGTTCAGATTTCCGAGCAATGGACTCGACGCTTTAGGACATTCTCAACAGCTAATCCGATGGGCGACTCCAACTTGAAAGACAAACGTTCGAAGTTGAAATTGAAAAAGTTCCATCGGTTTCAATTTGGTCACTCCACGTTCCAAGAATAAGTATCACTACTTTAACTTTGAAATCGGAATGTCGGTCACAGACGTCAAAAAGTTGAACCTCGGTTTGGGGTCGGCCCTATATTGAATCCGCCCATTTGAGTTGTCCTTATTTAGTAACGTTTTTATTTCTCTCAATTTCTATTCTTTTATTTTCCAAAATAAAAAAATAACATAAATTTGTTTTGTAACATTAATTAATTTTTCTATTCCCTGGAATAAAAAAGTAGCCGAGATAATAGATTTAGAACATAAATAAGAAGTAGAAAAAAACAATTTCTTAATCCTAAGAACAATTTTTATAAATAAGTTATTTCCTCTTTTCTTTTTTTCTTTTCTTCTTATTTGCAGGCTGCCACCCCCCTCCGTTGCTTATCCCCAGCCAACGCCGTTGCCACCGCCACTCGCTGGTTGGTCGTCATTGCCACCACCGATTGTTGGCCTCCACCGGTGGCGGGCGACAACGATTGATGGCGACGGCAATCAACTACGATAAATAAGAATAAGAAAAAAATTAAATGAAATTATATATTATAAAAAAATTTGTGAATCGTATCAAATGCATTTCTTTTTTTTTTTTTTTTCATTTTGAGAATCGAAATTTTGTATAATTATCAAACACATTCTTTTATTGAAAAATTGTTATGGAGAATAGAAATAGAAAAGACAATTTCTAAAAAGAAATCATTCATTAGAACTAGGGTGATCGGGTCCATGGTGGGTAGGGTCAGATCCGGCGGGCCCTGTCCACCCTATTTGTATTGGATCTTGTACTCGACCTACCCTGTTTTTCCGATCCGATTCTAGGTTAACCCTGTTTTCACTAGAACTAGTTTTGTAATCTCTCGATATTCTATACGACTTCGAATTTTATATTAGTACGTGAGAAAATAACGAATTCTCCTAATTTGTATTGAAACATTAAGCATTTGCAATAAATAAAATACATGAACTTTTTGACTAAACGAAAAATTAAGAATCCACAAGGCTAATTATAATAAATAAAATCATAAGGCAAAAATTAGCAACAAACATGAGTCTAATATTA
Organism: Eucalyptus decipiens; assembly: GCA_014182575.1. Lineage (NCBI taxonomy): Eukaryota > Viridiplantae > Streptophyta > Magnoliopsida > Myrtales > Myrtaceae > Eucalyptus > Eucalyptus decipiens. The sequence goes on from CM024619.1 coordinate 16,700,184, forward strand.
GTCTTATTCCCACAACTACTACATGAAGCTACTCATTTATGCAAGCATAACACCTCCTACAAAAAGAGAAATTAGGCAAGCCAATTCATGTAATACATAAGAATTTGGCGGCGACGAATATCGTTCGTCCATCGGATAGTGCAAGAGGGAGCCGGTGAGGGAGGGAAACAAGTGAGGAAGATGAATGATAAAGGACAAGTGCCATGCGTGTTTGAAAGAGCCAAGAGGAAAAATGTCTTGTCATTGCGAGAGTAAGAATAGAAATCAGGGAAAAAAATTGATTTTGAACCTCTCTATTTACAAAACCGGTCCGGAAACCGGTTCAAAAACTAGTCCAAGAACGGGTTTCCAGGTGGGTAATCATTTGGAACTTGTTCTCGGATTGATTTAAATTGATTATGATTTTTTTGGGTGGGCCGATCCGGTAACCGGATATACCCGGTCCGGTTGTACACCCCTAATTTTTTCTTTTTTTTCAACGAGAACCTTCTAATCCTCTTTTTACTGTTCCCAACTCTATTTTTTGGGTGGGCCGATCCGGGAACCGGATATATCCGGTCCGATTGTACACCCCTAATTAGAACATTGCCAAACAGACGGCGGGTGCGTTTTTGGTAACTCACTAGTAATGCATACTTTAGTGGAATGACTGTAATAATGTCAAAAGCGCGGGTGGGTTTTGTTTTCCCCCCAGATCTTGGATCCGGACGGCGGCCCAAACGAATTGCGGATCTCGGCCCTCCTCCTCCGGGCCGGGCCCGTTTCTGGATTCGGATCCTCCGTTCGAACGATGAAAAGGCACCGGCGGTCGTCATCTCCATCGTCGAAGCCGCGAAAGATCAAGAGACCATGAGCTCCCCGCACGAACGGGCGGACACAGCGGAGCGCCACCGCGCCGGAGACAGGGCGATGTCCGGAGGTATGGAGGAAGACGACGGGGCGGAGCGGCTTCGCCAGCGCAAGCTCGAGGAGGCTCTCGAGGCCAAGTCTCTCAGGCGCATCATCAGCGCCTTTCTCAAGTACGGACTCTCTCTCTCTCTCTCTGCGCGCGCGCTAAATTTCCCGGCTTTCTCTCGTTCTTTTGTGCTCCTTCGATCGGCATTTCTACCTGACCCACGCGATTGTAGCTCCTGCGGGGTTCGAGAGGACGGAGCGGTCGATTTTTCCATTTTCCCGCATTTGTGTGTCTGCGACTGTGAGCGCACGTCGGTTCGAAGTAGATTTGCTGGAGCGGCGCATAGCCGTGCCAAGGTAGTTACGCGTAGGCAAGTGAAGTCGGTTGATTGGCGGGAAAGCGCGGGTCTTGTATTTGATTTTGCAAGGATTTAGCTTGTTGATTGATCTGTCTGTTGGGCTGAGGGATGCATGAAAGGAAAAGAAGACAGAGAAAAAATTCACTGTGAATGCTTTGAAAGGGAAAAAAGGGGGAAGTTTTCTCTCAGGCGGAGGAGTGATTGTGAAGATGATAGTTCTTAATTGGCTTTTTCGGTGAAAGATTTTGTAGTTTCTTTTGCCATGCTCTGCTATCTAGTGGCATTTCTTTTGCCAAACCCAGAGACAATAGGTTATATCGGCAAGCAGTGCTCTTGGATGTTTATTAGTCATGACACTGTCGAAATAACTGGTGGCAGATCGGTCTTCTGGCTGTTGGCATGCAGAATATTCGGAGCTGTAGTCCTTTTCAGCTTTTCGAAAGTGTGTTCAGGAAGCTTCACTGATGTTATAGTGGTTATGGAGATTCCATTGTAGCTTGCTTCCCTGCTACTTCAATTTTTGAGAGGTTGTTTGGCTGTAGCTGCAGCGTTTTGAGAGTAATTTGAGGTATAACTTAGTATAGACGAGAGATAAAAGAAGTGGATTTACTGGCCACTAGTCTGACAATTTCAAAACTTCTATATTCATTGCAGTGGGTGATTCTATCCTTCTCCATACTCTCTGTCATGAGCTGTTGCTACGGTTGAGCACGGATCCATTTAGGAAACATTGCATGCCGAACTGAACCAAATTTCCCATTCTCATCTTATAAGTTGGTTTTCTAAAACCTTACAATTTGTCAATGTCAAAGTAACGATTCGGGCCAACAATACATGTTATACTTCCATCACTGAACTAGGCCGAAACGGACTTGAAAAGAGGTTAGAAAAAAGGGAAAGTTGCTGGAAAGAAGCTATAGTGATGGATTTTGAGGTCAAAACTTCCTCCTGGTTCACATTCAAGGCTAATGTGCATGAGTTTCTATTTCTAGATACCTGTCAACAAGCTCATCCCTGTCAAGAAAAGAAAAAGGGAAATGTTGGGGGAATAAAGTTTAAGTTTGGCCTTTGAGTTCATGGAGCAAACTTATAAACACCCTCTTGAACAGTTCGGCTGGGCTTGTTTGATATTTCGTCTCATATATAAAATGGTTCATCAGTTCAATTTCTGTTGCACCCTTCTGTTTTGGCTAAACAAGCTGTTGCAACTAGGTACTACTGTGATCACACTGGTAGATGTGAACATTCATGTTTCATCTACGCCTTTAGAGAATCCATCTCATCCCATCTCCTTAAGTATGCAAATGCATCAAAGCTTAGCTCTGACCACTGAAGTAATTACTTTCACATTCACCTAGTTATCTCCTGTGTCAATGTGAAATATTCAATTTAAACCCGAGCCTTATTATGAAGTTATATTTCATCAAGTTCTATCTCATTTTTGTTTTGTTGCCTTTATCATTCAAATTTTGAAGCCTTTTGTTTTAGTTTTAGGTGATACATTTCTTTGTTGGCATCATGCCAATCATTTTGGTTTTATCTCTATATACCGCTGAACTATCTTCTTATACAGTTATCCGGAAGCTGCAGAAGAAGATGTAAAACGATATGAAAGATCTTTCAGAAAGCTTCCTCCTGCTCATAAGGTACATAATAACAAGTGAATTATTGTTGATTCTCCAGTAAGATATAGAGAGATTTGACTTCCAAACTTTGACAAAGATCGAGACTTTATTTGGCTTTGTGCTTCTTGCTTGTCACTTCCTTGGTGTACTCTCCAGCTACTAATCCATTAACCACTCTCTGAGATTTTTTTCCTGTTAAATTGAGAACATTCTGAAGACAAAGATGTAGGGGCTATATAGCTGGGATAAACATGATTGAGTGAGTACCGCTTTTGTCAGGTCAGACAGTCTCATATCAAATTGGGTCTCAGCGTCATGTCACCAGCCCAATTTGATAAAGCAGAGTGTGAAGTGGTTATGAAGGTGTTTAATGGTAATAATTTTCTATGGAGGGAGTTGTTTTCTGCAAAGTGAGGGATCGAACATTCTAGCAAAATGAAGTTTCTACTAAGCAATCATTGCTATGGACTGTGGTGGTGAATTTTGGGAGCTGGATAGTGATTTATGAAGAATCTGTAGATAAAACACTGTTACTTTTGAGGCACGCCATGATAATACAAACGACAGACCTCTGACCTAAGCTCTAGAACCTTTTTTTTGTTGGTAGTTGAATTGATTGAATGTCCTTCTCCCTGCTTAGTCTGACTTTCATTGTACCGATTATTCTTTGTCTTAATAGTGATGCATGAAATATGTATTCTGCAGTCTTCAAATTTTGCAATAACTTCCCATTGTTTAAGCTTGACAAGAACTTTTTTAATTGTGTGGGAGAAAAAGTGATTGGCCTGTAGCCTGTAGTTTGAACAGGACATCGTTTGCCCATTTTAGTTATGCTGAGCAACTCGATAAAATGCATGAACCTTAATTCATTAGAGTTCTACAAATCCACTGATATTCTGTTTTACTAGTTTTACTGTAGAGTTATCTCACTACTTTAATATGCACTTGCAGGTGTTGCTGTCACACTATCCCCAGAAGTTTCGAAGATTGAGGCAGTACGTTGCTTCGACCTGTTTCTTGTGTTGACTTAATATGCTTTTCTTTTAGACATGTTCTGTTTGTATTGTCAAGGCGCTAACACATTTCCCCTTAGTAGTGTCATCCTTCTTCAAGCTTTCTGAGATCTGCTTCTCCAAATAGTCTTTCTAGTTCTTCTCCAAGTTTCCCAGAGGTCTGCGTTTCTTCTTTGTTGTCAATGAGAAAATATGTTAGTGATATCTGACCTAAATGAGTGTTGTAAGAGGATATAGGGAAGATGAACACTATACATAGGGATCATGGACTTCATACTAAATTCATTTTAGCTGTGTTAGTCATTCATACTAAATTCAACATGTCAAATTGATTCTCTCAAAGCATGTCAACTGATTCTTTCAAAACATGTCAATTTTGTATTTTTTTTAGCCAATTATGTTGAGTCGTCAATATTTATCATTTAGCCCTTTCAACCTTGTCCTTATGTTATGTTATTGTCCGTGAGTACCCTAGCCTAGCCTTCGAGTATGTCCTAGGCAACACACAGCACCGGCTTTACGTTACTATAACAACAATGATTAAGTCTTTTGACCAAATATGGTCCCCCCCTCCCCCTCCTTCAATAAATGTAGGTTAAGCACACTTGATTATAGATGATTTTTCTTCTATGCCACTGCGACCTATCTGGTATATTTCCATACGTCAGAAGCATCTACACTTGGCAATTTGGAACTGACTGCTGGCATGGGGGTTTTATAGTTTCTTATATGTGATTTGACTCACAAATTTAGAGATATGGTCTCTGAATATGCAGATAGAGAACTTTCTTGATATTGTGTTTGCTGGTCAAAAATTGGCTTCCTAGATAGAAGTGCTTTGCTTGTCTTAATCTTTTCACCCAGATATACATAGAGATTTTCTTTTTCAATTATGTAAAAGAGCCCAATTAACTTTTTGATTTATCTCGAAATCTGTGCATGTAGCATTTGAACTTAGGTTCCACACTACTTGTCTCTATGTTATAAAGTTAGATATCCATCTGGACTCAGTCATTGCTAAAGCTTGAGGTTTTGACAGTTTCTTTGGTTGGTTTTTACATTCCTGGGTATGTGCTGTCTTAAAAGCTGCATTTTAGATATTAATATTGATAGTTAGATTATCACTAGCGTATTTATAAGGTAGTATTTGATTGAGTTTCTCAATGGTACAGGTGCATCTCAGCAAATTCATACTTCATTTTCAGCATGCTTCAGGTACGTTGCTGCTTATCTATGCCATAATTTTCTTACATAAGGTCGCTCTGGATTCTTGCTGATAATGGATATTTTATGCTGTTGCTGACCGTCCTAAAGGTGAGCCTTGTGAGGTTATTGAGGTGACTTGCCTTGACCTTAAGGGGGTGAAATGAGGGTCCATTGTCTAATTTTTGGTTGGTCAAACTAGTTATTTATGACTTCTGTGCCATGCAATATTCTACGAACTATAATTGGCTATGATTCCCCCCCAAAAAAAAAAAAAAAGAAAAAAAAGAAAAGAAAAGAAAATCTATAAGCAACAATAAATGTATCAATTCTGATAAAAGGGCCAATTTTATCACTTTTTTTTAAACCCACTGCCCATTTCACTTTTCTCAAGGGCTTTCAATTTGCTCCAGTCAATCTACAAATCTAGAGCCATGGTAACCTCACATGGACCAGGCATGTAGAAAAGTCAAGCGACTCCAGCTTATCTGTATCTTTCAAGTTTCTTTGAATTTTTGAACCCTCAGCCAGATCATTTCTGCAATTGATAATTGACAAACTTGACTGATGACACCCTTAACCAGCAGGACCATAAGACATCTAAAGCAAAATCTGGAGTGTGGGTCTATGGTTCTGAGGTTCTTATGTAATTCTCTGGTTTTTAAGGACACATTCATCATATTGATTTCCAATATAAGCCCTTCAAATCTCCACTTTACCTAAATTCTAGTATTATGAAATTGGTTTAAAAAAAGGATTTGAAGTGCTTGAAATCAGTCAAGTGCATCCCTCTTTTCAGAAAAACATTCATTATCATCTGAACCATTTCTCATGAATTATACAAAAGGAGTACTGGTACTGAACTCAGGGGCAAGTGCTATAATTCTTGAGTTGTTAAACTTCAACTGAATTAGAGTCTCTTTTTGAGACATTAATTGTCTACTTGGCACAATTGGCTGTATATCAATATTTGGCATCACGTTGTGCAATTTGAAATTTATCTCCTTACTTTCTTGCAGGCATTTGAACCCCCAATTGATTTGAGCCAAGAGATTGATAGTTGTGAGCACTCAGATCATGAAAACATGCAAAATGGTGACCTCTTCTCGTCAGAGAGGAAAATTTGCTCAAATCAGACTGCCTTGAACAGTGGAAGTTTGTGGTCATCTACGTGCGAAGCTGCTTCTGGAGATGGTGACAATGCAAAATGCAAAGCAGAAGAGCAGACTAACAATAAGGTCTATCAACTTTCATGAGTAACAGTAATTGTTCTGTCGGCTGTTGTGTGCCAACTTCAATTGTGCTTTCTCATTACAAACTAATCTGACTTCTCTAGATGAAGCAGGAGCTTGCAAGCAGAGGACACCATGACTCCACCGCGAGGAATCCTTGTGGTTGCTCAGAGTCCCACGAACAGAGAAGAGATAGTGATGGAAATAGTCTTGCTGACTCCAATAAAGATGTAAGCTCACTAATCACCTTATCCCCTCCAATGGGGCAAATGCAAGTGCCACGCAGAGATGGGGAGAAGAAAGACCAGAAAAGCTATCAGGCTTTATGTGGCTGGGTCTCTGCTCTTGTTGAATGATTGTGATTCCTGGCACTTGTGTTTCCATAAGAATTTTTAAAGCTGGTGTAGAGTTGTCCATAATGCATTTTATGCAAGATGGTTAATTCTCTGTCACTTACCATTTCAGGTTTCTTCTTCTTCTTGCGAGTGGTTAGATCCTTCGTTGCAGTTGCATGTCCCCCTGGTTGATGTTGATAAGGTGTGCTGAAGCTATCATTCTGCTGTTACTTTTACGTTGATTTGTCTTCTTTTTAAGAATGGTATTTTATTCCCCTGGGGTTGCATTGCTTTCTAATGTGCATGTATAATTGGAATCCTGCAATTACTTGGGTTGCTGCAGGAGCTTAGAATTAGAATGTTGAATGGTTTGACTTGATCATGTTTCTAGTATCTGTAAATCATGGTTCTTTCAACATGCCATGGAAGACATGCACAAGAGGCGAGGGAGTCATGGGTGACACGTCCCTTGCGTAGATGATGAGTTCTGGGTCAGTGGTTGGTCCTTAATTGACCAATGGCTATGGTGAATTGGTTTTATTGGAAATTCATGTGGAGAGGAGGTTCCCTGATATAGCATCAGGAGATTTTATTTATTTGTTACATTGTTATTGTCATTTTCATAAATCTTCAAGCATAAGAGCCTTGTATGCAAAACGTGTGGCATGCAAAGTGGATGGAGGATTTCAGTTAATGATCAATAATGTCCTGTTCTTTGAGGGTAGCATGAATTGGGATTCGAGAAGCGTAAAAGTCCACTTGCCATGGATAGACTGTGTGTTAGAATGCTGCTACTAATGCTTCCTTACAGCTACTTAGCCACGTCAGTCAGAGATCTTGCGGTTTTCGAAAGATTAGCAGCAGCCCACCCTTGTGCTAATGCTTCTGCTCATAACATTGTGAAGGTTTATAGGTCATTTTTACTCTTAGTCAGTGCCCAGAGCCCAGATTTTTGGCAGCTTTAAGTAATTTAAATGCTGGTGACTCAGCAAGCTAGTACCTTTGTGAGGTCTCTTGATGTATGTATGTATTGCTTCTTCAAGACAACATCTTGGATTTGCTGTACTGCTAGCTGTTGGGTATGATCTTGAGGTCAATTCTAGCTATTTTTAATGGACTGGAGGGTGGTTAGTTTAGTGTTCTATATTGCATATTCTTTCAGTTAATTGCTGAATTCTTTGAATAGATGAATTATTGGTCGGCACTGTATTTAAGGGAGCTTGCATTGTGCATCAACATGATGATGTTGGTGAGGGTGAAGGAATTAGAAGTCGCGATTTGATGTGTGTAACTAGTGATGAACTTACCACATATCTGTATTGACTTTCACCTTCGAAATAATCCTTTTCAAAATTTGAACAGGTCCGTTGTATAATAAGGAACATAGTTAGAGACTGGGCAGCAGAGGTATCGTGTAATTTGATCTTCTTATTTAAATATTGCAAGTCCAATTGTTACTAAACTGTAGTACTTCTCTGTAATTTCTTTCTCACACAGGGGCAGAAAGAACGTGATCAATGCTTCAAGCCTATTCTGGAAGAGCTTGATGCCCTTTTCCCCAATCGCTCCAGTGAAAGGTATACAGAATTTAGTTCCCTTCTTGTTTTATCAGTTTTCTAAAGGCTTTTGAATCTCTTTAACCGCATAATAGTTAACTTATTAATTTATTACTTTCTGGGAGAGATGCTCTAATGAGAAAACGCTGACAAGAGAAGAATTTTCTCATACAGCCCTCCTTCTTGTTTAGTTCCTGGGGCTGGACTTGGGCGGTTGGCTTTGGAGATATCATCTCTAGGTATGTCAGGAGTCAGCCTTTGATAGTTTTTTAAGGTTGCTTTTCCTTTTTGCCTTATCCTTTCTCTTCTGAGAGACAGGTTTCATCAGTCAGGGAAATGAATTTTCGTACTACATGATGATATGCTCGAGTTTCATTCTAAATAAGTAAGAATTTTGTGCAATTTGTTCCAAAGTTCCATGCATTGTTGAGATCTCCTGTTTGTTGGCCTTACTGCTCCAATTTTCTGTTGAAATTATCAGCACTCAAACTGCTGATGAGTGGACAATATATCCCTGGATCCATAGCAATTGCAATTCACTTTCAGACAGTGACCAACTTCGGTCAGTGTCAATTCCAGATATTCATCCAGCGAGGTATCACTTTCCTGCCATTTTTCTGTTGGCTAAAGGCTCTAGATGCTAGAGAAAGTTCAGTTATGCAATTCTTTTACGAATTAGATGCATTTGGTATGGATTCATTTCCAACAGGTGTGGTGATGCAATTCTTATAAGGTGAAAAGCAAGAGCTTGCTTCATTGTCATGAGTGAATAACCGAAAGCTTGTGAACCCGGAAAATATTGGGGAAAATTGCCCTGCTCTCGTTTGCCAAATAAACATTTTTCACCTTCTTCATCCTGGGTTTCATGTGATGGTGATAGTTTAGTAGGTTATAGGCCGCTTATACAGACATCATGTCAGTTATGCTTTTTACATTAAAATATCTACGTGGGAGGCCCTTTTTCCATGTTCATTTCTCTAGTACCTCCAATTGACATCTCTCCTCTAACATAAATGTTACTTCTCCACACGGTTCATCCTGGTTATATTCATGTTGAAATGATGTCATGACGTTAGGCTTTGTTTCTTTGGGATCACTACTTCAGAAAACTCTGTCCCGTCATTCGAATCAGTAGATGTGAGAACAAATGTGTGTGCTGTTTCTTTACTGAGTGGACAATGTGATCAAGGTACGAGAGGTCATCCTTCTTCATTCTAGAGGTCTGTCTGGGTGTATACTTAGCTGCTAACTTGTGCAACGATTATATCTAGCTAAATCTTATTATGGGTTCTTGGGAACTATCGGCTCTATTATACCATACAGAAATTAACTTAAAGAATATTAGTAGGAATCCGCTTGTTAATTAGGTGACGATGGATAAACATTCTCTCTAGGTTTTTATTTCTAGGTAACACGAGAGTTCTCTCTGTTTTGATGTTGATGAGCAGTCATGAAGGCTACTTCTGACTTTCCCCTCAAAGTATGTGTCGAACAAGGGGTCATAGGCTAATATAGGCCGAGCGATTACTGGGATCATCAGCGTTTCCATGAAAGTGATGACTTCGCCCGAGGAGTTTAAAGTGATGTTCGTCATCATGACATTATCTGCTAACATGAGTGAGGAAAAATGGAAAGGCTGAACTTCAAATATGCTTTGTCTGAGAATTTTGTCCTAAGCTTGTCAAGTTGCGCATGTCGAGCGATAATATCTATGTGCCATTACCTTGGAGTTTATCTAACATTTTGGAATCAATTTATCCACACTGGCAAGGATGACTTGATCTACTGAAATGTAATATGTTACAACTTTGTATATTTGCTCTACTTATGGTTCTATGAGGAAAATTCCAATACATATAATTTATTTTATCTAATTCTCCCTGTATAGTTTTCAATAATTAGTTGTGCTCTCTGTTATATAGAAGTTAGAGGAGCTAATCTTATAGCTTTGTCCCCCAATTTATTTGCTAATTTGACTTTTAAATGGAAAAATGTTGGGTTAAATCCTTGGCCATCTAATGTGTTCTATGGCACGGTTCATCTCACGCTTATCACGGAGTACTTCCTTGGACCAGTGCAGGGATAACAGAAGGATTCTCCATGTGCGGTGGCGATTTTGTTGAGGTTTACAGTGACCCCTGCCAAGTAGGTAGGAGAAACAAAATCGAACTTGATCTATCGTGTCTATTTATTATGCTGTGTCCTATGTTATGAGATTGGAAATGAACTTGCTCTATGGTTGCATTCTGTTTGAAGCATGTTGATCTTCCTATTATCTTCACACTGAAAACCTATATGGAACATGCAGGAATTTGGGATTCAATCGTAACATGCTTTTTTATTGATACGGCGCATAACATTGTCGAATACATTGAAATCATATCAAAAATTCTCAAAGAAGGGGGAGTAAGCTCTTAAATACTTAGGATAAATGACTCCTTTTCTTTTTTTCCCTTTGATCATTTCCTAGGGTCTTCCTATTGGATTTCTAATGGAATTTCTAAATACTTGACTTGCAGGTGTGGATTAATTTGGGTCCTCTGCTATATCACTTTGCTGACATGTGTGGAGAAGACGTTAGTTCTCATCTATTACCCTTGTTTTAGTGATTTATCACATGGTCGAAGTGAGGATGGCTCAACATGTCAGTTTATTTTTCCCTCCGCTTTCTTATACTTCTGAACTTCTTGCATCTACGTAATGCAACTGCAGGAGATGTCCATTGAGTTGAGCTTGGAGGATGTAAAAAGAGTTGCTTTGCACTACGGTTTCATATTTGAGGTAATTCAGGCTGACGTTTCACTTGCCACCCTTGAACATCTGTTCTGATTTTTGATTGCATATAAAGTCATCTCTCATGTTTCTTGAATGCAGAATGAGAAAACCATTGAGACAACCTACACCACAAATCCCAGGGCAATGATGCAAGTGAGCTTCTGAACCCTTGCTTAGATCTTTTCATCTGTTAATATGTTTGACAGAATTATTCATTGCTAAGCTTTGGATGTAGTCTGGCATCTTCGAGTTATATAGCTTGCAAGTCTAACAGAATTGTATAGGTGGATATATGCAGGACATGTTTCATGCTGATAGTTCTCCTGTCCATTGCAGAATCGGTATTACGCTGCTTTTTGGACAATGCGAAAGAAATCAACTGCTGCTGATGTTGTATCATCTTAATTGTTTATATGATTGCTAAAATAAAACTTTTCCAGTTTTACCGTCGGTTTTACCTCCATTTGACAGAAGCTGTGTCGCTATTAGGAAGTGGTGTTGCCATCTAACTAGAAAGCTTTTAATTTCTGTCCCTTTTTTACTTTTATGGACCTGTGACGAGAGTTTATCAATCTGCATTAAAATCCGCTTTGCTCTGAGGATCCTTTTGTTTTTGGAATTTGGCATATGGATGCGGAAGGGTGATTTTGGCACGAAAGCTGAGGATGGCTGTTTCACATTGTTATAGGGTTCCTGGTTACATAGATGAGTTAATTTGAAATGCAGACTACCCTTCAAAAACGGTCTGTACCCTGGCATGGAAATTGGCTGCCTCTTCCTAGTTTCTGCCGTTTAGAGCCAAACTTAAGTTAGGCATAAATAAAGCTTTCGGAGTAAGTGAATAGAAATCAGATAAGAGCATGGGAAAGATCCATGTGCAGAATCGTTAATACGAATCAGATAAAAGCAAATTATGAATATGATACATGTAGTAGTCTTGTGCTGAACTCTAGAATTTCAAAGGAGGGAAAACTCAGACGTTAGTGGCACACTGGGAGTGTACCCGGCTCCAAACCTCTTTTCGACAGCAGAATACGGATCATGTCTTCATGTCCAATACCAGGACACGCTTCCTATACATCCATTGTCAAGTAATGCTGGGAAGGAACAACAGAGTTGAATGCAAAGCAAGACACTAAACCTTTTAGCAACCAAAGAAATGAAAAAAAGCCAGACACTGGACCAAAGACATTTTGGCGACTATTAAGATGTTCATCAGTTGGAAACATTACAGAGTTAAAAAACAGAAGAAAAAAAAAAAAAAGAAGAAGAAGCTGAAATAGCACATTAATAGGAGAGTGGTGAGCTGTTTCCCAAGACTACCATGTACAAGTTAACATTCAGTATCCACTACGCTTCAGCTTTCCTCCCGGAAATTTTTCAACATGGAGCAGCAAAATATAGCTCCTCAGAGGAAACTAAGACGGCCACGGACCCCCATCAAGAACCTTCCTTCTTAATGCACATTCATCCATACGATCATGGAAATGACATCACTAATCCTGTTTTGATTGAACAGTAAAGGGAGAAAATAAAAAGGGAAAAGAAGAAAGAAGGGAAAGAGCTGTTTCCTAGGATTTACTACAATCGAGGACTTCATGCTTTCTGTCCCCCAAGCACTCCTTTATCCACATGATTCAGTAACCGAGGGGAGCTTCTCAAGAGCTAGATTCTGCAACAGTTTCTTGATGTCGCCTGTAATCGCCCCATTGTGTCTTACTACCCCCTTACAGACTCGGAGTTTGTCTGGCTGCTCCCACCCATGCGTGCATTAAATGCATTTATGGGCATCGATCGTTGAGCGAAGTCCAACAAGAGCTTACGCTGGTTCTCGTCAGTGTGAGGGAGACTAGCACGCAAAAGCTCCACAGGCATTTCCCGGTTTATTGCTCTGGTTGCCTCTGTACCAATGATTTCCGAGCTAACTTGGGTTTGGGCCAAGATTGACTGAGCTATAGTTTCATATTTCGTAAGGCAGTATTTTGTAAGGAGTGCAAAGAACTCATTGAAGGAGGCTTGCCAGAGGGCACGATTGGGCATGCTACAACTGTTTGGGGCATGGGGACCAGTCAAAAGGTCTGTTGCCCTTTCAAGAACGGATTTCAGTATCACAGATGCCCCATCTCCAGCTGCACTTCCAAGGGGCCGAAGTGGCGGCTGCTCAGATGAACAAACAACAGCAACAAGACATGCGCTCAACGCACGGAGGTCCATTCCACTGACACACCTTGAAACAGTATTGGCTAAATTCACTGTTGTCTCAGCTGCTCCAGGATCAGAAGGAAGGCCACCATAAAGAAACCTCAAGTGGCGGAAAATGGTCATGCATACGATTCTAGCGAGCTCACTACCTGGGAAGAGAAGCTGAAGGTACCTGGAAAGGAGCTTCCTGCCCTTAGGGATGGAAACCAACCGGAGAAAGACAATGTCGTCCTTTGGACCCAGCCCAATTGGTTGTACACTTTTGCCCAGTGGGTCCACAAGCTGGAGCGATGCAGCTAAACCTTCCAGAAGAGTCTGCCGCTTCCGCCTCAACTGGGTCCCACCATCCTGGGGCTGAGCAAACTGCAAGAAGCGATCAATGTCATCAACATCAAGGAGGACACAGAGGCTGTCCTCGATGGTGATTCTGGCCGCAAGCATCGGTTCCTGTTCCAAAGGCTTCTCTACATCCTTCTGCTCAGAGTTGCCATCAGCAGAATTAGGTGGGGAATCAACCTCGAGGAGGGGGCGAGGCCTACGAACAGAAGATAATGGAGCCCTCCCAACAGCATCAGCAGCAAGATGAGAATGCTGTTCCAAAGAACTATTGCGAGATCGAGAAGGGAGCTCTCTAATATGGGAAGGACAAAAACGCTGCTTCGATCTTGGCCCGGAAGATTTATGGGCAAGTCGTGCTTGGTGGTAATAATCATCTACATAAGGATCATTGCTGTGGGTTGCAGCATGCTGCATTTTAAGGATACTTTCGATCTCCTCAGAAGTCATATACTTGGACCTGAACTGTATAGAAATGGTATCACTTTTCTGGCTACTGAGCTCGGATCCTTGTTGAGAAAAGCGTACACTCTGTTTCCCTCTTTGTGATGATTTGGGTCTGTGATCTCTACCATCAGACAACCCTAGCATCACTTTATGTGAAGGTGGAGGATGAGTGCTGTAGACTGGGGAACGCAGCGCAGCATAATGGGCCAAAGATGACTGAAGGGAATGAATCCTTTGATGTTGGAGCTGCTGATGAGGTGACATCAGATGCTGGGAAATAAACCCATTTTGATGAGATAATTGTTGCTGTAGCATTAGGTTTTTCAAGATTCCAGACTGACTACCATGAAGTACGCCAGCTTGGTTGACCCAGTGGCTTTGTGACCTGTTACTAAAAGGAAGGCCAGAAGCAGTGAATTGGGGCACATTATTCCCATATTCAAGCCCATGGGATAAACCAGCAACCTGAAGATTGTTGTTAGATAAAGGAGAGAAGATTGGTGCAGAGAAAGGCGACTGCGATCCACCATTTAAAGAGGGCATGTTTGGGTTTCGAGGAGAAGCCTGCTGAGATCTACTCCCAGGAGGAGGGAATGATGTAAATGCCGATTTAGGCACCAGAATTGGTTCGCTTGAGAAGTGATGCAGATGGGGTTGCTGCTGAGGATAGGAGGACGTTCGGTATAAAGGCTTGGAATCTGCATAGCGAGGAGAAGGCTGTGATGACCATCTCTTGCCTTCTTGATCATTTTCTGCATCAAATGAATAAGGATCCGGCCAGGTGGAAAAGTCTCCATCTTGTGCCCAATCAGTGGCTGATGAACCTGCAAATTCAATTCAATAATGAAACTCAAGAAAACGCAAAACATAAACAGACTCAGTTTCAGTAACATGAGAAACTTAGAAAAACTGTTATTTCATAATATTTTATTTTAAGATCTCCAAACCTACAGAAATGCATGATGCTTCTATCAGAAACAAAGGCCAATGAAGGTACACAAAGAATCTGATGGACAGGCAAACTGGGAACTAACTCCAGCATGTTACAGGTGTGCGTGCACAAAATCAACAAGCATGCATAGCAAATCAGGAAATGTTCCACATGGGAATGTGCGCAAACTAGCAGGAGCCACTTCATCTTTCTAGTGTATATAGAAGCTAAGAAATGACAACCAATAATACAACAAACTTGAGAATAATGATATCTAGCGACACAATGTGATCCCTCTTCACAAGTTTGCTCTGTAAGCTTGTAATTGGCACAAATGTTTTATTACTTATTTCTCTGCCTGCAAAGGTCACATATCATCTATGGTTATTGCAATGCCCATTCTTCATAAATTTTCATGTATAAAGCGAACCTGATGGATTATACTTCTTCATTTTTTATCTGAAATGAGTCATCAGCTTCAAAAAGAAAACAAGATGTAAATTGAAAGGTGGCTAATGTTATTCACAGAGAGAACTTTCCCAGGGAACTTTCCCCAACCACTTTTCTATCTGGAATTTCAATACCATTATTCCACTGGGCCTGAATACAATAAGAAGACAGAACCCATTAACCAAATTAAGACCAAGAGACCCAGAACAGAACCCAAGAGGATTACAATCTATAAGCAGTCATCCTGCTATGTATCATATAGATCTATAGCAGCATTCAAGATACACAATCAGAAGCAAGGATGCAGCAGGGTGCAAAGGCGAAATGAATAACATTTTAGTCTTCTTAGCATCATGCACCTTCCTCATGTATTGTACTCACAGACCAACTGCTGACCCACCCCAATTCTTTGCTGAGAGATACATGATCTAGCTTCAATATGACCAATGTCATGATAAGAATCATCAAATTAGGGTGCATTTGGTCCTAATTTAGTTTTACCTATTTTGTTTTCACAGAAAAATTTTCACAAGGAACTTCGCTCCACATTTTCACTTTTTCACAAACTTAATGGGTAAGTTTTTATAATTTACAAACTAACTTCTCAAAAGGATGTAGCCAAAGCAGTGCAGTGGCCTTTCCTTTCCATGGAGTAATAGAGACTATTATTTGGAGAAAGAAAATAAAAGAGCTGACACAATCTTTGGCAATTTGAAGGGTTAGGCTTTTAAAACTTTGCAACAGAGAACATTTTCAGACTAGCAGTATCAGAAGTGAATGTCAAACCATAATAAAATATCCATCCACCATGGACAAACAAGGATTGATAAAGTCACTGGAAAAGTTTCTAGACTTTCAATATAATTGTAGGACCTTTGAAATAAACCAAAACAGACAAGCAGCTTACTCACTTTCCCTGGAGAAAGATCCTGATCCTCGGTCCCCGATGACACCGGGGTTCCTTGGTCCTGTGACTACTCGGTTCAACTGCCAATGGAACAAAAAATAATTGAGAAATCAAGAAAGAGGGACTTGAATTACTAGGAGATATATTTAAGAACTAGAAGGCAATATACTCATCAACTATATCAGCAAAACAGGTCTTCGCAATAATTAGCTTGAGATATATTTTATTGTATTTACAGCATGTAAGAATTGAAGGTTAATCTAGAGCAAGCCCCACTAAGGAAACTGTGATTAATGATGCCCAGAGAAGGATAAGAGTCAAATGGGTAAAACATTATGTAGCACTGGGGATTTTTTTTTTTTTTTTTCGGGGGGTGGGGTGGCCGGCGCTAAACATTGGGAATATTGCTCAGTTTGAATCTAACACGAGGTTGCTTTCTCGTCCTCTCTCTTCACAACTACATCTAACTCACAAAATCACCTTTTAATTCTACTCCATCCAAAAAAAGAAAAGAGAGACTACAAAAACCTCCTACCAAATTGTTCAGTCCAGTGAACTGGCATCAAAGGTAATGGTAGGAAATATAATCACAACAAGAGAGAGGGAGAGAGAGAGAGAGTTAATAGCACCATTTACTTTTTAAATATGACTATCTTGGGTGAACAACACTTATAAAAAAGGTACAGGTCTTTTGGTGTTTTGACTAGGCTTTGGGTGTTTAATTGGCTCCATAGAGCTTAAATTATTACCTCGGACAGACACAAGTGAAAAATTTAAGTAGTCTAGGAACTCAGATAACGACATAGAACAGCCATAGAAAGTGTGTGACCTTAGCAAAAGTAGTGGCCAGATCGTCCACTTCAGATAGAGATCCCAGACCGCCACCCTGAAAATGAAAATTGAGGCTATAGTTTAAGAGGGGGAAAAGCTGCTACAATCAAGAAAATGCGAAATTTCTAAGACAGGATTTAAGTTTGTTCTCCAGTAAAGGAATATAAAAGGTGAGAAGATGTTCACAAACCTCTTCTCTCTCAAACAAGTGATACTCATCATCTGCAGGTCCAAAAACGGGGAAGTCTTGTACACCATCTTCTAGGCCCCCCAATTCCATTTCTTCCACAAGATTTTGACCGAAAAATGCATATTGGGATGCATCGAAGAGCGCACCTGAATTACAGTAAACACACAAATCAGAGCTCGTAAACAAAAGCGACAGCCAAACAGTTGTAGAGCATCGGGCAGGAATACTTTTATGTATGTTTAGAGCATTTTACATCTAACTAAACATACATAAACCATCTACAACAAACTTTTTGAAACCGCTCTAAGATGTCTCGCCGCATCAAAACCCAAATCTCATTCCTCGGTCGCAACCGCCACGAGATTCAAAGAGCACCAAACCCTAAACCCCCAGCTCCGCACAAATTGAATCTCTCAACTCTCCCAGAACAAAAAAAATCCGCAACTTTCATACCGCAGATCGCAGGAAGCTCACCGAAACCGACGAGACCAAAAAATCAACCCGGAAAAAATCTCACTCCTCCCCCCCCCCCAACCCCCAAAGCTACAAAGTAAAAAGGCACCATCTTCCCCACAAAAAGAACACAAACCACCAATTCAAAGCTCAAACGAGACCAAATCTCCGGGGGGGAAAAAGAACGAACCAGAGGAGCCATCTGGTAATTCCTTGGAATCCTTGGAGTCGGATCTCTCCATGTGTGTGTGGGGGGCGAACGACCGAGCTTCCCGCAACCCTAGAACCCCCCTAGAGACCGCGAAGCTCTAGGGCAAGAGAAGAAGGAGGAGCAGCGACACTGAGGGAGGGAGCCGGGGCCGTATCGAGCATGACAGCCAGAGCCGCCGAAAACAAAGAAGAAGAAGAAAGAAGAAAAAGAAGAAAGAAGAAGAAGAAGAAGAAAACGCGGGGAAACCTAAGGTGGGGAGCTAGCTAAAGCTCCAGAGCCTACGATATCTGCTGCGCGAACGAGCGCGCGCGCGATTCAGGGGGAATCGCTAGGGTTTCGGAGCTCCCTCCCTCCGCTCCCCGTCCCGATTCCGGAAGATGAAGATGAAGATGAAGATGAAGATCGAATCTCTCCCCGAGAGAGATCTCGAGAGAGAGAGAGAGAGAGAAAGAGAGAGCCTCTTTCTTTTTTTTTTTTTTGTTTTTTCTCTGAGTCGCCATGTTAGGTAATTTTCCTTTATTTATTTATTTTTCTTTTCTCCTTTTTTTTTCCCTGTGGGAAGAGAAAGGGAGGGGTTAGAGGGAGACGTCGGTGACGTGGCGCGAGGCGAGTGGGCGGCAGCACTGGGGCGCTGTGCACCGCGTGGTGCGGATCCCCGCCTCCCCCTTCTCTCTCTCTCTCTCTCTCTCTCACTAGAAGAGATATGCTCGCCCCGATGATCCTGATTCCATCGGGGTCTCTCGGTTGCGTGCAGCCTCGCCGTTGACTTTTGGGGTGGGGGGGGGGGGAGGCGCGGATCGGACGGCCCAGATTTCACACGCGTTCGGCCCGATCGGGTGCCCGGGTCGGATTTTTTCTTCTGTTTTTTATTACAGCGAATTTACGGGGGGCGGTTTTCGCGCCGAGTGGGCAGGGCAGGGGGAGGGGAGAGGGGTGGTGATTACGCTGTCGGTGCCATCTCGGAGCCACGCGATCCACGTGTCGGATGGCGATTCCCCCGTGGGGCCCGTGACGTCATCGGGCCGGTCTACGTCTCGGGACGGACGAACCGGCGGCCTTTCTCGAGCGCGCGTTGCGCACCCGAAACACGTTGGAGGCCAATTTATGACATGGGATTCATGCGGGGCACACGCACATGTAATCTTTAATGTCACGACTCGTTAACTAATATAAAAAAAAAGGACAAATTATTCTTCTTCAATTTACACTCGAGAACCCTTAATTCTCCGTGACCTTACTTTTAGTCAACAACAAATCTCGATCTCTTGGCCACTCTGGCTTTTACCAATCCCCTTGGATTGGTGTAAAAAATGAGTCATGAATTTATTTCTTAATCTAATGAGTTTTGTAGTTTATCAAAACCTAACTTGACTCCCTCTTTATCTTATACGAGAAAATAATTAACTCCTCCAATCATTCCAAGTTCAAAGAAGTATTGGTGGGCTTGCAAGATGGGCCTAACTTCCTCCTTATTAAATATATCAAGACGGCGCTACTCTTTCTCAATTATTTTTCATTTTCATTAATCTTGTAAATATCATCCGCTAGTTATTGAAGTATATCTTTTCTTGTTTGCATTTGGTGTTGTTATTTTTATATAATATTCTAATCTTATTTTTTGTCATTACAATTTATGATCGTCATAAGTTTTATTTTTCATTATCTTATATTCAAGTTAATTAACATTTCAATTCCTCCACATTATTTGTTGCTACAATTTTATAAAAAAATTTATTACCAAGTACTAACTTTCTATCATTATCAATCAATATAAATATTGAAAGCCAATTATTTAGCATCTTATGGTCGAAATAATGATTTTATCCAAATAACATATACACATAAAGACGGTTAAGTGGGTTAATTAGGTGGGTACAAATTTTCATAGGTTGAATTTTAATTATGAATATATTTTAATAAATCGGTTGAATATGGGTCACTAAATTGTATTGATTTGGGTCTAATCAATTTCCACCTAACCTATTCATTCAACGGCCCTACCTCCAAGTATCGTTATTATGTCCCCCTCCCTCGACTATGGTGATGTTAGACCTCGACCTAGGGTTGTCGGGGCTTGAAAAAACGCATATGTTAGGTCATCATGGTCCTACTTTTCAAATAGAATTCCACTCCCATGGATGATGTGGATCAGGTCTAAAGTCGTCTTTCCGCAACTTCAAGGTGAAAAATGCTATTTTCCATCCGATCTGAGCCCCATAGTACGCTTCGTGCATCCTGTCCATTTGAAGAGAATCCCTACACCACACAAGCACCGAAACCCTATTTAGACCCAGGAGCCCCAAAAACCAAACCAAAAGCACTCATCTACAGGCTTCCCTCTGCCTCTACTACCGGAACCTCTAAACTCGCGAAATCCCAATGCAGACACAAACCAGCCATCGAGCTCCCTTCATTCCAATTTTAACCTATTACACCCATTAAGATTGGCACAATTGGTAGAAAATGGCGGCGGAGGATGAAAACCACCTACGACTGGTTGCACTATGTAGGAGAATGGGTGATTTATGGTCCGAAGAGGATATAACGATCTAGGGCGGACATCCCGAGCAAGAACGGCAAGAAAGTGAACGAATTCTCTATGGCAAGCTTTACTCCAAGCCAAATGTTAATTTCAGGCTTTTTTCGACACTATGACAAAAGCTTGGAAAGTTGACTCGATTAAATGTGAGCCAGATTGAAACGAGGTTTCTTCTCTTTCTTATTCAACTCCATTGAAGAGAAGAAAAGGGTATTAGCATCGGGGCCGTGGTCTTTCTCAAGTAATCTGCTAGTTCTTAAGGAAGGAGACCCGAACGCACTCGAGCATTGCTATGAATTCTCGCACTATGCATTAAGGTGCACATCATAGGCCTTCCTCGAGCCGGGGTAATCGAAGATTCCATCCGGCGATTAGCATCCAAACTGGGGCAAGTTGAAGAAATCAAAATAGAAGCACGGAATAAAAAACGGCTAAGAGGCGGTAAAGCAAAGGTGTTCTTGAAACCGTCAAATCCACTCAAAACAGTACCATTATCACTTTGTAGGGGACAAAAATGGTGGATAGAATTTAAGTATGAAAGGCTTCCACATTTCTGTTTTTCTTGCGGATGTATCGGACATTATGCTACCTATTGCCCAGAGATACCTTATGAGGAAACCGGCTTAGCTCAGGATCAGCCAGGGCGTTATGGGGCGTGGTTGAAGGCAGAGGTCCGAGATGTTAGCCCCTACTGGAAGACCTTCTATGGGAAAATAGAACTCTCTGTCATGGATGAGGAGGTTGTGCCAGAAACTCCAAATATGGCTACTGATACACCCCTGAGAACAGAGCCAATAGAAACGAATGAATTAGCTATTGTACTGGTCCATCCTACTGTGAAGGAGAACCAATTTGAAACCCCAAAGATAGACTTAAAGCACCAAACGGCGAGCAAAAGACTACAAGAAACAAACTTGCTCATGCTCTCTTCTACGGAATTGATGAGGAAAACACGAAGGCAAAGAAAGGAAAAGGTGTGTATAAGGCTCCGGTGGTTAAAAAACGAAGCGAGGCTGCCCGTATGAGAAGAAGACCTCACCGGATTTCTCAATGGATGACTCTAGATGCCCCGGTTTTGTCATGGGAAGGGGCTAACCCTTTTAAAATCGTTCTTGGCTCGGCCAAAGACCCGAGAGCCCTAGTGGCTCGGAAAGGCCAACATGGTTTTCCTCATGGAAACCAAGAATAAATCATATGTTATCAATAGAGTGCGAGAGAAGGATTCAGCTCCACACTCTCGATTATCGAACAGGTTGGTATTGCGGGAGGTCTAGCCCTACGTGGGATGAGGAAGTGAAAGTGAATGTGCATAGCGGCTCAAACGAGGTCATTCATGTCAAATGTCAAGATGTAATTGGTGGCTACTCTATGTGGATATCCTTTCTACACGCATCAACTAATTTCCAAGAGAGATTACGGCTTTGGAACTCCTTGCAAGACAGCACTATAATAACACATGTCCATGGTTGTGCATAGGGGACTTTAATGAAGTTCTTTACCATTGGGAGAAGGTAGGAAGGCGAGGCGGACCGCTACGGAACGACTGACTTTCCGAAGCTTCTTAGATGCTTGTTCGCCGATGGATATTGAAAGCAAGGGTTGTTCCTTCACCGGTCATAAGAAAGGTAGAATCGACCCTTGAACTTAGGATTTTTTGCCATTTCCAAAGCCGTTACCTTCTCTGTTGGAATAGCGCGGGACGTACCATAGCATGTACAACTGGGGCAGATTGAATTTCAAGTTTTTTGTGACTAAAAAATGACTGCTATGTTGTAATGTGTACTTCTACCATCACTTATTAATGATCGGTTTGGAATATGCAATGTATACCGTGCTAATATACCTTGTTAGTTTACTGCCATTAATCAATTTTTGATTTATTGTTTTTCATCCTTTTTCTCGTGGATACTAGTACAAATCTAGTTCTATGCATCATAAAATTTTCTCTATTTGATTTTACGAAATTCACAAGACCTTGCGATGTTACAATATTATGTTATAGAAAGTCTCGTTGGGCCATCGATTTTAAGTGAAATGGCGAGTTTAGCTATCTTGCTTGATTGTTGCTATAATGGCTTTGGTTTCCTTTTCTCTCTTTAACTCTCCCCCACTCTTTCTCATGGTCTAATGCCGGTTGAATTTGTTGCCATTGGCGAAGCTTGCTGACCTTTCGATCATCACACTTTTCGCAAAGAAGAAAGACCGAGTTTCATTTAAGTTTCTATCCCTTTGAAGTCCATTCTCATAGAAAGAAGAGATCATGGTCACTCAAAATACTAAACATGTCATATAATGACAATCCTATGAGTAATATGTCCAAACATCTTGCTTGTCATAACTTTGCGTGGGAAAGAGATGTCTAAAGTAGGTATACCTCCTCACCAAATTCTTTCTTCCTTGAGATGGAGAAATCCCAACATTCAAGCTATTGCCAAAATTGTTTACAACACGAAAATGATCGTGAATATAAGAATTGTCACACTATTATCCAAACTTTATGGATGAACCTAGTGTAGGTGGATTCATAAACAATTTTAAATTTGATGTTCAGGGTCACTTAATGCATTTATTTTTCTCTCATCTTATCTCCATGGCAGTAGCCTCAAGTGTCTTTGTAATGTATAACACTTACAAGACTAATAGACACTAAATGCCTTTATTGGATACCATTGGAGTTTCCAGCTTTAATATTTTTTTCTCCTCATGCTTTTACATTTTTGAGAAAGGAAGAAGAGGAAGATTAAGTTTTGGGTTTTAACGGTGTTTAGCAACACATTAAGTGCCAAGTGTCAACATTTAGCTATTGTCATTTATAGAGAGTTGGCATTGATGCTGTTCAATACATTTTTCCTAGAAGTATGAACTTGCTGTGAGTTTGACATATTGAGAAGAATATTACGGTAAAATGTGAATCTCAGTTTGAAAAAGAAAATGATTGAGATATTTTTTTTTTATATCTGATGGCTTTGAGGTTCTAAACTTCAAGGATGAAGTAGAATATGATGAAATATCTGAGAATTTTAAGATCATTATAAGGACAAGTCATCGGTTCTTAATTACATTAAAAAGACATAGCTTCCTTTCAAAGAGTTAGTTGTGCTTGCTTGGACAAACTTCCATATGTATTTTGGGGATCATGTTACTTCAAAAAATGAAAATTTCAACTCTGAAAGCATATCTACAAATTTCAACAAGGGATTTAATTGAGATGAAAAAGAAAATATGTCTTGTAGTTGAGAATCAAGTTCAGGAAATCAAAACCAAATTCTCGAATGAAAAGGTAAGAGTTTCTTAGCATCTTCATAATCCCCTTTTACAAGAACTTGATTACTTGCGTGACAGTAACAAGCTTTTCAAGTAATATGAGATTTCTAAAAGTATGGTTGAGCTATCTGCTTGTACTGGGCATTTTATGCAATCCATGGGCCTTTCATGTCCACATGAGATGGGATTTTAGTATTTCAATAGTTTGCCTCTAGATATAATTAATCCTCAATGGAGACTTGATATGAATCCCTTTCTTGATTATGACACTACTCAAAATAAGGAAGAAGATTCATTCCACAACTACTTTATTAGTGGGAAAGGAGGTATTAAGAGTGGCCACTTTCCAAGAAAAAGTTGTTCAAAAGTAAATGGAGCAATTTGTACAAGCAAGCGACCATTTCTTATATGAGCCATTCGCTACATATCATAAAGGCGGTCATTTTAATTCACAAACTAAATGAGAAGTAACTTCTACATGACGCAATCCTTTTGCATTTTAGATTGTTAAATAGAGGAAGAGATGCGGTACCCGAGGTTATGGCTATAATAGCTGGACATGTAAATCGAAAGGCAAAGATCTCAGATCAACACATTCAAGGAACATTGGAATTGATGGTGGTGAAATATAGTAGGCACAATGGACTCAAGCATGCAACAATTCAACCTGAAAGAACTATTGCAAGATTGGACCTTCTTGCATTAAAACATTCAAATTTATCCCCAGTTATTCATTAGTTTTTAAGTGTTTAATGACTCTCTTATTAATACAATTGAATATTTTTATTGTCTAATTCAAGTAAAATATTTATTTTCCTAGAGAGTACCCTCTTTTAGGGGAGAACTTTTGTGAAGTTGCATTTGCAACTTGTTATTATGCATTACATTTGTACTCAAGATATTTTTCTTATCTTTAATGGTTCTCTAGAAATTATGATGCTTTTGAAATTAACAAAAAATATATATTTGCAAATGGTTTGAATGAGTTGTCTTATAATGCAATTACAATTACGATAATTCTCTTGTCAACGGATAATTATTCAATGTAAGTAAGGCAAAAGATAATATTCCGCATGGTAATGTTTTAAGGAGCAGCTACTTTTGAATTTACGTAATAATATTAGATGTTTAGAATTTTTTAATGTAGTTAATTTTGTCGTACTTTTCATTTATATGAAAATAAATTCTAAAAAAATCGTGCTTTGATGGCATAGAAATTAAATAAAAGTTGGACTATTAGGTCCTGCATGGAAACGCTTCTGTTCCTTTTTTGTTCCAAGGAACAAAAATAAAATAAAAAATGTTTTACATTAGGGGAATAATTTTGACCAGAAAAATGCGTTTGGTAAATTTGTTAGGGAATAAAAAATGAATAGAAACACGTTTGGTAAATTTTATTCTTTTTTTGTTTCTTTTAATTTTTTAATATTTTTATTTTATTTTTCATTTTTTCCTTTCATTTTTATTTTTTCTTCTTTTGGCGGTCCCGGCCTCGCGACCGGCCGATCGACGCGCGGCCTCGCCCGGCCACGGCGAGGCTCGCGGAGCTCGCCCAGCCATGGCGAGGCTCGGCCTCGCCGAACTGGGCGAGCGAGCTTGCCTCGCTCGGCCATGGCGAGGCTCGCTCGGCCTCGCTGGATCTAGGCGAGCCCGAGCTCGCTCGCTCGGCCTCGCTGGATCTGGGCGAGCCCGAGCTCGCCTCGCTCGGCCTTGCCGAGGGCCGGCGACGCTGGGCGAGCCCGACGGCGTCGGCCCTCGCCTCGGCCGAAGCCATGGCCGGGCCGGCGACCGGCCAAAGGAAAAAGAAGAAAAAAAGAAAAAGAAAAGAAGAAGAAAAGAGAAGAGAGAGAAGATGGAAGTGTTTTTCAAAATTGTTTCCTAACAAGAAGTAACTTTTTGTGTTTCTTTTTTTGCTCCAATTTTGTTAAGAACAAAAAAACAAAAAAAGAACATAAACGCAACCAAACGCGTTTCTGTTCTTTTTTTGTTCCCGAGAACAAAAAAACAAAAAAAGTGTTCCAGGAACACTTTTCAGGAACATTACCATGCAGGGCCTTAGACTCATTAAATAAAACAAAAGTTTAACAATTAAAATACATGGATTATGACGTAATGCCATATATTAAGTTATGAGTAAATCGAATGTATTTGTTAAAAGTAGTAAATACTTTTTTCACTCTTATTTGTGCTTAGGTTTTTATATATATATAACTCATTAACACAATAACCGATAAGTTATTTGCCAAATAAATTATTTTTTTTGAAAAAGACGAACACAAATTTGACCCAAATGGGGCAAAAAAAACAAAAGCAAGAAAATAATTAAAAATATAAAAATTAATTAAGAGTTACCCACATTTAATCTTAATATTTATTATTTGATCTGAACCTGGGTAATTGTCTTTTAGAAAAATCGAAATCAAAGAAAAAGAAAAGGGTAAGAAATAATCTTAATTAATGATAAATGGGCCTCACAAAAGAAAATATTATCATTTCCATCGGGAGTAAAAGGGCAACAAATTGATTGAGAGATAACTATGCGAAGCACCAATGCACCAATCGACTTTATAGTGGATGCTTCACCCATTGTTCTACCTTCATCGGCGCGGGCAGTTACTATATTGGTCTACCAATTCCTCAAATACCCAAGGTGTGGTAAAGTCTATCCTCCCCACTTGAAGGGTTCCCTAATTCCCGAGTGTAATTTTTTCTTTCTCACTCGGGAAGAAATACCCCCAATATTTTACATCCCAGAGTTCCAACAAAGTAGTCTTATGACATACTTAGGTCTAAAAGTGATGGGAATGTTGAAAACCAAAAGGGGCAGAAAAAGCGCGGCCCTTTCATCATATCACAACCAAGGTTATATTTTAGCTGATACTTACTTACCAAGAGTCCAACCAGCAAATTAGATGCAATATAACATGAATAGAACAATATGAATATCTTGAGCTCTAGATGAAATCAAATATCCCACATGAACTAGGGAAACCAACCAGACAAGTCGCGAGGAAAAATATCTCGATAATCCTTGTCCCTCCTGTAAGAGTTTTTCTTGATGTGGACTAAATTAATTGATATTGTAATTTACTGTTTTTACGGCTACCGTAAAACAGGGTTGGTTTAAGGTGAGATAGAAGGTTTCTTAATTAGTCTAATATGGGTATTAGTGTGGGCCGAGTTGAGCCCGGCCCGTAATGAGGGTGTTTACGTTTGAAACTCTATAAATAGTGCTCAAGTCTCTCCTCTAACCCTAATTCTCACATGTATCCTCACCTAAGGGGCGTTTACCTAACGCTGCATGTGAGGAGGGCCGCCTCATTGAGCCAGTGATACGGAAAGCAATAGAGGAGAGGACTTGATGCGTGGATCCCCTTGATATATGTGGGTAATCCTTATTTCGCTCCGCTTTATGTTCGATGGATCCCAAAACAGGTGCGTTAATCTTTCTACTCAATCATGCATGTTCTTGTTCTGGTTATGGAGATCTTGGGGTTGCGCAATTTGCGTCAACATGTGGTATCAGAGCCTCCATAATCCTAAAACACGAACGCAATTGATTTTGCCCTAATCTGTACGGATTAGCCCTAATTAGTGCGGATCTTGCCCTAATTTGAGGTTTTCGAGATTTTTCGTTTAATAAAAATTAAATTAAATTATATATTCGGACTGGGCTCGACGAGACGAAGAAAACCGTGAGCGGTGCATCGCCGGAGGAGGCTGCACGCGCTCCCACGCGCCTCCTACGCGTCGAACACGCGCCGCACGTGTGCTCCACGCGCCTCGAACTCAGGCGGCGTGTGCGGGCGCGTGGAGGCTTCGTTTGGCGCGTGGCTGGCGGCGTTGGACTCGTACGGTGATTTCCTATGTCGTGGTATATTTATTTTATATGTTTGATGATTTTATGGATGTGAAAATACATACGGAACCCTAAATACGTGTATTTTTGCGTATTTTTCTTATATTTTCTGTGATTTTGGAAATATAAGTGTTGGGTTATAGGTATATTATCACATAATCATTATAAATGTGTGATTCATCAATAAAAATCAAACTTTATTGTGAACTGAAGCTAACTTAATGAGATTCAATCATTATGAGATAGTAATTTAATATATCTTGAGATAATGAGAAACAGTAAAAGTCATGAAATTTTTATTACTCATGCATACTCTTTTACACGCTGGTAATCTTTGAATGATAAACGTCTAAGAACTCGTGACCAAATTGATTGTCTTGATTAACATATCTGATATATGTTGGTAATGCATGTCAATTAAATTACTGCATATTGTACATGAACTCATCGATCACTTGTTAATGTCTATCAAGTTGAATATTTTTATGGTAAAGGAGTATGGCAATATTTCCACAGAGCAATAGTATCTACTGTTAAATTTTAGATATTTGGTTCTCTGGTTTGACTCAATTAATAGGCCAATGGTTGATTACAATGATAATTTGTTGCTTAAAATTGGCTAATAAATCAGTTATTGGCATTGGAGTCATGTTTTGCCATATGAAACTCATGAGTAATAGTGCTTGTTGATTTGGTGTACCCTGTATTACTATTGATGTTAATTTGTGAGAGATATTTTAGATCAGCATTCTTTTTATGTTGTTCTGGTAATATGTAATCGGGGTGCATAAGAGATGTTTTATTCTTTGTTATGAGAAGTTTCTTGTATTACTGTAATAAATGATCTCATTATAATCTGTCAAAACAGGTTCGCTATATATATTTATATTTATATATATATGTATGATTAATTTTTATTAATGAATAAAGCAATGTAATTAGCATGATATGTGATTTTGGTGATATGCTGCCCCTATCACTAAAGTTAAAATCACATGTATATGGTGTATATGGTGTATGTGAGGAGTAAAGTTTATATCCTTGGTATGAGAGAATTTCAATGATTCAATTGAGTGGTGACCGCCAAAGTGGCACGTTTGATTGGGTTTGAGAAATTTTGGTCTCGTATGATGATTGAGATGTCTCCTGATCTAATGCGTGGTCATATTCCCAAAGGAGGTGATTGTGTATTAGTTCATGGAGGGATACATGATAGTGTGGTGGAGGAGTGACCGATCCTAATGGTTCATATGCCCAAAGGTGATGAATTCATGAAGATTGGAATATATTCTCATAACCCTTATCATGTGGGGAGTATACAACTGCATGTCATGTATTCTGCCCAAAGGTGATTATATGATTATGCATGTAACTCTCTGGATGTGTATTTGTACGTCAAGTTACACAGTACTCACATGATGCTAGTTATATATATTGCTTGGTTTCAGTCACCTTTTCTGTGATTAATAACTCCATTATTATTGAGGTTTTTTACTACTTCAAATTTTAAGTTATGGACATATAATTTGTTGCTTGAGAAAATAGCAATTAAATTTTGCTTACTGTCCATGAAATGGAACACTTGAAAAGAGGTTTGCCTACGGACTGCACTGCTATAAGATGATAGAAGCCTTAGTTGCTTGAAATTATGTCTTGTCTGATATTGAAATTAGGACACATCTGCAAAGATTGTGTTTAAATCCTAATGACATATACATCTCGTATATGATTATAAGGTTGTTTCCAAAAGTTTTTTTAAGGAAAATGACCGAGATAAATGTCTTAAAAGGTTGTCAGGCTTAACCGTGAGTATTTTGGCAAGTATGACAATGCGAAATAGCTTAAAGGGTCATTTGTCACATACTTGGTAGATTCTGGGGTGGTAACTTAATTACTATGCCTAAAAAACCTGATAAAAGATTCACTTGAAATTATTTGTATCTTATCTAGATTGTTAAAGGGGCATTGATTTTATGATCCTAAAGAAGGTACAAGAATTATGGAATCACATACTTTAAAGATTGACGTAATTATAGAGGATAGTTGCTCTCAGACTATTAAAGATAATAGTATGATGGATGTTACTGTATTTTTGTCTTTGCCTATATAAACAATTGTAGTACAAACAATTGTGGAATCTTCTGTACCATAGACTAAACTTGTTGAGGTTCAAGGTACTATTCTTGATATAGTTTATAATGAAATTTCTTAAATCTCTCAAGTGTAAAATGAAGTGGTTACAGCTTTATTAAGGAGATTTGTTAAGGAAAGACGATCAATTATACTATCAGACTATATAATCTATTTGTGAGAGCATGATTACAATATCTACTATATGGTTGATGTAATGACATATTTATAAATGTCGTTTCTTATTCTCAATCAAGTATGTGATTAGATGCCATAAAAGACGATATACAATCTATGAAACATCATAGTGTTTGGAAACTAATTTACTTACCTAAAGATTACAAGTTCATTAGTTGCAAATTGACGTACAAAATTAAAAGGATTTCACAGAAAAACTGTGAAGTTTAAAGCCAAATTGGTAGCTAAAGTTTTACTCTGAAAGAAGGGTGGATAGTTAATAGTAAAGAAATAAATATTTCTTTCTAGCATTTTTAAAGATTCTTTCAGAGTGAATGTGGCATTAATAACTTATTTTGATATGGAGTTACGCCAAATAGATACAAAATCTATATGGTGCAGCTGGATGATTTTAGAGTAGATTCAAGTAAACTTATATGTAGACTAAAAAGTTCTAATTTATGGTCTTAAGCAAGTTTCCAGACAATATTATTAAAGTTTTATAGTGTTATTATTTTGTTCAATTGGGAACAAAGTAATTCAATATACTATAAGGTCGGTGGGAGGAAATTTATTTTTCTCATACTTTATGTACATGATGTTTTGCTTACAAGTTGTGACCTTGAGACATCTTATATCCTTTGTCTTAAGGTCGTAAGGATTGTTTTTGCCATATTATATTAGATTTTCTCGGAGGACATTTGCTTATTGTATATTGGAAATATTCAATATACATCATTGCAAGCCAAGAATTGCTCCTGTTGTTAAGGGTGATGGACTAAATCTATCACATTGTCCTTATTTAGATATTGAGAAAATCTAATTAAATGATGTACCTTGTGTCAGTGCACTTAAAAGTATAATGTATGCTTGAATTTGCACTAGACTAAATGTTGTCTTTGTGACGGGACTTCTAGGCAGATATCGGTCAAATCCAGGACATGATCACTGGGTTGGGTTTTAAGGTACTTAAAGAAGACAAGAGATTATATGCTAATTTATAGACATGTACAATTCTTGCAATTAGTGGGGTATTTAGATGTAAACTTTTCTGGTTATTCTAATGACATGCAATCAATAACAGAATACATATTTATGTTAACAGTAAGTGCAGTAAATAAAGTTCTATGTCATCTTCTACTATGTATGCAAAGTGTTAGTAACATTCTTTTAGGTCATTACTTGGGCTATTAGGCTCCCGAACCTCGTGATGGAGTTGATCGTTTTAATTTGATGGATAGACCCATACGGTTGTATTGAGATAACAAATTTGTAGTATTATTTATTTACTACAAAGGCCTCAATGGGTCTAAATATATGGTGGTCAAATATTTTTTACCATAAAGAAACGGTACAGAAAGGTGACTTATAATATAACATATTTTCATAGATAATGTGGTTGTAGATCCACTAACTAAAGGCCTACGCCCGTGTGTATTTGAGTGACATGTCGTTAGCATGGGCCTAGGAGCATCACGAGATGCTGTTGTTTAATGGGAGCTATTTTAGCTTTACTCTGATAAAAGTTTCATCTGTGTTCGTTACATTTTGTAACAGTTTGATATGTATCAACTTTTGCATTCAATAAAATATTTTTGAATGTATTGTTATTATGTTGAATACATATTGATAAAGTCTCAAGGGATTGTATAAACCTTGAGTGAAGGCTAGGGGCATCCGATTATTAGCCTTGTGCATATGTCTTGTGATACATAAAGAAAGGTTAACCATAAGGACAAAACATATGTGGGTTCATTAGAACCATAAAGCATTCTCTAGTGGCACAAGTTTTTGTGACACCTAAGGTAAGAGAATGGTGATTGACAAATGGGATCTCTCTATGAGAGATGTTATCCATTTGACACACTACCATATTTAATCCATATCAATAAAGTTGAGAACATTCGTGACCATGGAAGGGCTGTGTGTATACATGCGATTACCGCCATGATTCGGTGTTTAAGACTTTATGGGATAGGATTGACTATTAAGAATTATCTCGGACCAAATGTGCACACATATAGATACGATTTCAATTAATATAGTCCAAGTGGGAGAATGTAAGAGTTTTTCCGATGTGGACTAAATTAATTGATATTGTAATTTCTTGTTTTTACGGCTACCGTAAAAAAAACGGAATTGGTCTAAGGTGAAATAGAAGGTTTCTTAATTAGTCTAATATGGGCCATTAGCTAGTGTGGGCCGAGTTGAGCTGGCCGTAATGAGGGGACGACTTGGAAACTCTACATAAATAGTGCTCAATCTCTCCTCTAACCCTAATTCTCACATGTATCCTCACCTAAGGGGCGTTTACCTAACACTGCACGTGAGGAGGGCCGCCTCATTGAGCCAGTGATACGTCAAGTGATACGGAGGGCAATAGAGGAGAAGGACTTGATGCGTGGATCCCCTTGATATATGTGGGTAATCCTTATTCTGCTTCCGTTTTATGTTCGATGGATCCCAAAACAGGTGTGTTAATCTTTCTACTCAATTATGCATGTATGTTCTTGTTCTAGTTATGGAGATCTTGGGGTTGCGCAATTTGCGTCAACACCTCCACCATCAGAGCTCTCGGAAGTTGCCTTTTAAGAGGATGCGAAACTGACTCGGTCCCCGCTCGGATCTTGATTTCTAGCCAAGAATGCATGTACACTTGGCACTAAATCGAACTCCCCGAGAGATCATTTGATGGGTCGTTGACTTTAACCGAAAGTGGAGCAATAAGTCTCTTGCGGATCCTTTCTTTGGAATGGAAGCGTATGAGTCCAATGTTGGAACGTTACCGTTTCCTTGTCCAAGCTGATGATGCATTGGAGGTGACGACCTAGAAGACCAGGACTTGGTCCGAATTCCCGCCTGGGCATCTCTCTCTCTCTCTCTCTCTCTTTCCTGCTCTCGTTGTCTTCTTCCAGCCGCCCGTAGATGGTCAGGGAAGTACCTTTCTAATGCACAGAGCTCGCAGTTTCCGAGGTTTCTTGCAACAGACCCGCACCTGAAAGTCATACCGAGTCTTGTTCAGGACCTTCAGGTACGAGATTGCATCCGTGAATTCTGAACTCAAGAGGGTGTTGCTTTTCTTCTGCTGAAGCTTGTCTCAGATGGTGCTCAAATTCAATTCAATCATGCGTAGTTCACAGACATGTTTGTTGACGGATTGCTCTCTTGATGTTTAGTTCTCCGCTTTTTACTGGTGATGCTTCTTCTGCTTTGGTTAAGACTTTTCTTCCAATCGATTCTCTGCAAGATTCGATTGGCGTCGATCTTCTATGGACGATCTTGCAATGCTACTATTGTGTGTTTTAGCTTGATTTGGTTGCTCAAGACGACTGTTGGTGTTTGCTGATTATGTCCTCATCCAGCGTAGAGAGAGATTGCTGATCTCTGTGGTATTTGGAAAGTCAACTATCACTGTACACCTCTTTTTGCCTTTCTGGCTTTCTTTTCTTTATCCGTTTCGACGCTCATGATTCCCTGCTTTTCAGCGTTTGAATTCTGTTTTGGTAATGGGACGATCGAACTCATGGCATGTCAACTCTCGGTTTCTTTTGGCCAAGAAAAAACTCAGTTGCTGTTGTTTGAGCAACTCTCCATTTCACATTCATGTAATTGTCTAAGATGCTTTACTCTCTGATGCTCCCGTGTTAGTTGTCTCATGTCAAAATAGGCGATGTCGCATTTTGAAAGGAATACAAAGTTGAGTTGATCCCTGCAATGATGAATAGAACATCAGGCTTGCAAATAATTCCTCTGTCAATCATGACTTGATTGTTTCACTTTTATAGGGAGCCTGTGGGGAAATTTTTAGGCCATCTCGATTTAACATCTGGCAAACGCAAATTTCTCAAAGTTTATATTTGGGCTATTACTTTGGGAGATTTCCTTTTCTTTTTCTTTGCATTGATAAACGAAATCTGAGTGTGAGGTTGCTTTGGTTCTTTATGCATATTGCATACAATGCATAAAATCCAATAAGCTGCTTACCAGTAACTAATTGCTGCTGCATTTGTAGGCATGGATATTCACGACCGGAAGCAGAAGAGCATTCTCGCTGGAACAGTGCTTCTGGCCTCTGCTCTTACCATCTTTGGGATCGTGATGCTGAGACAGCCAACCCTTTACAATAGCCCCGGCCTAGTACGACCCAAATTTTGGCAATTTAATAATGAAAACGAGTGCCTTCCGTGCAGATTGTTCAGTATAAGTTTCAAGCGCAGTTGCTTCCTGCCAATACTTCTCACACCAAATATCCAATTCTAACTACTCGCACAGATTTAGATGGATGACGCTGGCCCTGACTAAGTCAAATCTTACACTTCAAAACATTTTCATCTGTGGTTAAATGGCTCTTTCAATCCGTGTTGACTCCTTCGACTCAATTGACCATCATTTGAGTTGATAATATATGTTGCCGAACCAACAAATTTTCCGAGCTCTCATTGAATTCTTCCTTTCATTCTATGATCAGTCCACTTCTGGGAATGGGGAGCACAAGTCTGATAGTTCTCTCCCTACTCTTTCAAGGCAAGAGGTATGAATAGCTGAGTCAAAATACCGCGATAGGATTCTTTCTGTTTCTTTTATTGGCCTTGGAGCTCATCATGCATGATATATTTTTGTTCAATATACTAGAATGGCCTGTTTCAGCAGCACGAAGCAGGAGTGACACACGTTCTGGTGACTGGAGGTGCTGGCTATATAGGCTCTCATGCTGCCTTACGCTTATTAAAAGATTCACATCGAGTCACAATAGTGGTACACCGTGTTCAGAAATGTGCAGTGTTCATTTTTCAAGTTTATACTCCAAAAGTTGAAGTGCATATCAACAAACGATTTCTCTTTGCTTTTGAAGGACAATCTTTCACGTGGAAATATAGGCGCGGTTAAAGTTCTCGAGAAGCTATTTCCGGAGCCTGGTCGTCTTCAATTTATTTATGCAGACCTGGGAGATCCAAGAGCAGTATCCTCCTGATGGTCTTACAGTGACCTTTATCAAACATACTGACTTTATCTTTCATTGAATCACTTTTTTCCAGTGAACTCGGAAGGGGAAAATTCGATTGTTTCTCCTTAAATTCGAATGGCAGGTCAACAAAATTTTTGCAGAGAATGCGTTTGATGCAGTCATTCATTTTGCAGCTGTAGCATATGTTGGGGAAAGCACACTGGATCCTCTTAGGTAATTCCAGTTTCTGAAACCCAAAAGAGGCAGCTGGTCACAATTTCGAAGGCCTAACAAAATAAATTTTATGTTATTTATTATTCATTTCATGGCATTCTCATGGTCAGCATAAGAATTTCTTTGAACTGGAAGCTTATGCTTTCTATTTTAGTTCCTATACCCGGTCTAATGCAAGTACCTTCAAATGAGACACCCAGGATTTCACGCACTTCACACCAACTTTTAAGGCGTTGTTGTGCTCTTACTAATTCTTTCAGCGTCGAGTTCATCTATAAAGACCATCGCACCATGAAAAGCATTTCCCTCACTGAGATCGGCAATGGCAGCATCATGCTCATCATTCTTATAAAATTGACATCCCAATCAAATTCCGAAACCTAGGTAGAACATCTTTTTGTCGGGGTTGTTGAATGGATGCAAGTATGTCACTTGGCAATCCAGTACTGATGCTAATTTTAATGTACGTGGCAGGTACTACCATAATATCACATCGAATACTTTGGTAGTGTTAGAGGCAATGGCTTCCCATGGTGTGAAGAAATTGATCTACTCGAGTACCTGCGCAACATATGGAGAGCCAGAGAAGATGCCCATCACTGAAGAAACTCCTCAAGTAAGTTTCTTATGGTATACAACTTCTGCTCTATCTCATGCTGAAGATGCTGAAATGACGTGCTGATGCCAAAGCAAAGCAATTGAATGTTTAGCGATTAACGTTGTCTGCTAACATTGTGCAAACATAAACGTGATATGATACTAAATTTGCTGTTCAAACGAATCTTTGGATATATGTAGAAAATGACTGTACTACTAAATACATTGTGCAGCTCCCCATCAATCCATACGGAAAAGCCAAAAAGATGGCAGAAGATATTATACAGGATTTCTCCAAGAATTCTGACATGGCCGTCGTGATCCTGCGGTTCGTGGCTCTGTGTACTTCAATTAAATCATCTGTCATTTTTCATAATTTTTCTTTCACTGAGGATTCCTTAAAAATGGTTGAGGTCAAATACTGAAAGAAAAGCTCACTCGCCATATATTTTAGTCCTAAGCAGAGGGCTCAAACTCTTACTAACCGCCAAACTACTACATGTTCAGATATTTTAATGTCATTGGATCAGATCCAGAAGGCAGATTAGGTGAAGCTCCCCGACCGGAACTCCGTGAACATGGTCGGATATCAGGTGCTTGTTTTGATGCTGCCTCAGGCATTATTGCTGGGTTGAAGGTATGAGTTATATCTCCTCATGGTAACATCCTGTGAAACCGTGAATAGAACTGATGAATTTAAAGATACTGACTTCATGATGATGTTTCTAGGTAAGAGGGACAGATTATAACACTCCCGATGGCACTTGCATCAGGGATTATATCGATGTCAATGACCTCATTGACGCTCATATGAAAGCTCTGGCCAATGCCGAATCTCGACAAGTGAAGACTTACAATGTTGGCACAGGAAGAGGTCTTGAAAAACTTATATTTCTAATAACGGATGTAGGAAGAGATATATAGTGTAACCCCCAACATGTTAAGTAGTTATGTTCACGCTTTCTCATTGAACAAATTAGTGCATTTAGGACTATATGAACACTCTTTTGCTCCTCTATAGTAGCTCCTGCTTACTGAAAGCTCTTCTGGTCTCTCCTGTCCCAGGTAAATCGGTGAAGGAGTTTGTTGAGGCGTGTAAAATTGCAACAGGGGTCGACATAAAAGTCGAATATCTTGATCGTCGGCCAGGGGATTACGCTGAAGTTTACAGCAATCCTTCAAAGATAAGGCAGGAGCTGAATTGGACAGCTCAGTATACGGATCTTCGAGAAAGCCTTCAGATTGCATGGACATGGCAGAAGTCGCATAGAAATGGTTATGGCCCCCAAATTGACGCACATTGAATGTGAGGTGGTCCTTATATTTGCACGGTCGGATTGGCTATAAGAGGATGCTCTCACAGATGAGCTAAATCATGCAGACTTTTTACATGTTCGATAATCAATTAAATTGCCTGAATTTTAGAGATCTCCAGGAGAGGTTGCAGAACCTGGTGACAAGGTAGAAAAATGGTCATGATCGACATGGCTGCTGATTAGTAAGTGGGTCCGCTTCAGCTCATATTCGCTTTCCTTGGTGTAAAAACAGTGAACTTTACCTTCTACCTCTAACCCTTTTGGCTAGGAGAAGGAAAACAAAATCTTTAATTTTTGATGAAAGTCAACAACAGCTTCAAGATTCCCATGGTATAGTTAGGTTCTACTCTCGGGTAAAGCAGGGTCAACAACGAATCTCTCTACGATAAACAAATCCTTTTTACAAGTTCGTTATTGCGAGTAGTTCTCTTCGTTAGCTGGGAGAAGAATCCGCCCGAATCGGATTTGATACTTTACTCTGATGGCATCTAGGTTCCTCAAATAATGTGATCTGTCATTATCCTCAATATCAATATCTTGCGAGGAAGGGGATAAATGGAACGATAGATCACCCAGAAACAAAAGCAGAGTTTGGAACAATCAGACTGCATATCTAAACTGTACTGAAAGTGGTGATTAACTGTCTACCTGGTGCATGTTCAAGGGTCGGTAGAGTGACCACTTATCAGCAATGCTATATAGCCGGCAGTTCGACTCATCAACGGTTAGACAGTCTTTCGTTACCATAGTAAGCTGCAAAATCCGACTTTTTATCATATTCATTCACGTCTCCTAGTTCAGGAGCATAGTACACAAGAACCGTCCAAAGACTTGAACTGGTATCAACATCAGCACAAGTTCTCTCTAGGACATTGAAGAATTTTACCACATTTGGTCATCTGCATTTCTAGCAGAATTTAAATATTTTATGGAACAATGGCAAGGGAAAACTATAGCTGTTTGTCGTCTGGGTTGCCAGATATTCTATCGAGCTGGCCACACTGTGGAAGCATATCGAAGGACCATTCCGAGGAACCATAAGGCATTTTGCGCAGCCTGCAGAATTCCTTGCAAACCATCGGATCCTCGGTTTTAAAACATCCTCCAGATTTTACGCAAGACAAATTTTCACATGAAACTTAATGTGCGGAATTAGTTTTAGAACATCCTTGTTCTGATGGATAACTGGTGAACACAATTCAATCTTTTCTTCATATTGTT
This sequence comes from Eucalyptus decipiens, assembly GCA_014182575.1. Taxonomy (NCBI): domain Eukaryota; kingdom Viridiplantae; phylum Streptophyta; class Magnoliopsida; order Myrtales; family Myrtaceae; genus Eucalyptus; species Eucalyptus decipiens. The sequence continues at coordinate 16,738,416 of CM024619.1, forward strand.
CTGAAATCTGTGATAATCAAACTTCAGCTTCGCAGAAATCAGGGAAATTTATAAACATGACCAAAATTTTGTCAGTCGTGAGATTTCTGGAGGCAGGTGTCAACCAACACTTTAAAAATGTATATAAGAGGCCAGGCACCGTCAACCAGAACTCAATCCAGCTCCACAATTGCCAGATCACATACACAGTTCTTCAACAAAAGAATAGTTGCATCAGTACTAGGTTCTATACGATCAAGGGCTCAATAAATGATCGTGTCAAGGACATTGGATAGAGAGATCTTTCACTCCTTTGTTGGAAACAGGATCTTGCAAACCTTTGAAGGAGATGACAACAGCTTCAGCAGGACTAATTACAAAGATACACCTCGCTAAAACGACAGCTCACAGTTTCTACCACCTATATAATTCTACGTGTCGGTTGATTGATAGATATCTAATCGAATCATATCAAAGAATTAAAGTGATGAAGCATCACTACTATAGTAACTACTCCTCCTTACTCCTGGTTTTGGATCTTGTAGCATCGTGGATCCATGATGATTGAAATAATGGCAACAGTGTGCAAACCGCTTGTATCGCAAGACCCAGTGGAAGTCCTGAAAAATCATCTCCGGTGACACCAACAGACGATGCAAGCGCAACACCAAGGAATCCACTGATTATGAATGCTAAGGCAATGGCCGACATGACAAAAGCTATTAAAGATCCTTCACACCCTGGTGGACAGAGTTGTGCCATTAGGACACTGAAGGGTAGAATTTTGAAGAAGAAGAGAACTTCCATGACCCCCGAAAAGATGACCACATACAACGAATCCGGAACTCCCATTGTTTTGTAGACACCTTTGACAAAGAGAATATCTGAAACCATGAACAAGGCCATCATAACCTGAATTGCAGAAATCAGTTTCCTTGGTGGGACTGACTTCAGATGACGATTATAAACCATACCCCACAGAAGCATTGCCGCTTGGCCAAACACTTTTGATATCCCCAATACCGATGTGTCAATCTTGAGATACTCTGTTTGGTAGAAGAACATGGTCCCAGTGAGAGCTGGAATAACTGCATAGGATGCCGCAAGCCAGATTATGGAATTAGCAATCTCGGGTCTTTTAAGGGCAGATAAGAGATCAGAAAGTTGCTTCCCAATCCCTGCTTTCGTCACAGTTTTGGGCAGGTCAAGAGCGCTTTCACGGACACTGATTGTAACAAGAAACTGCGCTGCGAGGAGAAGGCCAAAAAACAGAAACATCATCTGTGGAGACATTCTCCCGATAGCAACACCAACCAGAAGGTTCCCAAGGACACCGCCGAAAGAGGAAGCCATCCAAACAAATGATGGGAGGTCACCAGACGAAGACGACCTATTCTTCTTCGAAGATGAAGCAGGCTGTTTTCCTACCTCTGCGACAATGGCATCATTTGCTACCTCTGCGATTGAAGCGCCAAGATTACTTAGGAGGAGATAAATCGAGAGGATTGTTATACTTGATGGGGAGAGAATTGCTATGGCTAGCCAGGACACTGCTTGCAAGAATGCTGCATACACAGAGAGAGAAAAAGACTTTAAGTTGAATCCGTCCAAATAGATACACTAGCAGATATGATTGCAGTGAAGCAATTCTATTAATATTATGATACAATGATATCGCTTCGACTTATGATGAATAACTAAAACCTCTGAAGTTCAAACCATGATAGGAAAATAAAGGTCTCTATTTAACAATAGAAGGCATGCGATTATTTCATTCATGCTGTTCTCTCAGAAGATTTTCACGGTCAGAAAAATGAACTTCTACTTATTCAATCCAGGTGTCTAAGAACTGCACAACTGGGAAAATATCCTATCCATAACCTAGGTGCCTCTTATATTTAGTTCTGCCATACTTTAGAGGAAATAATGCACTACTATATGTCAGACAATCCTCTCAAATCCATATTTAACCAGCTAAATAGAGGAATACAAGTTCTTGTCCATTGAGCCCCACAACAATCTACTGTCTATCATAGCTCAAGTCGATTCATGTACGTACACAAATTGCAGCAAGTTGAACATCAAAGGAAACTAAGGTGTGAAGCAAGAAGCATCAAGATAGTTGACTTTAATTTCATCTATAATTTCGCTTTACCCCTAATCTCCAAAGCAGCATCCATATACTTCTTCATTGAAACCAAGAGAACGTAGATGCTGGACCAACAAACGGACCCCAAACACTTACCTCCGAGAGCAATGTAGGGCAGGCGGTGCTGGCCCTGAATATAAAATGCGTCGGACACCACCCCATAGAGAGGCTTGGCGACCATGGGAAGGTTGGCCGCGTTCTGGAGGATCTGGAGGGTGGAGGGTTCCACATTGAGGCCATCCTTGAGGAAGAAGTTGACAGCCATCCATGGGAAGCACCTCAGCCCCTGAACACAGTATCCTATTCCCAGTACTACTTTCCGAACCAGCTCGGTACTGCCGCCATCGCTGCCACTTCTTCTTCTAGTCTCCACCACCATCTGATGCGAACTAAATCACTGCAAATTATAAACTGACAGTCAGGCAATCATAATTCAGAGCTAGATCACAGGACAGCGTTTCCTTTTCCAGCCCTTTTTGAGCTCCTCAATTCGGAGGTGATTCAGTGGTTTTTTGAAGTAGAACTGACATGCAGGATTGGAGAAAGTTTGGATCTTTGAATTGGTGGACAACAATTTCTTTTTCGACCCTTTTTATGCCTCTCGGTATGGAAGTTATTCAGTGGTCTTCCGAAGTAGAAGTGATGTGCAGGATGCCAGAGCCGATCTTGTCCAGTTTTATTGAAGAAAGTTTGGATCTTTGAATTGGCGGATGCATACCCAAAGCAAATTCTCAACAAAGAAAAAGAACACTCACAAATGAAAGGAATTGCTCGGGTTCAAAGAGAGGGAGGGCAGAGATTTGCACCCCAGAAATTCATACACACGCGAAGTCCAACGATGCCGGAGAATTCACAGGAAAGGCGAAAAATTCAGAAGGAGTCGCGTAATTGATTGGAAAAATGACAAAAACAAGAGAGAGCACCGACAGAAAGAGAAGGAAAGTCAAGACCACAGATGCAGAAACAAATTTAGATGCAGCACGGAAATGGAGTACTGGAAGCGACAAGAAGTAATGGCAACCCCCCACCTCGTACACTGTAGAGAGAGAGAGAGAGTAGCTGCGAATACCTCAGGGCGGCCGGCAGAGAGAAAGAGAGAGAGAGAGGAGAAATTCCGAAATGGGGGTGCGTGGCAGAGAATGGGCAACCACCGAAACCGACCCACCTTGGTACGAGACGAGAAAAGCCGGAAGCGCCGAAGCGGCTTTGAATCGAAGCCAATGAGAGGAAGACACGACCCGCAGGGTAGAGAGAGAGAGAGAAGGGAGAGAGAGAGAGGGGTGTCGTCTTCTGCAAGGTTCTAATGGGTCTCCATCATCATCGCCATCAGAAGTAAGATCGGACAGACCGTGGGCGCGTCATCTGTTTAGCCCGGATTCGTCTGGACCATTTTCGACTCCATTTTTTTGACTGATGGGTTGACGACGGACGTCATTACAATCAATCACCCACCCAGACGATCTCCCAAGATCCCTCGAGGAAGGGTTCTTGGAGCTTTTAGCCATTTTTTTTTTTTTTTTTAAGGGACGAAGCTTTTTCTCTTTCTACTTTTCTACTTTTGCAGCTAATGAGTGTAGTAATAATTTCTTACAGGCGTGTAATGAATGTATTCCAACCGTTGTGTCGGACAAGCACTGTGTATTCCAACGTATAGTGGTCCATATACGTATTCTGATAGATGTCGATGCTTGCCGACAACGTGTTTGCTGTCCAGGACCGCGTTTCGGGCTGGTTTTACAGCAACGGTGAACCCGAGATTTGCGCATATAGGAAATGATTTAGATGCACGGTGATCTAACTAGACTTTTCAATTTGCTCGACGCGTGTTACTCTTTGGTTCCTTGAATTCTTTCTTAAAAGTGGACGTCAGTACTTGAAGGCATCTTACATGAAAAGAACAGATAGATAACTCCAAACCAAAAGGCGTGGACAGAAGAAAGTTATCACGGCAAAGGGAATGCACTTGCTAAAGCAAAAGCAGTATCCACGCGGATGCGACCGTCCAAAGATTCGATAAAACCCTTCGAAGCGTGATGCATCATCGTTCCCGCCTTCGCACATTAGGTGAGATCACGAAGGGCATGGACTCTAATTCACAATTGAGAAGGTTATTCTGCTGATGTGTACAACAACGACATGGGGATCGACTCGTGATTATCGTTCTGTCATTCTTGAAATTACTTTCAGTGTCAGAGGAACCTCGTATCAATTCTCTATACACAGAACTTCATGTCCTTGAAGTTCCCTTCAGTCCACTATATCTGTCTCAAAGCAGAAAGACTGTTTCTGCTACCATTGAGGCATTTTCTTCAGAGTAGGGCTCACTCAAAGTATATCCTTTGAATCTTCCTTTCTTCTCCTGTAGCAGTTTGTTGCTATGCCATGGAAAAGAATGGCTTACCATACCGAATCATTCTAGAGTCCCTACGAAATCCTGATTCCGATTCCGCTATAATTCCTTTCCAGTTCGAATATGCTTTCCAGTTCAAGGAACGAACGAACCTTTGGAGACTACGGCTTTATCGCCCCGACTGATAAGATGAACCACAACAATGTGGGACCGAAATTCTCTGAATGTGAGATGCATCGGCTTCTTTGAATCTATCTTTCACTACGCTTTCGGCTAAAAAGCTAGAGAAACGGCAAGGTCCTCATGTCTTTGGGAAATTCACGAAACACTCGGTTTCGTTACCATTCCCTGTCAAAATGCCTGAAATAGATCCCCCATACCGACCACTCCATAACTATATAAGAATAAATACAAAGCCTAGAATGTAGAAAGGACGACCTTTCAATTTATGATTCCTTTAAACAACTTCAGGTCTTTGGTTTGCTATCTTCCTCCAATTTAGTTTTGTTCCAAAGAATGTAAAAACAACCAGAAAGGTCTACAATAGAAGTTATTTCCGCGAACTCTGGGTTGTCATGTGCCCACGAGTGTCTGTCTTCTTCAATCTAGGACTGCTGTTATGTACAGAAAACGATGATCTGAAAACAGATCTCCAAACTAAGTTTTCTCGGCAGTTGAAGTAACGCTGATAGCACAGCATATGCAAACAATGCATTCCACTAACAGCTGCCAATGCTGCAGGTCGACCTCATGATAACATTGACTCTTCAGAAAAGCCAGTGCTTTTTTCGGGGCTTTTGAGCAGGAACATCTGCAGAAAACAAAAACCACCGAAGCATCTTTTGTTATTTAGGGCCAAGAGTAAGAGACATGATAAGTCACCATAAGCAGAAGAGCAAAGATATGAAAGGTTGCGCATCCTCACCTCCTCTTTCGTATAATGAATTGTAGTGTACTTCACTCCAAAAGCTGAGCCACAACTCTGGAGTCACAAGAAGGCCGTGATAAGCCAGCAGTAAAAATAAAGCAGCACTTCAACCAGGTCTCTCACATAAATTGTCATAAACAGTACAATGTACAGCCGGCAAGTATCATGCAGAGATGGCTACTTAGTGGTCCATTGGAGTTACGAGCTACCAAAGTAATACTAACATATATGTCCCACAATAACAAACGTAATAATCAAACTGAGAGTCAAAGAAACACGTAGCCAATAAAAATCCAAAATGGAAAAAGAACCTGCTTAGACATAAAACAGAATTTTTTGATTGTCGGATCTTTATTTAGATAATGAACAGAGAGGCATCTACTTTTAACAATGAGAAGTTATGAAAAACCATTGGATTAATATTTTTCAGCAACAAAAAAGGGCCACTGCAAGGGCTTTGGTTACCAATTGAGGGTACTGCTTGCTATTCCCTTTATATAATTTCGATGCTATGTTGTCATCTGTAGCTTTGTGAAGGCAAAGAGGCAATCCAAGTCCACAAAAATTTGACAATGTGATGCACAAGACACATTGTTAAAGTAGACATTTAAACTCAAAGGCTCATAGCAGTTATTTATACCAGTATTATCATTATTCACAAACAAAATAGAAAAAAGGAAACAAACCATGTTTGGGTGGACAGATTACAAAAGGAATGGGAACAACCAGTAGGCTCAAACATGCAGGGAGGTTACTGAATTGTCACAATTTATTATTATTTACCTTTTGTAGGAGTCTTCCCATTTGGAACAATCTCAATGTATGAAGTTTCCTTAAAAGAGGTCACCAAATTAATTTTTGCTGCAAACTACAAATATCACCAAATGAGCATGAATAAGTCAACAAGTCATCAGAGAAAGGCATTTCAATTTACTAAAAGAGGGGAACACTAAGATCATAATGAAGAATAGCATGAAAAATTGCAGTAAAAAATAATGAGAAACTGACCAAATCAGAAACACAAAAAAAAGAGCATGTAGAAAGCTTAAGGCTGGCAAAATGTTGCAACATGTGACAGAAGCTATATTTTAATTTGAAGACAGTGATGCAGGGGAAGCTCTGGATATTTTCAAGACTAAAAAAGACTTGCCATCCAGTTGGTTAGTTGCTTCAAACTTCGCACCTGATAGAATTATATGATGCTTTCCTCATTCAATTGAGTTTGATTGTGGACTCTTTAGTTATCTTGAAACATATATATGTTTACTATTCTTATTTTCAGCAAAACTTAAATGCAATCGTGACTCAGTCACTGTGGAATAGCTAGTCTGACAGAAAGATGTCTTTCTAAAAGTTCATTTAAGGCAGTAAATCTGAAAGGTTGAACATAGTTACACTGAAGAAAAAAGTCCAACTAGAGCGGAACAAAGCTCATGTTTGCAGATTATTCCTTAAGAGAGCTTTGAATGCTTTGGAAACAAGGTCATTAAACTTAAGATGCTACTAACTCAGGGTCCTGCATGAATAACATGCTATGAAAGACTTTAGCAAAGTTTAGGTAACTGATGGCAGAAGTCATATCCCAAAATACCAAAACAGAAGTCAAGCACGGTTTTAGCCTATTCACATCACAACATGAATGGTTATTCAAGTCTACAAAAAGATAAACTGGACAGCAGCAATGCCACCTGAAAAACATTAGGCCTTTCAGCAAGGTATGCTCACTTGACCAGAAAAAAAAAAAAAAAAAAAAAATCCAACAACAAAACTTCCACTCACACGGTCTGCAGCTGCTTGCAGCGTGATATGGTCTCCCCATTCTCCAGATCTGGAGGCATACGGAGAAAAAAAAAAATCAGACTCGGGAAAACCACAACTAGCATATGGATAGCAAAATAAACAAAGCTATGTTACTGAAGATATCTAACTTTTTCATCTTCTTTAAATAGCTCTTGTACTTCATGGGCACGTAACCCTCATATAATTTCCTCTCATGCTTTAGCTGGAATAAAACGAAAATTGGAATCAAAGCAGACAAAATCATAAGATGAAAGTTTCTAAATTTTAATAGACAACATAAGCAATCTTTGAGGCATTTGATTACATCTCTTCCAATACATCTCTGCAGAGGCAGAAGATCAAAGGGAGTACTATTAAAAACTTGGGATAAAAGTATCAATCATACCTGCTTTATTACCTCCTTCCTTACAACATTGTGATGCTCTGGATTGCGAAATAATTGATCAGCTAATGCTCGGAACTGCTCAATTTGAAATAGCATCACAAAATGGCTTTCCATCGTGACAAACCATGAAAGAATTATCTCTAGAGCCAAACCTGGCAATTTCCATCACCTTCAATTTGCATCTCCTCCAGATCATACGTCACTAATCTGAGAGAAGGGGAGAAACAAAGAATGCATTCCTAAGATGCAGTGTATTAGACCTAAGAATAAATAAACATGCATGGCATATATGACTTCACTTCTTAGCATTTCCATATTGAATTGATAACCATCATAGATAAAGGGAAAGGGGCGGCAGCAATTGTCATATCAAAAAGATGTTTCAATTCAGGCTTATCAGTATTATCACATGATGCAAAGAAAACACAAAAAGCCAAAAAAGGAAAAGGGCCAAGTAACTGGATATTCGGGATATGAAAACAAGCGATTAATCTTGATGACAATCTTCAGTTCAATAAAACAAAAATTAGTTGATGATAGAGAGGTGAATACTAGGAAAATGAAATTGCATAGAGAGGACCATGCTGAACCTAGCATAACAGTATCGGTATATTCTAACACTAAACATGATCAACCGCAAACCTCTCAGAGAGCCGCTCATGATCCAATGTTGCTTCGCTTACGTCAGGAATCTTTTCAATTACCCGAGGAGTGTGCTGCCAACACAGTAAACTTGTAAATCACCCGCCCGTTGTAATTACTATCCACAGCTCAAACCAGCAATGTCATACCAAGCTACTAGGAATTTCGCCTAATTGCAGTGACAATGAGAGTGGAGATGCAGGGTGCAGGGTTCAACACTAATGAACTCAACATTACCAAGCAACAGTAAAACAAAAAAATTGCTGCTGCTTCTCTGAATACTTTGAAGCCATCCGTCAACAAGTACAAGTTTTAGGATGTAAGCCCCAAAAAAGGTTAAATTTCGTGCACAGTGCCTACATCTAGTCTTCAGGGAAACCAATAACTACTCTGTGCTAGTGTGTCTTCTCATATTTTGGAGCTGAAACATTAGAAATAGATTGGCCTAATTTATGGATTAATCTCCAGTATTCGGAGAATTTTTTAACTTAGGCATCAGCTAGTGTTATAAAAATGGTCAAGTCTGAAGAAAAAAAACAACTTAACATTTGAAGATGTCATGAAGCCTACACCGAATGAGAAGCAATGACCATCAATGAAGTAAATCAGTAGGAATTACAATCCAAAAACATGCACTACTCGAGACTGAGTATAAATTTCTAGCAATTGCATAAATAGCCAGTCAAGCTATTGCGTCAGTGTAATCTACGAAGGTTGGCTTAAACAATACCGTAATCAAACAAAAAGAAGCAAAAAGAACCTCCTTAATTGCCTCAAGGAGAGTGGTAGACATGAATTTTCTTAGGAAAGAAAGGAATCTGGTAGACATATTAGGTACCATAACATGAAGGAGGCAAGAACATACCGGGATAGAATCCAGGTGAGATAGTCTCTTTGAAAGCTTCCCATCTACCTTAGAGCTCTCCTCTTCTCCCAAGATGGCCGCGATGGTTTGGTCGTCCTCCGTATCGTCATGGAAGCTGCTGTTCAAGCTCGAGTTAGAGCTCCGACTCGCATTACTACAGCTTTCCGTCATGCTACATAGAACCCAAACTCCATATGAAGACCACAAAAAGATTAAAACGAGCCAGATCATCTCACAATCGCCCCAACCATGCAGCAGAAAAAACAAAAGATAACAGAAAACCGTCGAACAGTTACAAACTTTCCAATACAGAACCCAATTCACCAGCCCGAAACGGAATGACCCACATAAACAAATCAATCCGGAAAGCAAGAACAGAGGAATCTAACCGGATCACCGAAAAGACCCTGCGCACCAGCTCAAGCAATACCCCCACACTGTTCCTAACCGTATCAAGCATCATCCCAACCGACCGCAACTCGAGAGGAAACCAAATCGACAGGAGAAACAGCGAGACGAGAAAACGAAACGAAACCGCCAAGAACGCGAGGGCCCAGATCGCAACTCAATCCAATCGAAAAACCCAGCAAGTCCACGCCCCATCGACTTGCCTCCAAAGAAAAGGCCGAACCCAGAAACGAGACAAGCAAGAAGGGCGCGCCCGCGACGCCATTTCTTACCCGGCTGCTACGGAAACGAAAGGATCGGGAAGGAGGAGGAGGATCGGGACGGAGCAGGCGGGACGGAGGCGCTTCCTTTGCTTCGTCCGGGGATATGCGTCGAAGGCTGCGAGGAAGGCAAGCTACTTCTTCCGAGACGAGACGTCATCGCTGGTTGCCGCAGCGGTTCGGCTAGTTATATCTCTCTCTCTCCGACAAGGAAACCTCGAAGCGGGCTACGCACATGACACGACACGACACGGCTTCTGCCGACGACGACGACGACGACAGGGGTTGGTCGAGATGGGAACAGATTTTTGCGCGATTAAAGTCAACGCCGCAACTGGCTGCGTCAGCTTGGACCCTTCTTACTTTTTTTTTCGGCATGTGGACCCTTCCTACTTGCATGGATTATTTCACAAGATAACAAAACAAATACCCCATGAGCTTTAAGTTAACACGTAATGTGATTTCTGAATTTTAAATTTATTCGATTTGTTCTTTAAATAGAAACGTTCGATGTCATTTTTTATCTCAAATTAATAAAAAGATAATATTCTATTGGAAGCGCGCAATAAAAACCCGATATCTTCGTCAAAAAATCATCATTTAAAAGTTTAAGTAAATAAGATATGATCTGATTATAATAAGTTAATTGCTCAACATCACTTATGAAACTTACCTAATACAACTCATATGTATATTTTAATAATTTTCATGGAGCTTCTACATTGACTTAATCTTAATTTGAATCTTCAACATGCAACTTCATCCCTGCCCTTTTTTTTTTCAGCCAAACCATGAAGTGACCACATTGTTATGCCACAATACTTACTTGTCCAAAAACAGAGTTGGTCACCAAACACCAAAACAAATTGAAGACCTATCAATCTATCATCGGCTCTAAAACCATTTATTTGGAAATGCATGGCAAAAGTTTATATACCATATTTAATTCATTAAAAATTTATGAATTATATTATATATTAAGTCAAAATTTATGAACCATTTATGTTATTTTCTCTTATTTGAGTAATATATGTTAAGGCGAACAATTAAGTTTTTATGTACTGCGAATTGAATAACACGTGTCCAAAGAGTAATTGAAATATTATTTAATCAAATCTGCCGTTTTTTTTCTGTCAAGACAGCTTGAAGAATTCTCTTCTTGTTATGAACGCGGATATCAGGACATTTCGAAGAATTCGGAGGGAAGAGAAAAGAGGAGAAGAAGAAATGTTCTTGTCCACGTGCAGCTTGACTGTTGACGCCCGACTCATTCAAAATCGGTATCGTGTATGCCCATCAATCCTTAATTTAGTCCGCTCGGACTAGATTATTGAATCGAATCGTGTCTTTGCTAATCAAAGCAATTTTTTAGCACGGAGTTAAAAAGCATTTCGAAAATGCTAGTCACGCGACATTTCATTTGATACACGTGTTGAGATACACGCCTTATCAAGGCTTTTTTTTTTTTTTTTTTTTTGTAAAAATATTTAATTTGAAAAACATTTTCTTAAAATATTATTGCGTAAATAGCAATGAAAAGAGTTTTAGTTGTTGACAAAAATTTACATTTAAATATTTGCGAGAATGATTAAGTAATATATAAAAGATTTTTTTAAAATTTTTGAGTAATATTTTTTCAAATTAAATATTTTAGTTAATATCCGGCAAAAGAAAGCTGAGGGGAACATGTAAGTGGGAGGACTCACCACTCCCCCCAAGTGGGAGACTCACCATGTACCTCCGGTGAAGGAATTCAAATCCTTCATTATTTCACAATATTTTATCAATATACTTACATCCTTCATTATTTCACAATATATTTTACTATCAGATTATTGAATTTGATAATATGCGGAAGATGACGGGTATATTATTTTGAAGTTTTGTTGTGCGTTTGTTATAGATATATTAATTTGTTATTTTTATTATATTAATCTAATTTAATAGATACAAACTGAAAATAAATTTGTAAAAAAATATGAATTTAGGATGTTTAGGACTAAGAAATTAATCTAAGATAATTTTGTTATATGTGTATCAATTTACAGTTTTTCATTGAATTAATTTTATATATTTTTCGCAAAAGAGACGAAGAACTTGATTTTGCCGGGTCCCACGTGTAATCCCTGGGATCTAACGGCCGAAATACACCGAACTCGCGTGCATCCGACGGCCTTTACGCGTCGTTCGTTTATCCACACGCGAGACGTGGCGCGACCGCTGCAACTGCAACGGCGGTCGAAGTTGCAGTTGCAGAACGACGCGGTTCATCATCGTCTTCCTCTCGACCGTGGAAGAACTGCACCTTCGATACCGGGGGAGAGAGATGGACGAGGCGATGCAGATAGCGATTCCGGTGGCGGGGATCCTCGCGGCCGCCGCCGTCACCTTCTACGCCGTCAGCTTCGCGGAGATCAAGGAGGTAAGGCTAAAGAAAGGAGTTTCCTTTACCGTCGCTTTCCTGGTTCTCTGATTTATCGGCCATTGGAGGAGCTTCGGGGATTTCACCCTTTTTCGGGTCTTGCCTTCTCCTCCTTGCGCGCGCAGAAATCGTTCAGAGAGCTGGATGAATCCGAAGAAAGCGCGGGAGGGTTCGATTCGTCTTTGAGCTCCAGGAAGCGGAGGGCCAGAAGGAAAGCCGATAAGCGCGACAAGTTTTGAGCCTTCTCCGGTTCCTCTTTGGGGCAAAACGAGGTTTGTCACGTGAAAGAGGTCGGATTTCGATCAGCGTTTGTGTTCTTCTACCTCTTGGTCTGTAATCTCAGCTCTTTTCTGTCCAAAGACGCGTTAATTTCGGAAACAGAGCGACAGTTCCTCGAGCTCTTTACTCCGATGCATCTCCCCGAAACGTGAAGAAGATCGGATTTTGCATGTTTTCAAGTCTCCCCGTTAGCAAGATTGATTGTGGGTCACTCATTTTCACTGCTTGAAAGTGCAAATGCTTCTTATCCATAACAAGACGCTCGCTGATAAGAGTAAAAAAGAGTGCATTTGTTTTAAGGGATTTCCTTTTTGCCGTGCTTGCTTTCACCAATTTCGAAGAATCATTTCATTTGAGATCGAGTTCGTGATCGAGTGATCTTCGCCTACTGAACCATTCGATTCATGTTACCTACTAACTTTCCTGAATAGCCATGAAAGGATGTGATCGTGCAGTGAAACCAGAACAAAAGGAATGAGACATGGTTGGTAGTCACACCATGAGAGAAGATATGCAGATCCTTTATTTAAATACCCATCTGTTCCAAATGTCACAACGCCAAATGGATTTACATTGCAGAGACCCCACGCCGGTTTTTTCGCCGTCATCTGCTCCTGTGAAATTACTTCTGCTGAGATTTCAGCTCCTTCACCCGCTCCTCGGTCGCCTTCAGCGCCTTTCCGTAGATTCTTATTAGCTGAGACAGAGAATGGAGTCAAGCCCAACAATAAAATGCTATGAAAAACAGATGGTGTTCATGATCATGATCATCATCTCAGTGTGAGAAGCTAACGGCAACCGGACACATGCAATATACTGAAGTGAAGTTCCTCAGGCAGGGGAAGAAAACAGGAGGAGGATAGATGTCAAACTAGATTATGGAACACGAGAATGCAGCATGTAAGCTTACCTCATCGACCTCTTCAGGAGTGATTATGAAAGGCGGAGACATCATAATGTTATCGCCAGCTACACGCACCAACATACCATGCTTCTCGCACTGCGCCCCGAAATACGCACCGACTCCTGAGAAACATGGAACTCGCTCGATCAAAATTCGAATGAGAAATCGAGAATACAATGCAGCTAATCTCCACTCAGTAACATATAACCAACTTTAAAGGGACTGCATGATTGACTTCAAACGGTTATGAAAGGATGCATCTTAGTATCAAGATTAGGCAGCATGCGAGTGTTCGTGCACGCAAGTGCCCTTCTAGCTGAAAACGTGCGCATGTCTATCAAAGGGTAAGCGAGACTTTGTTTGCCTTCTGTCTGCATGGTCAAGTTGAATGCAGGCAATTTACTTTCAATGTTGACCAAATTTTACTAGATGAAAGAAACGGGTGCTGTCGTTCATCAAGTCTTTCACTTCGTGGTAGAAGTGAATTTGTGAAAAAAGACAATATAATATAAGATTTACCCCATTCAGGAGGAAATGGATCATTAGGTGATTTATTGTCCGTAAACTCGGTGCCAAGAATCAGCCCAGTTCCTCGAATCTGCAGAAGAGGACCACATATTGACTGAGATCGAGTTGTTGGAACTATCACGCGCTCTTGTTATGCAAAATATGAACTGTACCTCTCCGATGATTGGACTGTCTGAGAAGGCTTTCAATCCATCCTGGAATTTTGGAGCAATTCTATTTACTTGTTCAGTAATGTTTCTTTCCCTGCAAAAATATCAAAATGAAATTTAGAGATGCATCGGAAGAAACTAACAATCTCACAGACACTTGACCCAACGTGGAACACATGAATATAGGAACAAACTTGTATATCTTGAGGGCCTCTATTGCAACAGCGCAGGATACAGGATGTCCAGAATATGTGAATCCATGGGAAAAGAACCTGATAAAAAGGAAATTCGTGAGAAGAAACACAAAATGCAGAAGGAAAGAAATAATAAAGAAAAAGGAACTGACATACCAAGTTTGTTGCTTTGAGAGTAAATTACATCTGAAACTTCAGGGCTCACCATTACAGCTCCAATGGGCAAATAGCCAGAAGAAAGGGCCTGAAGAATTAAAACATGAGGAAGAAAATATCATTGATCCTGAAAAGGAGAACACTTTATTTTTAGGAGTTGGGAAAAACAACTTATCTAGAGTGAATTTTCAGGCCTAACTTGCCAAAAGTACATGTAGAGTCTCTGAATCTTACCTTAGCCACAGATACAAGGTCTGGTTTGATATTGTACTTGTCACATCCATACATTGTTCCCAGCCTTCCAAATGCACAAATCACCTAAAAGAAAAGGAAATTTGAGCTGAAATTTGAAGGTAGACAAAAAGAGCTCACAAAAAGTTACCCAACACATAAGGATGTGGAATAACCTCATCTGCGATAAACAGAATATCGTATTTCTTGACAACAGCTTGAACCTACATTGTATGGAGCACAAGTCATCGATGAGAAGAAGCAGTGAAAATTCATTTATGATCTCCAATGTGTAGGCAAGATACAATTCTGCCCATAAATTATTGTCTAATAAGCAGTGTGAGTAAGAAAATTCATGCAAATAACGGAACCCAAGAAAGACAGGCTTTTAGCCATCCACCATGAGCACTGGAAGCCTTTATAAATGAAATTATTTTTGGCCCCCACTCACCTTCTCAAAATATGTTGCTGGAGGAGGTATGACACCTCCAGCCCCCATAACAGGTTCGGCAATAAATGCAGCAATCTGCAAAGGAACCGCCAGAGTTTCATCAGGAAATATCGGGGCATTCTATTCAATTCATCAAGAAAGATCGGTACTCTAGCACCAGTATGATTTGCAAATGGTTAGCAAACTATCATTTTAAGGCCAATAACCAGAGGTCAAGTGGATGACCAATTTACATGTGCAGAGGCAAGTGAGCGAGCACTTACCACACTTGTACCCGTGAATACAAACCTGAGCTTGCGCGAGTGCACGTGTGGGTGTGTGATGTGAGAGAGAGAGAGAGAGAGAGTAATTACCGTCTCTGGTCCTTCTTTGAGGATAAGATTCTCCAAGTTATTGGCTAATCTGGTAGAAAAATCCTCTTCCGTCTCACCTACAAATGCATTTAGCCAATTGCTGAGTAAAAGGTTCACAGAGTAGCAGTTATTACCACGGATAAACTGTCCAAGCTAGAACCTGGAAGATGATATCTCCAGTAGTGAGGACAGTCAGTATGCAACACAAATGGAGCAGGCAAATCAAACTTCTGATGCAGAGCTGGTAGGCTGTTGAGACAATGTGCTAATGTGTCAGTTAATTAGTGAGCCTCCTATAAGTAAAGGTTTTTGTATAGCAAAATATAATTAACTTACCCAGAAAGACTTGCTGATATCAATGTTGAACCATGATAGCTATCAAAAAGCAGAAATAAAATGAGTCCCACTTTGGTAATACAGAGAGAAACCATGAGTACTGAGTGATAACACCTACGATTTTGCACGAGCTATAAACTTCTTCTTTTCAGGTCTTCCAAGTGCATTATTGTAGTACCAGACCAACTTCACCTATAGTCACATTGATCAAAGTAAAAATGGTTATAACACATTCTGGTAGTGACCTGACTGTTGTACTGGACCAATGGCTGTAGATATTGCAGGAAGCTTCATGAGAAGAACAACGATACTTTCACCCAAAATTATCACTTTCACTTCACACATGAACGAGCAAAAGTTTGAGCAGAACATCATCGTAATTGCTTGTGATTGGGATAATTTCCTCTCTTTTCTTTTCTCTTTTTCCTTTTTCCTTTTTCTATCTGTACATCTTCATTACAGTCATTGACAGAATGCTTAAGAAAGCATAAATCTCTCTTTATGCACATCCTAACTGGATAACAAATCTAATTTATTAGCTCTAGCAGGCAAATATGAGCAACATCAATCCTCTCCAGCCTAGCTTCCTTGGTTTATACTTAAACAATGCCAGGATTTTTATCCGATGCTACAGTTAAGCCATAAAAGAAGAGTTTCCTCACATCACTAAATGCTTCATCTTATTAAGACAATCATATCAAGGAGACTATCATACCTGAGTATCATTGGCTTCTGATCCACTATTGGTAAAGAACGCCTTAGCCATTTTCCTTGCTGTAAAAGTTTCTAGAAGTTCCTTAGCAAGGTCCTGAAATATGAGATGGTACTCAAGAAGTCATTTTAGAGCCGTTCTCCATTGTCTGTTCGTTCAGAAATAATAACTGACAAAGCTGTAAAAGTCTACGAGGGACATCATGCAACAGGAAGTCGGAAACACCAGAAAGCAACAGAAACATATAGTCTAAATATGTGGCATCATGCAAAGAAAATGAGTCATGATGTAACTATCATAGCAAACTAAAGAATCATCTTGTACCAGAGAAGGTTTGGTAGTGCGATTCCAAAATGAGTGATAAAATGGCAAGGTGTTCAACTGCGCTACAGCAGCATTAACAAGTCGTGGTTCATTGCCACCTGCAATTATCAAACCAGTGATCAGGATTTAAAGTGATAACATTACTGCCATTTTTCAGTAAGTTATAAACTTGTACAAGTTGTGATCAGAGAAGAAAGCAAAACACAGAAGTATTGGAGGATGTCTACTAGGGATGGGCACGTGACTTATCAGTCATATATTCATGGGCAGAAATTTTTGGGACGAAAAGTTACGAGTGACAGATCTGTAAGCAATTTCCTCTCTTCTCTTTCCTTTCTCATTACTGAGTGAGGGGCTGTGGATAATGAGGTTTATAATCTTTCAAGTATCACCAATATCCGAGGAGGGAAGGGGGGATTTTGATTACAAAAGAAGACGAGAATACCTAATGCCGTGCACCACAGACCAGCCAAAGAGTCGAGATATTTCTTCCCATTAATGTCATACACGTAGCTACCCTGAAATCAGTCATTAACACGAGAATAAGCTCCAAATTTTTTAAAAGAATGAATCATATTCAAATAACAACTACCAACAATAGGTAAGGCTTCTACGAGCGAGTGGCGTCAGCTGCATGCTTCTACAATGTATATACCAGATTAACTTTGGCAAAATGATGAACACCTACCTCAGACCTTTCAATCACCAATGGATGCAAGTCTGTAGTTTGCCAGCCCGCTGTAAAAGGAGCCAGCATATCATGGCCCTTAAACCTAGAAGTATCCAATGTATTAACAATGTTGCATCAGTAACATATAGGATGGCATTCCTGATGTTACCACAAATACATCAATCTGACTCTAATAATGCCATAATTTATATTGATGCATGGTGCACAATATAAAGGTAAATACCATCAAAGGATGCCTTAGAGCCATAGAGTAAGTTAAACAAGAAAAACCACATACCCTAGCCCATCTTTTGATTCGGTTGATTCTTCCTTCTGTAAGGATGCCCCGGAGCTATACAGTCTGGCAAGTATAGGAACTTGTACGAGGTGCTCCTGGCAACTTTTTGAAGATGCATGCCTTGCATATGAAGAAAGCTAAAAGTAGAAAAACATGGATTACCATCACACGGGCAACAGAAAGTATGGCCAGATATAAAGCAGGACGGCTGAAGACAGACGCAATCCACACTTGACTGCTTTTTTCAGTTTTAGACATTCATAACCTCATGCCATCTTTGAACATGACATATGAAACTACAGAGCAAAGTTTAGTTGCTGTAATAAAGCAAGAATAAACGATAAATTGTGCTTAATAGCTTCAGTTCCAGATCTAAGCACAACTAAATTAATCAACCTCCAAATTCAATCCATTTCAAAGAAAAAAGGGCCCTCATAGTTTTCGACATAAGAGACTACTGCATGAAAGGAGCAGAAGAAATTACATGGATTTCTGAGAAGAACTTGTGCAGTACTGTTTGTCATTACTCTCAATCAGACATGGTTCTGCTGATTTATTACATGCATGGAACTCAACCACAAGAAGTGTCAAACAAGTCGCTAAAATCATAAGCCAACAACTCATGGAGGTTGCAGTGGCCATAATGAAGCGCAGAATGAGAAATTCAGCACAGTTGAATAAAGAAGTCTTCTTAAGAGAATCAATTAATCTCAGACAGATTCACACATCAGTACTTCCAAAATAACTAGGATGGATGTTTTACTTTCCTAGCAAAATATGAATTGTTCATATCTAGCGCTGTTTTCATACACTGCTCTTAATTACTAAGGAGAGTTTGCCTATTGGGTTCCGGTACAATTTACTCAATATATGAAATATGACTCTCTCTCTCTCTCTCTCTCTCTCTCTCTCTCTACACACACATTTTGCGTCAGTCTACAAGACCAAAGCCCTGTTTTCAGGATCTGGATCAATCTTGGAGTGATTCAACATGAGCATAAAGAAATCAAGTAAACATGGTGATGCTTCTAGATACTCTCATTCAGCATCTCTGCAGCAGCGAAATTAAACCGCAATCACAACTGGGTAATTGGTGAACTAAGAAACAAACTAGAGTGAGCGGAGATACCCGAAAAAAAAAAGAACAGCGAATCGATTCGAAAAGAAATGAAGAATGCGGCCCAAAAGACAAAAAGGTAGAAAATTGAAGAAAAACACCAACCGCCCGACACTGATGATTTCAAGCCCGCACTACTCCATCAACAAATCGCGTATCTTTCCGACACCACGACAACAAGATCGAGAACAAGAAAGGACCCAACTTTGGCCATAACTCAGCCCGGGGCAAGTTGCCCTCTCCGACCCTCCAGAGTTCTCTCGCAATCGAAACGACCCATCGGCCAGAAATCAAGAAACGGAGGCGACGGCGACGACGATAGCGACCGCCGTGCGAAAGAATACGGACCTGGGAGCGGAGGAGCCGGGCGATCACCATCTTCCTGTTTGTCCGGAGCTCCACGAATTCATGCAAAGGACCAGGAGACTGTAGAGATAGCACGGAGAGGGGACTGCGTATTGAAAGTTGATGAATTATTCGTGGACGATGATGGCGATGGACATAGGACCGAGAGCAAGGACCAATGGAGAATTCAAGATAACGCCAACCTCCGGATGCAGACGCCAAGATCCGCCACGTCAAGATCCCTTTGGTTTCTTCAGACAAATGAATAAAATAAGCTAATCCAGATTCAATTACTTTAAACAACAAACACATTTTCTTAATTTATCCCGATTTTGCTGATTTATTTGTCTCAAGCTGGCTTTCGTATCTTTTGTTTCCAAAAAGTTGCTGCTCCTCTTTTATATTGTATACATAAAATATCTCGAGATATATTAATATCTACATATAAAGTTATAACAACAATTTTTAATCAGTTACGGGCTTTTGGAAGATCCCAAAAAGTTATTTTTAAAAAAATTAGAAGAAGTGGCTTTTGAATGCCCATTGACCTATAAATTATAGGAGAAAAGAAAAGTCGAATTCGGAAGAGGCCGAAAGGACAATTATTGGCGGACGAAATGACTATTTAGCCCCTCCATTATGCAAAATGCTTGTGGCAGAATATTATTGACAATGGCTCGATAGAGAATGAGGATTTTCATAACGTGTCAACGCGTCATTGGACGCTTACTAATTAGACTTTTTTTTATTTTTTATTTTTTAGACTAATTAGACTTTAAGAGATAATTTTAAATTTTATTATCTAATAAATTCCTCGAGATACTCACTAACATTTGTAAACTTTAAGTACACCCGAAGGAAATATTCTATCTCGAACTTTTTTACCTAAAAATTCTATAAAATATTAATGTTAGCTAAAAAAACAATAGTGACTGTGTATCTCTAGGCAATGGATAAAATAGTGATTTAAAATGTGAACAAAATTTATCTACGTCATCCAATTAATCCTCTTGTATAAATTCTAAAACTAAAATCACTTTTCTTATTTTACAACTATTCAAATTTAGTTTTTGAAAAACTCGAATCACATTTTCCTTTTCCTTCATGAGGCCCCTTTTCATATTAGCGCAGCATTGCGTGCGCCAACTTTTGCTGGTATGACATAGAATTTCATAAATTATTAATAATAATAAATTAGTTTGTTTTTAAAAAAATCTGCTTAAAGTAATTTATTTTTCATATTTTATTTTATTTTATTTTATTTTAGTCTGAGTGGTATCTTCGTCAGCAGCAAATCGACAGGGCCACTAAGAAACGGATTTTCTCACGGCAATTCTGATCACGGGATGGTTTATGGGACTAGGGGGGATTTGGAAATGTACTTTCTCCCCGTTTTTTAAACAAGAAAATTTCAACTTGTCTTCCCACCAGAAAAGGACAAATAATTTGCCAAAAAGGGCCCCACTTTTTAAATTTTTTGTTGTATGAACTCCCTAATTTTCAAGTTTGTAACAAACGACTCCCCCATTTCCAGATGCATGCAGATCAGAGCCTTTCATTTCTTTTCCCTGTTGATGAGAACTGGAGTTTCAGACTACGCGATTACTAAAGTACATAGAGAAATAAAGCAGCAAGAATGGGACTTGAAGCTTGCACGAATTCTATTTTGGACTCGACAAAGCCGGTAGAGGAGATTGCTCGGAGATATGAATAAGCATTGTGATTTATGCCGCCTGCTCATTTGAGCTGATAGAACAAGAAGGCATAAGCTTCTTCTTTAGTAAACCCTCACGCCCATCAGAGATAACCTTTCGGAAATTATGGCCACAAATCTCACTCGATCATCTCTTGACATATTGACTTTCTTCATCAAACATTTGTACTTTGGTAATTTTTGTAGTTCTCTCAAACAGACATGATGATGATGATGGCGATACTGTAATCTTTTAATATTCATCACGATAACAATGTTTTACCAAATGAGCCCTTCAACATTACCGTACTGGAATTGAAAGCAAATTTGCAAGACTGGCTTTTCATCTCCTTCTCAGCAAGCTGGATGGGCGACTACTCAGCCAGATTACGAGAGATTCTCCTTTTAACGGATGACTCTTTTTTTTTTTTGGTCGGTAACAGGACCCCACTTGGAAAGTAAATGAAACTAAACTAAACAAGAACGAGGCGACCTGCGAGTTCATTGTCGGCCCTTCTGTAAAGCCCAATTACCGGCCCAAATTTTCATTTTGGGTCTGTTTCTCCACTCTTTTTTTCGTTTTTCCACGTGAAGCGCCCGTTGCTCCTCTTTTTTGACCTTTTCGCTTCATCTACTTTTCAGCCAATTTAAGATTTCTGCTCCTTTTTTTTTTCAAAAAGAAAGTTTATATTGCAATCGGCACGTGCCACGTAGAACATCGGCCATCTACTTTTTTTCGAAGCCGGTGGAGGCCCTCGTCCTCAGATCGGAGGTTTTGAGCCTTGGAGGGAGGGAGAGAGGGAGGGGAAGAGAGAGATCTAAAAAGTGAGAACGGACGATGGCGGCAGTGCTAAAAAATGAGTAATGCTAGCAACAAGCGATGGGAGACGGTGACGGTGCATGATTAGTTTTGACTTTTGAGTTTGGTGGGCAAATCATGTCCCTTGTCCCGAGCTTGGTGGGCAATAGTGGACCGTGATTTCACGTAATTACATTTTGAGTTCGAGTTAATAATCTAAATGGGTTGAATATGATTCAAGTGTATACTCACAATGACTCATGTAAAGTTGAGTTTTCTGTCGTAAACTCATTTTGATTTGTTTTTAAATTTTTAAGTGACCCATATTCAATTTATCCCAAAGGGATTCCTAATAGATATTGCAATGTCTAGCCATTACTAATTCATGAGCTTAATGGCTGGATCACGGTCTTGAATGTTTGTGGCCCAAAGACAACCCATGGCTTGAAATCTCATAGTTGTAAGAAGCCAAGAGGGAAAATCATTAAAAAATATTCCTAAATTAATTGTACTTGTACTAATTCAATAATAAAATTTTCAATTGTGTCAATTGAGTCCTAAATTTTTTTTTTGTCAATTGAGTTCATCCGATTAATTTTATCTAGAAATTACTAATGTAGATGCAAAAAATGTCACCCATGATGGTTAGTGCCGACAAGGGCAATTTTTTTATAATTTTTTTCTTTCTTTCCTTTTCTTTTCTTTTTTCCTACCAAGTCTAGCGAGGGTCATCAACCGATCCTCATTGACCATAGGTGAGTAGCCCTCACTAGGCTTGGAATATAACAAAGAAAAGAAAAAAAAAAGAAGGGAAAAAAATTTAAACATTATATAAACTATCAACATCAATATCAGTTGTATTACGTAAAATGATCGACATCCACATCAATAATTTTTGGCTAAAATTGATTGGATGGACTTAATTGACAAAACATGAAAAAATTTAGGATTTAATGGATACAATTGGAATGTATAGAATTAGATTGATATAAGTATAATAAATTTATCATTTTTTTTACCAAAAAAAAATTTACTATTTTTTTTATTATCATTTTTTCAAAGTCAAAGGTAGGCTTGGTAGATCTTCTCATAACAAGCGAATATCCAGATGCCTTGGAATCTCGCGGCCTCATTCTCCAGAAATTTCATGTAAATATTCACGAATTGGATTTGGACAAGTTACGTCACCCTAATTAATGACACTAGACTCAAAAGTCAAAACACGATTTAGAAGTTTAGAACCCCTCGTTCCATAGACTCATCCGGTTCCCAAAGCAGCGAATTTTCTTTTGCCTTTTGCACCCTGCTTGACATTTTGAGTTAACTTTGATGCGCCTAAGACCTATCTAGGTCTCGACAGGAAAAAAAAAAAAAAAAAACCCTAACTTAGGTGATTCCTCCGACACATCGTGTTAGAATTCACGTCTAAATTGTGTCAGAAAAGTTCTACGATCAGTTAATATATTCTAATTAACCCATAATTCAATGATTTAATTTTCTAAATGAATGTTGGTCCAACCAGATACGTCGACGAACTCGGATTTGGAATCTTCATTAACGATCTCCTTTGGTGAAGGTATCGGGTCTCTACAACGCTCTTTCATCGTATCAAGTAGAGCTTACTCTTTGAAATTGAAAGACAGTTGCTCACATATCCAGAGAGGGATTTTTTTTTCCCGATTCACGTGCCAGTGCGCCGATTATATATAAAAATAGATATCAAGATAGGAGCAGTCGTGATCAGGCAACTTCCTAGGACACTTCCTCTACGCTTTGGACTTTAGGGAACGGTCCGACAAATCAAACGCAATGGCTTGGCTTGGCTCCCGAAGATTAAGCAAAGAAGTGATGGTCATCAAAGAGGAGTCCTTTATGTTTTAAAGCGGTCAAACACACGTGCTTTTGAACCGTGTAAATGGAGGGATATACATCACAATCGATATATATCATATTTATATATATTTGTATATATTAAATTATATATGATAGTTTATGTACATATACATTGAATTTTGTCATTATCGTACGGGTACTTCTTTGACTGACAATGTATTGCTCCCCGTTCGTGGGAAAAGAACCAAAATTCCATTAGAATGGTCGCATATGATATGTGCCATTCATACCAAACATAGTGCCAAAACTATATGTAATGCATATAAAATTAAAAAAAAATAAAAAATACTTTTCTATGACGCAAATATTCGGTCAAATTAAAAGGGCGCATGTCTTCTCCCAATATACTAATCAAGCACCACGAAAGTGGCCGTCAAATACCCACTGTAGCTGCCGACATTGCAGCATGTGGATATGCTCATAGTCGTAGCTCCGATCAGTTCTTAGGGTTGACCTCAATTCCGATCGTCAGACCGGCGTCGATTTTTCATCCTCTAACCTTGTTTGTGTGGTCAAGTCTTCTTACTCTCTCGATTTTTGTAACTGAATTTTCTCAATTTAAACTATAGTTGTTGGTTTGACATAAATGGCGTGAAAAGAATTTATCGACAAACACGCGTATATGTTATGTGAATAATTTGTCTGTCGGAGATGGATGAAGATAATAGAATGGATAGATAATAGACATCGAGGGACATGATGGGGTTTACTCCTAGATGTCGGCTGTGCGGGGTTCCCCTGGGTCACCAAAAAAAAGAAAAGAAAAGATAATAGAATCAAGCATGATGACATTTACAACTGTGAATCTTACAACGGAGAACTTTACACAGGGTTCGTAGTAGATAATTCTGTAGAGTGCTACTTAGTGGCTAAATAAACGAGCATAATCCACTTTGTTGTTTTCTAAGGAATGTGTACAAATGAATAAGTTGGATATTTAATTGAGAAATGACATGTCAACTGCCGCATTTTTATTTATCATTCACATTAGAATTTATCCACTTTGTTGTTTTCTAAGGAATGTGTGCAAATGAATAAGTTGGATATTTAATTGAGAAAGGACATGTCAACTGCCGCATTTATATTTATCATTCACATTAGAATTTACTCACGTTCATACTGGTCAACCATCACATGCCATGTACAATTAATTTCTTTTTCCTCCCAAAATAATAATACCGGATAACACGTTGATGGATTTGTATGAAAAGGAATATCGAGTTTTGCAAGTAACCTAGATGATTATCCAACAAAAGTACATTTTAAATCGTGATATCTACGTTGGACCCTCAACATCAATACCGATTTGATGTATGAATTTGAATTGGACTAGATATGTACATAGACTACCTTCACCTCCTAAACAACCTCCATACTATATATAAAAGTCTGGTAAAAATACCATTTTGTTAGTAGGTAAGTCTGGCGTTATCTCTAATTGGCACCACACCTTCTCGTGAGACCTCATGATGGTTAGTGTGTTTTGTTTGATGAGGTTCCATCTTGCCCTTTTTTTTTTGAGTAATAATTATTTCTATCCACTTACCTAGGATTTCTTGAAATAAAAAATCATGCGAAGAAACCATTGGGGAGAAGTTTGTTCGTGCGCCGTGCATGTCCATATCCTTAAATTATTAAAGAGAGAGAGAAAATGACGTAAGCATCAATTTGAGTCGAACGAGAATACGTAACATATAAAGTTAAAAAAGACACATTTCTAATTGACGTAAGCTAGTAAAAAAAATAGAAAATATATTTCAAATAACATATGAAGCGGATCCAAAGTCTCGGACTCTTGATCCGATATCATGTTAGGTTGGGCGTCTATAGCGACCCGTCGAAGGAGAAAAAAAGCATGCCAAAATTTCAGATGACGATAACGATGCCATCCGAATTTCACATCCGTTTAAGCCGTGGAAGCGCGCAAAACTCTCGACCGAAAAGCACAGACATCTCGCGATCGTGTGAAAAGTATATATGATGTCCTCGTTACACCGTCAATCTCTCTGCAGGAAAAA
Organism: Eucalyptus decipiens; assembly: GCA_014182575.1. Classification (NCBI taxonomy): domain Eukaryota; kingdom Viridiplantae; phylum Streptophyta; class Magnoliopsida; order Myrtales; family Myrtaceae; genus Eucalyptus; species Eucalyptus decipiens. Next base: position 16,764,054 of record CM024619.1, read on the forward strand.
AGGGGGAAGCTGCCCCGTTGCTTCCAAACGACCACATGCCTGTCTTCATCGTGAAGACTCCTAGTCCTACAAGTCACCTAACTCAAACAAAAAAATAAATCAATTAAAAAATCAAAAGAGAAGGGGGGCCCCACGATGACGTGGCCACTCGATGACGTGACGTCACCCTGACTATCCGAGCCCCCCCGGTTGCTTCCCGGAACCAGGCTATCCAACTCCGCCAGCCAGCATTCCTTCCAGAAACCCACGCTCCCGTCCTACCCCACCCCGACACCACGTGACGCGTCACGTGCCATCGCCGCTGGACCCATTTGAAGGGCTGGGATCGGTTTGACCGGTTCGCCGATGGCTCCATAAATACCGCCTGCCGTCCGCTCCGCTTCTTCCTTCCACCGAAAGCTTCACCCCAAAAGAAGAAAAAAGGGGGAGAGAGAGAGAGAGAGAGAGAGAAAGAGAGACGTGTCGATTTCGCTCCCCTCTTGGCGGGCGCACATGCTGTTTTGGCGATGAACAAGGCCATGTCCAACACCCCCAATGACTGGATGCAGTTCTACCAGCAGGACTTCCTCTCCCAGGCTGCCCCTCCCGGCCGCTCCGCCGCCGCCGCCGAGGGCGTCTCCAGCGGCGGCCACTCCCCGTCCGACGCCGCCGCCGCCGCCACCCCCTCCTCCTCCGTCGCCGCGGGCCACCACCCCGCCGCGGCGCTCGGCAACCTGGGGCCTGGCGTCCGCCTGAGCCCCGACGGGGGCGTTGCGAAGCCCGTCCGGCGGCGGTCCCGGGCGTCCCGGCGGACCCCGACCACCGTGATGAACACGGACACCTCCAACTTCCGCGCCCTGGTGCAGCAGTTCACCGGCGGCCCCACCGCGCCCTTCGGCCCCGGGCACGGACCGGGCGTGCTGAGCTTCAACTTCGGGCTCGGGCCGGGGCAGGCGGGGGTCGGCCGTGCCGGGGGCATGGGTCCGTCGGGGTTCCACCTGCAGTACCAAGTGCCGCAGCAGCCTCACCATCATCACCAGCAGCAATTATACCAGCAGCAGCATCCGAGCCAGCAGTACATGCTCTCTCTAAACACCAGCAGCCCCGGCGACCTCTCCCTCCAACATCAGAGGCTCGCGAGCTCGAGGTCGTCGGGAGGACCCGCTTCCGGTTCCGATGGGTTCGGCATGGAGGGCGTCCCTCCGCACCAGGTCTCCTCGAGGCCACCTTCCTCCTCCTCCGAAGACAACAACAGGGGCAACAACTACATGTTCTGAGAAATGGATACGGTGCACAGACGATCGAGAATTCGTCGGAAACAACATCGGAAGCCGCTTTCAGTTCGGCATCGCGGAGTTTATCGCGTGCCGCAACTAACTGGATGAAGGGCTTTCTTCTCTTTTTTTCTTTTCTCACTTTTTTCCCAAGTCTTTAGTCCTCTTCAAGAATCATCAAAATTATTTTGGGGTTTACTCCTGCTGCTTCGAATGAGAATAGGGTTTTTGGCTCACGAAGGCAGCGTAGAAAGTTAGGCACTGACTCGCGTTCGGATTCGGAGAGAGAGGTTGACTTTTTGCATGTACATACTGTTTGATCGACCAATGGATTGGCTCCACCTGTTATTTGTTTTGTTTCGATGATCGGCATTAAACTATCGATTTCTCAATACAATGTCAATTATGGTGACTGCATGCATTTTACTTTTTGGAACTTCGATTGCGAAAGCACAATGCCCCCGAATTCGCCGATCTTTTCCCGGACGGCATGGCCTAGAAAGCCGCGATCCGTGTGCATTTTTTGAATTATTGAAAGTGCGAAAGATTAGATGGAAATCAATTTCTTGAAAATGCGTGAAATTCACGGGATGATCTTAACATCTAGACTAGCCTTGCGGACATGTTAAAGGAGACGGTCGATATTGTCCTCGAACATCTTGACTCTGGAGGTCGCTTGAGGAGATTTTTTCTGTTTGCCGACGACATGCGCCGGCGATGATAGTGCTCGTTTGAAAATGAGGTATTTGGTCAACATCCCAAACTGGGTAGCTCCAGCGTAAGTCGTAATCTATGTGCTGGTGGCTAAAAGGCTGAAAATTCTGCCTTTTTTTCTCAAAATATATTTATAAGTTTTTTTCTTATTACTATTTCTTGTTGCACTAATTATACGGCATTAGCGCCACAAAATCCACTACCTGGCTACCCTACCAGAACTTGCAAAAAAAATATTAGTCAAAGGCGGGGATTGTCTTCGACTTTAGATTACGCCCAAAATGGAGGGCGTCTTTTTAAATTGCGGAAATTGGTGAACTTGCCACGTAGAACATATTTCTCACATTCCTTTACTGAAAAAAAAACAAGTGGAATATATGTTAGGAAGATCGTGCTGCATTGTACAAATTGCGGCAGGATCTGGGAAGAGTCCCCATAAAACGTGGGGCTTTTTTTCTTAAAAGGAAAAAAACAAGTTTGCCAAACATTCGACGTGGTTTTTTGACAATTTCATATCAGGACAAAAAAATTGCTGTATTTTGATAATGATAATAATACTATTATAAGACCAACAAATCTTATTTTAGGAAGGTGTAAACTATATCCATATCTCGGGGAAAAAAAAAACTATATCCATATCTTTATAATAATATTACTAGACAGAAAACATATTTTTTCTTCGTGCAAATCAATGTAAACAATTGAAGGGAATGCAGTACCTTTTTCGTCGAGACTAATTTCTACTTTTCATAAAAAAAAAAAAATCTTTTGTGGTAAAACTGAATTTTCTTAGATACTTTTCTGGGCTAATTATGATTTTGGGGCAAAAAAAAAGACAAGTGAAATATAAAAGTTGAGAAGAGTGTAGGTTAACAAGCACCCTTGAATACTTGTTAAAAGCCAGATGTTAAGTGTTAATTATTTCTGTTCTTCCTATATTTACTTCTTAAAAAGGTCATTTCAAAGTCAATCTCAGAGCCGTTGCAACTTTGCCTCAGATCTTTAAATGCGCATAAGTCATTTGAAAACACCTGTATTTTTCAAATGAATAAGTTTCTCTTAAATTTGACGAAAGAGAAAATAATTCTTTTATGCTTATTTGTTCCAGCTTAGGTCAATTCAAAAAAAAAAAATGCCGAAATTTACAATATTACTCAAGTTTGTAAAAAGCCCTAGTTTTATTGCTTATTGATTTGGTTTTGATTCGACATTTTCTCAAGCGAGTAGATTCCAAAGAGCTTTTTTCAAATATATTTTTACTGCATATATATGTCACGAGCTAAGTAATTCATGTACAGAACAATTTGCTTTTTAGAAGCAGTCAATTTGTCTGAAATCTATATAAATCGAGCAGATTGAGCTAAAACAGTAACTACCCTGCCATTATCAATGTTTATTTCGCAACTCCGGTTTTGCTAAATTGTCTACCGTTTGACGTGAGAAGCACATTTTCCCAAATCAACAACGTCGTGATTCTCATTGATGAAACCGTACATCAACATTACTATTTTTGAATTCAAGCACATACGCATGGTGAATCGAATATTCGATTCCATTCGGGATTAAAAAGCATTTTTCCGTCGATTTTGGGGTTGAAAATTGGTCCAATCCAAATGGCACAAACATCTCTACGATGCTGGCCTAAAAGGGCATAAAGTCATTTCACTCGGGGAGAAAATGTTTTCAATTGTTAAATTGTTTATCGTTTGACATCATAATCACATTTTCCCAACTTGATAACGTCGTGATTCTCATTTATGAAACTATACACGGACGTTATCAGGTTTGAATTCGAATGGACGCTCACGAGGAATCCAATATTCTAGTCCACTTGGGATCAAAAACCCTTTTCCTGAATCGAGCTCATTGATTTGGGTTGAAAATCGGTCCAATCCAAAGCGCAAACATCTCTACGGTGCTGGCTGAAAAGGGTACAAAGTAAAATTCACTTTGAGGAGGAGAGGGGGGCAAAAGTTTTTTCTCTGAGCGATGGATAGAAGTTGGGAATGGGGGATGAATGCGAGCTCATCAGGCGGGGCCCCATCGTCACCCCCATTCACCAAAAAAAGGAGATAACAAGGCGCGTGCCTAGAAAGTCAAGCATACCCATAATACCTGATTTGTCGATGTAAGCGTGTATTAAGTGCCTTTTGATTTTCCTGCCAAGGCTACCACCGTTTCTACTGGTGGGAGGGGGGCTCATAATGAGCCATCTGAAGTAGTTTGATTATCGTCAAGGAAAAAAAGGAGGGTGAAATGCATCGTGGGTTTTCAACTCCTCTTCCATTCTTTTGGCCGGTCCGCCTGCCCGCCAGTCAGCCCCTTGTCCGCCGCCACCGGCATCGCGAAGCCGACGCGAAAGCGGTCTTGTCCTTTTCAAAACGTGGCATCTGAGTCGATACTAGCCGATAAGATTAGGATTAGAGTGTGAGATGTGGATGCGTGACATGCGCAAGATCTAGATTATTCGTATGTGAAGATTGATGGAATATTATTGCATTAGTTAAACCTGAATGGCTTTCACATGTGAATTGCCAATCTTATTGCGTAACCTCATCCTCCCTGCATCGCTAATGAATGTGTAAGTTGGGGGTACCGGTGATCGCAACCTTTTATTGTCCCGCATCAACCGCCGCTGATTCAGGTATCGAGATAATGTTATTGTATGGTGATACAAACTCAAGAGGTACTTTCAATCCTAAATTAACACAATTTGCTTTTTTGTCTTAGTAACACTGCTTGCCAAAACATAGAAGGATTCGAATTGATGTTCATTGTACATGTCAATCTTAATATTTACAACTTAAAAAAGTATATATCTCTTGAATTTTTCTTACTTTTCACTTTGGTAACTCTCCTCATGCCGTTTTCCTCATTTGATTTGTTTCAAGATCTCGGTCGTATATGAATTAATTAACGAATATCTTGAAAAACATGTCGAGCAACCAAGAAAAAAGTTAATAATTTTCAACTCCCTATTTTTCTCGTATTTCATAGGATAAATATTAAATACTCTGAAAATTGAAATAACATATATTTTAATTCATAGTTAACAAGCGGGACATGCTTAAAAACAAAAAACAAAAAGCAAAAAACAAAAAAATGTTATTACAACCTAATCGAAACAGGGTTGGCTTGGTCTGAAAAATACAGAGATTTAAATGTGAAGCTTCTAGGAATCACATGCCAATCGCCAGCCGGCTCCATTCAAAGGAAAGGAAACGACTGGACACGTGGAGAGACCACCGCCGCCTCCCTCTCTCTGTCTCCATTCATGATGGTGGATTTTTAGTGGAGGAGGAGGCGAGGAGCTGCCAAGTCAACCTCGTCCATCTCGAGCATTGAATGCCACGTCATCCATTATACTTGTCGGCTCACCCACGATCAGTCTCCCCCCTCCTTAACCTCCGCGTGCTCAATCCATCCCAACCGCTCGTCCGCGTTTGGCCGTAGATGGTAGTGAACCGCGTCCAGAAGTAGACAATATCGTGTACGCATGGCGAAAATTTCGCAAACGAAAAGTAAAACTCAACTTAAGCTCAATTCAATGTTAAGACTTTTTATTAAAAAGCGCAATCGAATTCTAAATTCTTTTTAATTTGATTCAATTAAGTCATCGACCTTTATTAAAAATGCATTAAGTCCTAAACTTACATGTTGTTCGTTGAGAGTTGCAACTTTTGAGAAATATTTACTGCTTAATTGAACTAATTGGAAGGCTTAGAAATTGAATGTATTCTATACTTAAAGCCTTTTTTGCGTTCTGCATAAAAGGTTTAGGGCTTCTGATATTTTTTTTTCCCCTATTAGCGTCAAATCTGGTGGGTGGAGCTTCACAGCTGGCACAATGTCAATGCCAAATACAAAAGACATCTCCAATCTTATGTTGCTTACACATGCACTATTTGTTTGGTAGACAATCTCGTACAATCTTAAAATAGCACAACATATTTAAAGCTATGTGGATATGATTGAACGACGACTAGAACATACAATATCATGTCGACGACGGCTGAGTAGAACTACCAAGATATTGCTAAGAGTGGCCCACAACCGCTCTAGTTCAATTCCAAAGTATGATAATGGGGAATCAAGCAATGAAATTTCACGTTAACTCTCATTTACCTTGTGAGGGGTTACGTCTAGTGCATGGAAAAATGACTCACCGATATCAAGTTTAGTTTCCATATGAACTCATTACGATGACGATGGCGATGGACATATTGACTCAGTTATAGACCCAACACTCGTTTATCTAATAATACTCACCAACCCACATAATATTTACTTATCCTCCAAAATATATAAGCTAATTAGTGATGTAATTAAATCTATTATTTATCTAACCGGGAATTGTGATATTAGCCTTAAAAGAAAGCGTGGTTGAAATATATAACGTCATATTTTCACACAATGTACACACACAATCCATTCGATTGCCGAAATGAAGTTCGTAAATTTTGTGACGCGTTAATCGCGTAAAGTATTATGAAACAAGTAGACGATGGAGGTTTGACTGCTTGATAGAATGCTATTAGTGCTAGAGTTCGATGAACCTTGTTTCAAAAGTAATACGTTAATGTCTTACTTGAATTAATATAAATGCGATATCCCCAGTTAGACATTGGACGGGAGAGGCTTCGTTGAATAAAATATAAGATAACACCCTGCTACCACCTTATGTAGTCATTCAAAATTTTCTTTACGAGAACTTGACATCATGTGAACTAAGTAGGGTTGTTACATACCCGCAACCGATGCGTGGTCCATGGATGGACTAGGCTCATAATCTAACAAGAGCAGGAGATAGATAGCTAGGGCCAAAAGGCTCAAAACATTTGCGACTTCAGACAAGCTTTTGAGATGTTATAGTGGGGCAAGGAAGGAAGGAATCACACATCAAAAGGAGGGAGTATCATTGGGTAAAAGTGGCCAATATTGACGAGAACGTCAATTCTTAAGTGGGAGAGTTCATAACATTTCAAGTCATACATCGATTGTGAGCATCTTGATTAAGTGATATATAAACTAATATTTATCCCTAAGATTGTCGCTATCTTATGTGGCTATTGAGAGTACTCTTTTTCAAACTTAACCCATGTAGACGCGACATAGATCGTAAAAACTAAAGCAAGCTAATAAACTAGTATCCGTTAATCGGTGTCGTCATGTTGAACGAAAAGCGAAAGGCTGGGAAAAGAAAAATGAATCATATAAACCCAAGGAAAGTTTGGCATTTCGCGGGGTCCATGGGCTCGATTGAATAGCCAAGTGAAGACCAACCCCATATATTTGCAAGAATAACCCAAAAAGAAAAAGGTAACATTGAATAAGAGATGCACGTGCCATGGTGATGCCATCCCATTAGAACTTACATCACTTCTCCTTTTCCAACCGACCCTAAGCCTCCTTTTTTGTGTGTGTGTGTGTGAAATGTAAGTATTATAAAGCAGATGAAGAACAATTACTTAGGAACATTCATCAATATTACAAATAGAGCTAATAATTCGAAAAGATAGAGGTAAAAAGCCTCCACATGGTAGCCAAGACATCTATCTGGGAAGGTTTTAGCCTCCATTTATCTTCACAAAAGATGAATGATTTGCAAAATATATATATTTTTAAAATGATTGTTTGTATCGTTTATAAAAAAAAATAAACGAAAAGCATTTTCAACATCCACGAAAATGCTTAGACATAATTTATTGTCGATAATAAAAATATTTTTCAGTGACTAATTATTCCACAGCAATAAAAACAAAAACATTCTTTAAATTATTTATTGTTTGCGAAACAACAGAGTTTAAAGAAATGAGAACTAGAAACAAGGATAGAGCCCAACTTAGAATAGTTCAATAGGCCCATTAATTCAAATGGGCCTTTGAGACCTCCCACAAGCCCACGGTCTCTCAATTCATCTGCAAACCCACTTCAATTACCTCACATGGTCATGCAGGGATGACATACATGCAAAGTGTCAAAGTATCGACAATGACAATCAAAAAGAAGAAAGTAGTGGCGATGGAATATATTCTCCATCTTTAATGGATAGCTCCGTCGAAAAATTTATCCAAAAAAAAAAACTTAAACCTGTTGCAGTTATACAAATTTAGTTTAATTAAATCAATTTAATTTTAAACTTGTTATATTGGTATAGTTTCAATTACCTTAACCACTGGGATTCGACCCAGTGGCCACCCTTCCAATATGGAAGGGGGAGGTGAGGGGTTCAAATCCCCACATTCTCAGGAAGGGATGGGGGTGGGAACGCGTAAGTTTCAAGAGTGGGTCTCGACTCCCACGCTTTGCAAGAGGCAGAGCAAAAGTCTGAAAGTGAGTGTAGAGTAGAAATAGAGTAGGACTGACAAAAAAAAAATTACCTTATAATAGTTGTGATGCTTGAAATTAAATCATCCGTTACTGGTAGAAAAATTACATTTGATGAGTCTTTAGTTGTTCTGGCTAGGAGTGTCGGATTTGAATAATGTTTAACTTGAGATGCTTCTAGCAAGGTAGATCTGTAGAGTCAAAGATTGCTTTAACTATTGAATTTGACAAGCTGCATGTTCGATCTCCTAACAAATACGGATGCAACAATAGTTTTGCTTTATTTGTGGCAAATGAGGTTTTATCTGAAAATTCTTGTGGAGCAGTTGAAAGTGTAGATGGAATTGGTGTTTTAATGAGGTTCATCATAATAGCAAGGTTCAAGCAAGGATTGAATTTAGAGGATATCTTTGGCAATTGAGCTCGTTGGAAATTGTGGGAGAGGAGTATTGAAGTTTGTATATTCAGTGAAGTAATTGTGACTTGTTTTAAATGTTGGGTCAATACAAGGAAAAAATTATTAAAATGTATTTTGAGTTTGAGTCTTTCAGATGAAATTCAACTCGAGATTCATTGTTTATTGTGGAGGTCTGAATATGCCGAATTCGACTTTTTTTGTTTTGCTTTGACATCAAAAGTGGTGGTCAAGATTGTCGGCCAAGCAAAGAAAATAGAGGAAGAAAGCCACAAGGTGGACTTCGTTGATCGAAATCTATTGGGACGCTGGACGAGGATACCCTTTTCATGTTGACGTCGTCCAAGAAGTCCTCAATTATAAATATGTACCCGTGGGTTGCTTTGGTGAAGCGCCATATTCACGAGTGCTTGGCAAAGGTTTTTTTGAGACACCAATAATTTTAGTGTTCAAGCTGATTAAATTTTGAAGTAAGATTTGTTTAATTTTTAGCGAGATCGAGAGATTATTTTGGAGAAAATTACCAAAAAAGGTTTTAAACCTATTTCAATTCAATTCTAATTTTTTTTTACTGAAAAATTACCAGAACACTCATGAACTTATTGTAATTTTTCTAATTCAATCATAAACATTTTTTTCTAGCCAATTCATTCCTAAACTTTTTGTAATTATGCAAATTCAGTTCATTCAGCCAATTTTGGCTTGTCGGCGTTGATGTGGACACTAGCCGTTCGGGTGACGATTGACGTGGATAATTTTTTTAATAATATTTTATTTATTAAAATATTTTATTTTCTTTTTTTCTCCTTTTCCACCTTCCTTCCTCTTGTTGGTTGGCTAGAGACGAGTGTCGATGAGGTTGACCTCGCCAGCCAATGGCGAGGCTCGCCCCTGCTGGTCACTAGCGAGGGTGAGCCTCACCCAGCAACGAAAAGGCAACCCTCACCATGGTCGGGCAAGGCCTTGCTTGCCTCTAGCTTGGGTGCGCCTCATTGGCCATGGACGGGTCGCGGCTGCCGAAAGGTCAGGCCTCACCTATGGCTGGCAAGGCTTGACCCTCTCCAAATTCAGAGAGGATGAGCCTTTCCAAATCTGACGAGGGATCTAGTGAGGCCACGACCTTGCGTGGCCATGGCGATGCCCGACTTGCTAGATTCGGTGAGGCCATAACCTGCCTTAGGTAGGTTGAGGCCTTACCTAGCTATGGAGAGGGCAGCCTCATTGTCACTAGGTGAGGCTTGCCCTCACTAGTGGTCTAGCACTTGCCTCTGGCTAGCTGGCTAGAGAAAGGAGGGAGGATGAAGGATGAAAAAAAAAAAAAAAAAAATAAAATATTATTGAAAAATTATCCACGTTAGTGTTGGCCCGTTAAAAATGACTAGATAGATTGAATTGACATAATTGCAAAAAATTTAGGATTGAATTTAAAAAGTTGTAATAGGTTTATGACTATTTTAATAATATTTTTGATTAATTTTGTAAAAACTATGAAGTTAAATACTGTGAGTTATTGGTTGCAATTGAAAACTTGCAAAATATCTGAGTGACTCAATTATGATTGCTTAATCTATAACGAAATTCTTTGTTACTTTTTTCGTGGACGTAGATCATTTGACCGAATCACATAAATCTAATATTCAATTTCTTTTTTCTTTTTTTTTGGGGGGGTCAGATTTTTTGTTCTGTTTATATTATTAAGTTATCACTCTCAAAATACAAGCCAGACGGACGAATCCCACTGGACGTTTCATCCCCTAGACCAAGCAATGACGTTGACTTGGGATTCTTTTTAAACCAATGCACATTGGCACTCTCTATTATCGTTGACGATGACCTACAAAAGCATGCGGACACCACCGTCCTCTTCCACAATCCCTACGGATATATGCCAGTTTGGACGGTAGTCCAAAGTCCAAGATTGGCGGGCCTCTAAAGCGGGGACCAATTTAGAGATACCTCGCTCACGGCAATGACTCGAAGCTGTGATCTCGCGGAAGACGGAATGGACATGCAGTTGCGGAGACCTCTTCTAATCACATGCGGTCGATGGAGTTGGAGGTTAGTTAAAAGTGAAGGGGACGAAAATGGTGGTCCAGTCAGCTATTGGTAGTTTCTGGAGCCGTGGGAATGGGGTGGCGTTGAGCACGAGACGAGGAAGATGTGCGATTTCTTCACGCGTTCCTTCCTTTCCACACAGGTGAACCTAGGCAGGCGTGGGCCGAATGACGGGGACGGCGAGGTCCCTCGAGCTGTCTCTTGATCGCTCGAGTTTTTCCACGGTGGAAGATTCGAAATTGGATAGATCCTCGGCGAATGAATGCTTGACTGGGGACTCCGTGTCTCCTCATGTGCTTTATTTGAAGATGGTGATGGTGCCGATGCATTCGGTGCTTAACTCAAGCGAGAGAAACTTATTCAATGGTCACCGCTAATCGCTATCGGTCCCAAATTTTCTGGGGTTGCTTTTCCAATAAACGTTGGTTACATTTCTTTATGTTATTTATACAAGTGATTGATTTATGGATGAGTGCTCCTGCAGCAGTCGATCTGGCTCTGGACCTACATGCCTATGACTTCGTTTCCCATAAGAAGATCAGTGCAGTGGAAGATCCTGAATTTGAAACTTTCTACACCAAATATATTCTTTTAAACGAATATATTCGTACTTAGATAGCAGCTCAACATTAGCCTCATGAAAACCTTATATTCCCTAAAGAGATTCTATCTCTTAGGAACGCGCTTTAATTGAACTTTAGCTTTAGCTGGCGTGAGCAAGAAACCATTGGTTCACTTACTCATGCCACTCAAAGCACTGCACACTATCCTTAAACTTTCTAGGGCACTAATTCGATCTACTTTTACCTTTGCGGGTTGGACACTCAATAGTTATCTCTACCTCAAATCATTAGTCCCCGTGGTCCATCCTGCACTATATTGTCATGTCGCAATTTCCTCTACCCCTCCTTAGAGAATAAGATGGATGTGACCTCTTTCGAGACAATTGTGGTACGCTCTTGTAACAACGAATTAGTGAAGTGTTGCCATGACTTTGGTAGAGACACCAATAATATCATTCCCTACTTTTCATCAGTTAGAACTTAATTGGCATTCTTCAAATCCATCACAAGTTTGTTAAACTTATTTAAGTGGGCTCTAGTGGAAATACCTTAAGCAAATCAAAATAGAAACATCCTAATTAACATGTATGGGCAATTATTGAAACCCTTCTACAACATTGTAGCATCCTTCTTCTTGACCACTTCTATCAACACCTTCAAGAAGATTATACTCTTTGCCCTCTTCGTTTTTTTTTTTTTTTTTTTGGGTTTGTTATACTCTTTGCCCTCTTCATTAACTTATCCTTATCGGCCTCAATCATAATTTTTCGGCAACTTATTCTTGTGATTTAACGCCTTGGCCAAACTTTCAATTGTTAATAGCACACCCATTTTAACACTTTACACCCCAAAGTTGTCCCTCCCATTAAATTTCTCAAAATCTACTTTTGCTTTGGACATAATTACGACAATATAATTTTCAAATAATAATCGATAAGGGTTGCCAATAGTTGTCTAAGGCTATTACCGATGCTCGCCTATGATTACCACCGAAGGTTGCACAAACTCCATGCCTTCTCTACCGATGCTTGCCAATGCCAGCCCTCTCTTTTTTCTTTTTATTTCAAAGTTGCTTTATACAGAATATACATCAACCAAACACTGCTTGCTTTTAGCAAGTCTACCTTCATTCAATGATCCCTCGAGGAAATGGCTTTGCATTCACCCAGAGTTGAACTAAACACAGCTTGAATTCACCGGAAGTCCTCAAATTTATTGTGAAAATGCAATTAAGTCCTGAAATTTTAAAAAATTGCAATTAAATCCTGATATTTGTCAAATTTGTATAGTCAAGTCCCTTTACTAACTCCAATTAATTTGGCTAACCGAAAAAATTGATGTGATTTTTTCTATTGATTGTTTTCAAAGAAAAAGATGCGAATATGGTTGTCACGCCAACTATTTTAGTACAAAAATTTAAAAATGTTAAAGAAAAAATTGAAAGAAATAAAATAAAAAAAAAAAGGAAAAGCGGGGTGAAGGTTTGGGGGGGGGGGGGATATATATTTTTAAAATTTTTCTAGAAAACAAAAGTTTGAAACAAAAAAGGAGAACTCTTACAAGTAATAAAAAACCGTCCCTCTGTAACAATGGGGAAGCCGTCGCAGAGAAAAAGGTAGCTGTATCTGAGGCGGGGCCAGGCGAACCAGCAAGGGGTATCAGGCAAAGCTGGCTTGGACACCGTCGCTATCTCGTAGGTCATGGCCCTCCCTAATGGCAATGGCGATGAAGGTAGGCCTCACTCATGGCGAGGGCACGGTGCATTAACACACGCCCTCCTCGTGGAATTGCCGCCGCCTAGGAAGTATCGACATTTTTCGAGAGTCTTTTGTGTTATGTTGGACACTTTGACATACATCCGATACTCTTTGATATTCGGTCGACAGGTATTAGATTTTTCGATACTTAGTCAACTCTTTCTTCACTCTCCGACATGAGAGTTTGGAATTCCGACACGTGATTTCGACACATACGAAATTCATTTTAAAATTTTTCAATAAATAAGGGGTCAACATGTAAATAAGTAACCATCGACCGTGGTGGCTTCGCTAGATAAGAGTTCCGTTGATCTTTGCCCAAAGGTGAGGAGTTCGAAACTCAGTAGAGGTGCTTAGTGTCTTAAGTGTGACGTCGGGGTGGTGGGTCATCCGCTAGCGTTCTTTCCAAGTTTTTACGCCATTGTTTGTCACCTGTATGGAGTCACGCAGGTATAAAAAAAAAAAAAAACATATAAAAAAATATAAAAAATAAAAAAATGGGGAAAGAACATAAATCCAGCCTTTTCTTTTCTTCCGACTCTCATTCTCGTGACATACAATTCGATCGTCACATTTAGTTTTTTCTTCCTCTTCTCCTTCAACACGATGTGACATGCTAGTTTAAAATGTGAATTCTTTTTTTTTTTTACCTCCAAATTTTATGAATTATTGAAATTGAGTGGAATTTATTAAATTGAAATAATAAATAATATTAGCAAATGGTGGATTAATATTTTAGTGTAAATCCATTCTAAACTCTTTTTATTTATTTATTTATGAATTTAAATCAAATTAATTGATTAAAATAATCATAAAAATGATAATTTATCATGTATATATACGTATCCTAATGTGTCGAAATTTTCTAATTTTTTATAAACGACGTGCCATATTGTGTCGTGTTATGTATCTCGTATCATTGTCGAAACTACTTAGGGGCTGCCTCAACTGCAGTTACTTTTCTTTACTGTTGCAGCTCGCCCATTCAACGGGCCATTTTTTTTTTTCTTGTTTGATTTTCCTTTTACATTTGTCCCAATTTTTTTTTCATTACGCTAAAAACCTTAAATTCGTACCCAAACGACACATCTAACCTCCATTAGAGTGTCGTTAAAATTCGCCACTAAGAATTATAACAAGGCTCTGAAGTGGCGCCACATCAGAAAAAGACTAAAAAAAAGAACTAAAAAAGATAAAGAGGAAAAAAGCGAACAAGTGGCGCTGTTCATTGTCTTATCCGGCGCTCGCTGCTTGGACCTCCGGCGGCGTTCGCAGGCCCTTGCTCGACCACCCGCCAGACCTCGCCGTGGCGGCCGCCAGAGGCCCGGCGAGTCTCTCATTGGACAACCCGAAAATTCAACGCTCCTCAGAAAAGAAGTTGACGTACTCTTCTGCTTCCAAATCTCACTTGGTGCAGGATCCTCAAAATCTCGAACGTATCATCGTGTTCATAGCTTCGTTACTACGATCCCTCTCGTTCCTTTCGATCGCGATCCTCGTTCACTGTGTCCGAGATCGAGCGCAGCTTCTGCTAGATCCACCATCTCCGGCGAGAAGATCGAACGAGTCTCATGAAAACTGCTTAATTACAAATTCTGAAGCGAACCCAGTTCGCTTCTTACTCGCGGCATCATCTTTGTTTGGTCAAAAATCGAACTTGATGGTGTTTTCGGCTGAACATCGCGTACGAGAGGGATCCTCGCGAATGTTGCGGAAAGCGAGCAATCGAACAATAAAATATAAATAGAAAAAGAAAATAAATTAGACATCTATGTGGTTCAGTCATAAAGACCTACGTCTAGAGTAGAGCAGCGACGGATTTTACTATAGATCAAACGATACAAGGGATATTCAAATACTCTCTCGGTGTTTTCCAAGTCCCTAATTATACCCAAAAACGCATGTAGTGTTTAGTGTCGAAATTCCTCAAGAAATAATCTCTCAATCTGTACGCGCAAATCTTATCACAAGATTTAATTAGCTTGAACACTAAATTTTTTTTGACGTAATTCACGGACAAGAACAATAAGAAAATCCCTCACAAGCATTCCACACGCTTCAAGATCAATAACCTCCTACCATCCACAGCCACACATTTCCTATCTTCCCTGACACGCATGGGATTGATCAAAGTCAACACTAAACTTTCTTATTTTGTTGTTATCTTGAATGATTTTAACCAAAACATATTCCTGTATATGTTTTTCTATTTTAGCGGTCAAATTCTCTAATGCAAATTCGAATTTTTGGGGAATTGATCTTCGGATCTTCTTTTCTCGATTTCGAACGTCCGTAAAAATATCCGATTTGGAATATTTAGACTTACGCATTGGGCTTAAACTGGAGACATATTTCAACAGCGGACTTAGAATGCGACAACTCGATCCCACTCGCGAGCACCCCCTTTTTTGCTACGGCTCGTTCGGTCTTCGGAGATTGCTCAGATTTGTCGATGGAGTTTGATTCGGCAAGATTGTTGAATCAAGCGAGCAATCGCGGCGGGTTATGTCGATGAACGCCGCCGGAGGTCAACAGGGGCAGCGGGTCAGCGCCACTGTTTTTGTTTTTCTTCTTCTCTTTTAGTTTTTAATTTTCATTTTAGTCTTTTTCTGACGTGGCGCTCACGTCGGCGCCGCGTCATCATCTTGACGGTGACTTTCCACGGTTTTTTCTTTCCCCTTTTTCTAAGGACTCTTCTTTTCCTAATTCTTTTCGAAAACATTTTCCCTCAAATCTTGAGTTTTGGTTTATTTTCTTTCATTTTGTCCTTCATTTCTTGAAATTTTTATTCAAGAAATGGCCAACATGACAACCACCTAAGCGCTTCTTTCTTCAACTAAAAGTTACCGAAAATCCTAAATTATGTTAATTGTGACATATTTATCCCAAATTTCTATTTTGTGACACAAAAAATTTAAAACTTTTTTGTGACATTAAAAACCCAAAACTTTTTTCCGTGATACTCAATTTTGGGGTAAATGTATCACGTGAATATAAATTTGGAGTTTTTAATATTAAAAAATAAAATTTTAGGGTTTTTGGTGTTGCACAAATATAAGTTTGGGTTTTTTGGTATTATATAAAAAATTTGGGATAAATATATTACACGATAAATTTTTGGGGTTTTTTAGGTTATAAAGAAAAGTTTAGAAACCACCAATCGTTGCAGCGTGGATGGTAGGGCTGCTGGACTCCACGATGGAGGTCCCGGTTTGAAGCCCTGCGACGAGGGAGGCCAAGATTTGCGTGGTGCCTTGCCTAGGGTGCGTGGGTGGTGGTTTCGCGCGCGCTCCCAGGGTTTCTTTCCCATTGTCGGCCGTGCGGCGGGTTCCCTGGGTCACCCAAAAAAAAAAAAAAGTTTAGAATAAATGTATCACAAATGGTAAATTTTAGAGTTTTTTCTATGACCTTTTCCCTAATAATAATAATAATAAAACTCATATCAACTTTTTTCGCTAATTAAATTGGACAGAATAAACGGAACGATTTGATTGCATTAATTCGATAAATTTTAGTATTTGATCGTACTTTTCAAAATTTTTGTGGCTCAATTGCATTTTTTGGATAAATTTTAAAATTTCTGATGCACTTAGTCCCTTTAATATTTAAAGATAAGAGGCAAAGTCTCTCCGCCGTATTTCCACTATCCAAACAAACACTATCTCTCAAATTTGCAATTTCAAAATCGAATTTTGGAAGCGTAATACGATCCAAAAAAAGCAGGCCGAGGAGTTGACAGCAAGAGCCTTTATTTGGCCTGATACAGATTGGCCCCTTTCGTGGTAAATTCCCC
This sequence comes from Eucalyptus decipiens, assembly GCA_014182575.1. Classification (NCBI taxonomy): domain Eukaryota; kingdom Viridiplantae; phylum Streptophyta; class Magnoliopsida; order Myrtales; family Myrtaceae; genus Eucalyptus; species Eucalyptus decipiens. The sequence goes on from CM024619.1 coordinate 16,780,931, forward strand.
GCCCAACTTCCCCGCTTTGACGCGGCGTATCAAGGCCTCTTCGAAAGTCCGAAAGCATGTCGACATAATATCGACATCCTCCCTCGCCAAATTACCTCAATGTCATCGAACCGTCCGTCGCTGTCCTGTCCATGCCTCGCTGCAAACTAGGACTTCCTTTCTTACTTTCGAAGTTTGCGCAACAATCGGGGAATCCATTGACTTAAAAGCTCGTATGGAATGGGCCACAATGACCTCACTGTTCCTCCAGTAATATCAGCCACACAGCCACGTGCGTACGCTGAATCTTCAAGACAACCTTAAACATCTCAGAAGCCCAACAAGGATAGAAACGTTTGGCACAGGTGAGACACCCCCCGCAACCTACCGGAGGCGCCACGACCTCGGCTGGCACCCCCTCCCCTCCCCGCCGTCGTGAGCGCACGGCCTCGCTCGTTCGATCTCGAGTCATGCGGCTCCTGTGCCTGCTCGCTTTGATCCCGCTCGTCGCGGCGGAGTGCACGTGCGATAAAGATGAGGAGGGAAGCGACAAGAGCCAGGCCCTCAAGTACAAGCTGGCGGCCATCGCGTCGATCCTCGTGGCGGGCACGGTCGGGGTGTGCCTCCCGATCCTGGGGAAGACCCTCCCGGCTCTGCACCCGGAGAGGAGCATCTTCTTCATCATCAAGGCCTTCGCGGCCGGGGTGATCCTGTCCACCGGGTTGATCCACGTCCTCCCCGACGCCTTCGAGAAGTTGACCTCGCCGTGCCTGAGCAAGCGCCCGTGGGGGGAGTTCCCGTTCGCGGGGTTCGTGGCCATGCTCGGCGCCCTCGGGACGTTGATGGTGGACACGGTCGCCACTTCCTATTTCAAGAAGCTGCATGCCGACAAGGCCGGATCGGACAAGAGCGTCGGAGACGAAGAGAGGGCCAGAGAGAACCAAGGTCAAGTAACTGTCCACACGCACGCGACTCATGGCCACTCTCACGGTCCGATATCGACGGACGCGGAGTCGGATCTCCTGCGGCATCGAGTGATATCTCAGGTTGATTCCAGAATTCGCAATCTCGGCACATCGGTCAGTCTCGACTTGTTTTCTATCATGCATATTTTTCAGTTGGCATTCTTCTTCCTGCCTCTGTTAGGTGCTGGAGCTGGGGATCGTGGTGCACTCGGTGATTATAGGGGTCTCACTGGGGGCTTCGGAGAGTCCAAAGACCATCAAGCCTCTTGTTGCTGCCTTGTCCTTTCACCAGTTCTTTGAAGGCATGGGTCTCGGTGGATGCATCACTCAGGTACTTCTTCTCCTTGGTCTTCAAAAATCTTAAAAAAGCAAACTTTCATTCACGTTGAAGTTTATTTTTCTGGATTGAGCCATGTAAAATCAATGTAGTTTTCCAGGAAGAGGAGCTATTGAGTTTGTTTTGTTTATTAGTGAATTTGGGTAGAATTCATTTCCTGAATGCATCCAAAGCATCTGGTTTTTCTTCTTCTTCTTCTTCTTTTTTTCCATTGTCAGCTCGTCGATTCTGGGTTCGTAACGGGTAAAATTTATTCATAAGCCATTTGAGCGCCGACACTGTTGAAATAGTCTTTCGCATTTGAATTCGAAATCAATCCCTTATCATCTCGGAATAACTTTCGACAACATACTGGTTGTCAAAAGAAATCTGAATTGAATCTTAAATCGATCATTGTTAAAGCTAATCTCTGTTTTCTCTCTTTCGCTCATGTAGGCCAAATTCAAGACTCGGGCGACTGTAGTCATGGCACTGTTTTTCTCCCTCACGACCCCGATCGGGATTTGTATAGGGTTGGGAGTCACCACTAAGTATGATGAGAACAGCCCGACGGCGCTCATCGTGGAGGGCATCTTCAATGCTGCATCTTCGGGGATATTGGTTTACATGTCCCTGGTCGATCTTCTTGCTGCTGACTTCATGAGCCCAAAGTTGCAGAACAACGGGAGGCTCCTGTTTGGGACCAACGTGGCTCTTCTCGTCGGTGCTGGGTGCATGTCTCTCCTGGCCAAATGGGCTTGAAGCAAAAGTAAATGGGAAAAAAAGATATCAAACAGACGTTTTAGCTACTTGGAAGTCTCTGGCTTTTTCTTAGTCCTAGGCATTAGTCAATGAACATATATGATTGTTTCGAGCATTTCATGATGTGTTTTTTTTTTTTTTTTTTTTTTGGTGTAATCATGATATTTGAACTTAAAGGAGATGATGATTTTTATATGCTTGTGGAATGAATATCTGAAAATCTTCTGAAGACTGATCTTGGTTTGATATACACGCAAGAGAAGTACCTCGACATAAATGTAAAAGGTTTTTGTTCTTTTCGATGTTGATTTGGTAGTTGCCATCGTCGTTCGTCCACTTCGTTGCATGTTGTCCAATAAATTATCATTGATGAGCTTACTCAGAGAAGAGTACGAAGACCCACGTTCCATGGCCCCTCATCTCATTCACCCTTATCTCCATTTCGCTGCCACTTTTCCATCAAACTCTTCTGCCCTCTTTCTATCTCGTCTGCACAAACCATTGATTCACTCTTCACCCCTCGCGCATCTCCTGTAATCCATCCTTATCTCAAGGCTCATTCCCAGCTCCCTCACCATTTCGGAGGCATAGAATTGCTGCTCCAAGTACGGCAGCACGTGGCGACCAACACGCCATGCCACAGCACACAATACCGTAGGTTTCTTAGTGTGGAATTACACCCGCAATACGACACAAACCCTTCAATGGTTGGATGGGCTAGGATGGCGGTATGACACGCATGGTGTTTGTAGTGAGATAGGGTTTACAGAAGCCAACGATTGCTATAGCTGCAAAATTTCAGAAATATTTATTAAAAAAGTCATGAACCTATTATATTAATATCAATTTAATTCTAAAACTTTTAATTGGATGAATTTACTCTTAAATCTTTTTGCACATTATCAATTAAGTCCATCTAGCAATTTAGGCCATAATTTGTTAACATGGATGTAGGCCATCCTAAGTTATAGCCAGCGAGATCACCTTGGAAAAATTTTTTTTCGAAAGGATAAGTTTGATTTAAGTTGAAAGTCAGTCCAAACCGAAGGGGCTGGGAGAAAAAGATAGAAGGTGGAAAAAAAGGGTTGCAATGTGGCATCACCATGAATTCTCCATTACCATGTGCTCCACTACCATTCGAAAAAGGTAGACTTTGAGACACTTCTCCAGAAGGTCAAGCCCACCGCAATCCTCGATCATTAGCCATCTGAAAGTAATCCGTCTTTGGTCAAAGCCTCAATGGAAAGGATGGAAATTTGCAAGGCGCTGACCTTTCCGCAGCCATCGCCATTATGAAACTGAGATACGAGGATCCGACACGTGGCATACAATTCGATCCCGACCAATAAGATTTAGACGGCTAAATATATTACTTAAACTTTGCTTATTTCAGAGAAGCAATTTTGTTTTTTTAAAAAATACCCCTCGCGTCGCTTATAAAAATAAAGAAAAATCTCGAATAAGGACCTAAAATGTCTATATTTTTTCAAAAGAGGACTTGAAGTGAAATCTGTCTCAAATAAGGACTCAAAGTAGTTATTTAGTATTAAAGAAGGACCTGACTGGTGAACAGATGCATCTCCGATGCATATTTTGGTGACCCGATCAAGGGTATTTTCGTCCAAAAAAATTCTTTTTTCATTTTTCTTTTCCCTTGTTCATCTTCTTCCTCATCTCACCCATGCTTGTCCATGTTCATCATCTTCTTCCTCTTCTCAAGTGACAACATGTGCGTAACAATGTCTTCTTACATTCAGCAACGAACATGAAGATCAAAACTCAAACAAGCGAAAAAGCCTAAGCATGAGCCGACATAAGCTCCGATTGATATTACCATATCATGATTGAAATTTGAAACGGTGCTAGTGTTATAACATAACACGAAAACATCATGAGATTGAACCGATGCTCATGAAATTATATGCTTGTGCAATTAAACCAACACAAAATCACCAAATAAATAGATACGGACAAAAAAGATCACTAGAGATTTACATGATCCGGCCAGAGCATTGGTACCAACTAATCGAAGAATTGAAGTTATAATCGTTCATATGCTCTAGTATTTTCTTTAGTTTGATATTCAAGCCCAAAGTATGAGCTACATATACGCTGAAACAACAACTCCTGCACGTTCTTTCTTTCTTCTTTTTCGTGCGGCGGCTCACTTTCTCAGGGGAACCCTCTCTGTTCGGTTATTTTTATGTATATTTGTATGTGCGGCGCCTTTTCCTAAGGGCTTTCGCAAGAGTCCACACGATCTCGGTCGAACTTGGATAGATATCTCCAACAATAAAAACAAGCACACAAAAGTCCTCCGACCAAAGAAACCGGAGACCCCAAAATTTGCGTGCAGTTTCGTTAGATAATTGAAAAATTATAGGAAAGTAGATCTTCAAGTTCCTTTTCTTTTCTTTTCTTTTCTGTTTTTTTTTTTCTTTTTTGACTAATTCCATTTAACAAATCGATCTACATCCTCTAATCAGATTGGATTTTATAGACGAATTCAAACTCAGGGCAAAATTTAAAAGTGGGTTTAGGCTGAAAAATTATTGAGCTTTAAATGTGAAAATTTCGAGGAATCGCATGTCACCTGAATTCAAAGGAAACAAGTAGACAAGTCGAGATCGCTTCCTGTCCCTCTCTCTTCGTTCATGCTGGGCATGGTGATAGCCCTTAAGGGGAGAAGATGATGAGGAGCCGCCTAGTCAACCTCGCTCATCTCGAACATCGAATGCTAATGCGTCCTTTACACTCATTGGCTCACTACTATGATTTGATATAATATCTAAATCTACCGTATGCCGATTAATTCGGTTCTAATTCTTTTAATTATGCTATCTTAATTCTAAACCTATTGTACAATAGTTAATTTACACGATTACCTCAATGTCATCGAGCTGTCCTTTTCGTGCGTGCCTGCCCTTCGGCACTTTCCCTCTAATGCATTCGGGTTCGCTCAGCAATCCCGGGATCCCACTGGACTCGAATCTCGGATGGAATGGTGCACAATGATCTCAATGTTTCGCCAGTAATCTCAGCCACGCGGCCACGTACGCTCTCCAAGACAACCTTAAAAGTCTCAGAAGACGCCCAGGGATCGAACCCGTCGACGCAGTCGAGACACCCCCCGGAATCTACCGAAGGCGCCACGACCTTGTGAGCGCACGGGCTTGCTTGTTCGATCTTGAGTCATGCGGGTCCTGTGCCTGCTCGCGTTGATCCCGCTCGTCGCGGCGGAGTGCACGTGCGAGAGCGATCCCGAGGAACGCAACAGGAGCCGGGCCCTCAAGTACAAGCTGGCCGCCATCGCATCGATCCTCGTGGCGGGCGCGGTCGGGGTGTGCCTCCCGATCCTGGGGAAGACCGTCCCGGCTCTGCACCCGGAGAGGAGTATCTTCTTCATCATCAAGGCCTTCGCGGCCGGGGTGATCCTGTCCACCGGGTTGATACACGTCCTCCCGGACGCCTTCGAGAACTTGACCTCGCCGTGCCTGAGCGAGACCCCGTGGGGGGATTTCCCGTTCGCGGGGTTCGTGGCCATGCTCGGCGCCCTCGGGACGTTGATGGTTGACACGGTCGCCACTGCTTATTTTAAGAAGCTGCACGCCGACAAGACCGTATCGGACAAGAGCGGAGACGAAGAGAAGGACAGAGAGAACCAAGGTGAAGTACATGTGCACACGCACGCGACTCATGGCCACTCTCACGGTCCGATATCGACGGACTCGGAGTCGGATCTCCTGCGGCATCGAGTGATATCTCAGGTTGATTCCCAAATTCGCAATCTCAGCACGTCAGTCGTCTCGACTTGTTTGCTTATTATCCATATTTTTCAGTTGGCATTCTTCTTCCTGATGTTGTTAGGTGCTAGAGTTGGGGATCGTGGTGCACTCGGTGATAATAGGGGTATCACTGGGGGCTTCGGAGAGTCCACAGACCATCAAGCCTCTCGTCGCTGCCTTGTCCTTTCACCAGTTCTTTGAAGGCATGGGTCTCGGTGGATGCATCTCTCAGGTTCTTCTTCTCTTTAGTCCTCAAAAATCTTAACAAAAGTAAACTTTCATTCATGTTGAAGTTTTATTTTCTGGGTTGAGCTATTGAGCCTGTTTCGGTTATTGGTCAACTTGGGTAGAATTCATTTCTTCAGTGCATCCAAAGCATCTGGGTTTTTTCCAGTGTCAGCTTGTCAATTCTGGGTTCGTAAAGGGTAAAATTTATTCATAAGCCGATAAGATCTATCTAAGCCATTAGACCGCTGACACTACTGAACAAGTCTTTCGTATTTGAATTCGAAATCAATCCCTTATAATCTTGGAATAACTTTTGACTAGATACTGGTTGTGAAAAGAAATCTAAATTGAATCTTAACTCAAATATTGTTAAAGCTAATCTCTGTTTCTCTCTTTCGCTTTGGCAGGCCAAGTTCAAGACTCGGGCGACTGTAGTCATGGCACTGTTTTTCTCCCTCACGACCCCGGTTGGGATCGTTATAGGATTGGGAGTCAGCAACGTGTATGACGAGAACAGCCCGACCGCGCTCGTTGTGGAGGGGATCTTCAATGCTGCATCTTCGGGGATATTGGTTTACATGTCCCTGGTCGATCTTCTTGCTGCTGACTTCATGAGCTCAAAGTTGCAGAACAACGGGATGCTCCTGTTTGGGACCAACGTGGCTCTTCTCCTCGGTGCTGGGTGCATGTCTCTCCTGGCCAAATGGGCTTGAAGCGAAGGAAGCAAATATAAATGGATAAAAAGAGATCAAAGAAACGTTTTAGCTACTTATAAGTCTCTGTCTTTTTGTTAGTCCTGGGCCAACGAGCATATACTATTGTTTCGAACATGTCACGACGTTTGAGCTTAAAGGAGATGATGATTTTTATATGCTCGTGGGAATAAATGTCGGAAAATCTTCTGATGACCGATCCCGGTTGATATCCACGCAAGAGAAGTCCCTCGGCATGATTGTGAAAGAAAAGGTTTCTCTTATTTTCAATGTTGATGTGGTAGTTGGCATTGTCGTTTGTCCACTTCGTCGCATGGATGTCCAATAAATTGTCACTCCTGAGCTGACCCAGAGAAGAGTACGGAGACCCACATACACGATGGCCCGTCATCTCATCCACCTTCTTCCTTTTCTCCATTTCACTGCCGCTTTCCCATCAAACTGTTCAGCCCTCTCTCTGTCTCGTCTGCACAAACCACTGATTCACCCTTCACCGCTCACATATCTCCTGTAGCGCATCTTATCTCAACGCTCAGACCCGGCTCCCTCAGCATTTCGGGAGCCAGCATTGAATTGCTGCTCCAAGTGCGACGGCACGTGGCGACCAACCCGGCATACCATGGCACTCCATGCCACAGGCTCCTTAGTGGGGAATTACGCCCCCAATAAGACACAAACCCTTCAATGATTGGATGGGCTAGGATCATGACATGACACACGTGGCGTTTGCAGCGAGGTAAAATCTACAGAGCCACAACGATTGCTATAGCGCTGAATTTGGCAAGTTGCGAATTTGAACGCAAAAGTATTTGAAAAATATTAAATATATTACATTAGTATCAATTCAATTATAAAACTTTAATTGAGTCAATTTAATCTTAAATCTTTCCACGTTTTGTCAATTGAGTGAATCCCACAATTTAGGTTGGAAAATGTTAATATAGATGTAAATAATGTTAAGCAACATAACTAGCGTTGATGTGGTTCTTTTTTTAATTTTTTTTTTCATGACTCACTTTTGTGGCTGACAAAAGTTATGGCCGGGAGGATTGTCCTCACAAAATTCCTTTTTTTTCTTTTTTTTTTTTTTGCTTTCGAATCGATAAGTTTGATTTGGGTTGAAAATTAGTACAAACCAAAGGGCCTGGAACAAAGAGATAGAAGGTGGAAAGAAAGGGTTGCAACATGAGATCACGGGTGCGCCATTACCATGTGCTCCACTGCCATTCAGAAAAGGGAGACAGTAAGGCACATCTACAGAACGTCAAGCACACCACAAGTCTTGATCATTAGCTATCTGAAAAAAAAATCCGTCTTTGGTCAAAGAAAAAGGATGGAAAAATTGCAACGTGCTCATCTTTCCACAGCCACGGTTTGTTAATCTTCTCGACAAGTGGTGTACAATTCAATCCCAGCCAATATCGTTTTAGATGGCTAAATAAATTGCTTGCACTCTGTTTGTTTCGAGAATAAAAAAGATTTGAAAAATATTTTCTTAAAAATCATTCATTATATCATCTATAAAAATGAATGAACGAAAAATATTCTCATCGTCTACGAAAATATCTAAATATAAATTATTGTACGAAAATGAAGCAATATGAAAGATTATTTTTATGAAAATGCACTTCAAATCATTGAACCTTAAAACATAAGATACAGGTGCATGATATGCGCAAAAATAAGATTGCTTGTGTATTGATTAATCCAACAATTTCATATCAATCAAATCCAAAAATGAACCTGAGTGGCTTCACATGGGAATTGCGAACCCTAATTTGTGAGCTTTTGTACGCATCGCTTATAATTTGGCGATTGTTGGGAGACTCTTGGAAGACAAGGGTGGTTTAAGCTAGTACTTTTCTCCCTTTCTATTTTGCATTTCTCTCCGCATAATTAATAATAATAAAAGTGCATTAGGGTTTAAGAGTTAAAGATAATCTTACTGTACGATAAAGCAAACTCTAAAGGAACTTTCAACCCTAAATTAACATACGATTTGTTTTGATATATCTATTGGATATACATCAATTAATGAGTGTCTCGAAATACTTGTCAACCAACAATTACAGAAAAAAAAATCATCATTTTTCTCATATTTAATGTAGTGAATACTCTGAAAATGGGAATATTGTCAACAAGTATCTAGGCATTCTTAACCAAAAAAAAAAAAAAAAATCATATTATCATTACGTGATTGAAATAGTGATGGTTGTTGAAATATGATGCGAAAACCAAGAGGATTTTGCAATCAAATCAACACAAAATCACCAATGAAATAATTGATGAATAATAAAAAGTCAAAATTAGTGCGGTTTAATCCGAGTGTCGATAAATAAATACTAATCGGAGGGTCAGAATTATAGCCGCTTATGCACTCTAATGTTTCTTATACCTTAGATATTCTAGCCCAGAGCATAAGCTCTACATACGGTGCCCCAGGAACTCCTGCACTGTTCTTTCATTTTTCTTCTTCGTATGACGGCTCGCTTTCTCAAGAAAATCTCTGTTCGTTAATATTATATATTTACACGTGCGGCGCCTTTTAAAAGGAGTCTCCTAACAGCTTTCGCAGGAGTCCCCACAATCTCGGTCGAACTTGGAATAGATATCTCCGGCAATATAAACAATATTTGACCAAAGAAACCGAAGACCCCAAAAAACGCAAGCCCTTTCATTAGGGGGAAATTAGGAAAGTTAAGATTTCTTGAGATTTCTTCCTCTTTAACTGCTTCAGTTCAACAAATTGGTCTATATCCTTTAATCGAATCAGATTTTCATACATAAATTCAAATTCGAGACATAATTTAATAATTAGGTAGGCCCGAAAAGTATCGAGTTTTAGATAAATAGCTTTTAAGAATTGCATACCACCTTAATTCAGAGGAAACAGATCGCCCTCTCTCTCTCCCCACTCGTCGGGTCACCACAATGACATTTTCCCAGCGAGCCGCATGTCCCATCCAGCTGTCTTCCAATCCTCACGGTATCCAAAACTTGTTTTTCAATTACTAATGATACAATCCGCGTAATTTAAGGTTGACCCATGTAGGGTCTCCACGTATCAGATGATGTTGTTGGATATCGAATGTATCACTGACCTGGTGTCTTTATGTTTGGGCTGATGGTGCCGGCAAATCATTTCCCGCAACTTTAAACTTGCATGACGTGTTTTAAACTGGCATACGCCAATAAATCGCGACCAGAGCAGAGGCAATTTCATGATGGTTCAAAGTCGGCGGACCTACCTAGCTAGCAAAGTGTCAAACGCCAGAACAGTCCCTGATCTTGCAATTGCCTCCTTAACAAAATATCTCTGACCACATGTCCGTTACGTTTTGGGTGTCGGTGCCGGTAAATGATCTCCAGCAAATTAAACTTGCACGACGTGTATTAAAGCTGATAGATGCTAGTGAGTAGTGACCATGGCATAGATAATATCACGTTGGCATCGGGGAAAATAGTGCAATGAGTCCCAAAATTTTCGACTTGTTTAATTCATTGTCAAACCCTTACTAGAAAGTGCAATTAAGTCCTAAATCTTTTAATTGATTAGATTAAATTCTAAAACTTCATAAAAAAGGCATTAAGTCCAAAACTTATGTTGAAAAGTGCAATTTAAGAATGCCACAGGCAATTCTTAGGTGACACATAAATAATTTAAGGTATTGCTCATTGAAAGCACTTAATTGTGCTCATTGAGTAATATTCTTAGTTGAATCAATTTAAAGGTTTAGAACTTGATTGCATTTCGTACACAAGTTTAGATATTATTAGCGCAGTTTTTCCCATTAGAGTCAAACCAGTAGACCTTTATGTAACTAGTGGAGTGAGGATGTCAAACATCAAACACTCTTACATCCATCTGCACTATTCCAATGGTAGAATGATCATGCGCGATCTTAAATTCATAATTTATTGAAAGCCATGTGTGTATGGTTGAGCCATGACTAAAACATACAATACCGTGTTGGCGACCACTAGAATAAGACTTCCTATATGTTTGTATGCAAGAATGGGTCACCGATGTCAGGCTTCCAGTTCAATATGAATTAATTACGACAACGATTAAGACAACGATAAAGATATTGACTCAGTTATAGACCCAATACTCATTTACCTAATTATACTATCACCGACGAACAAAATAATTGCCTATCACTCAAAAAACAAGCTAAGTTACGGAATAGTTGAACTTATTGTTCCAGTTATCTAAGCCTAAAATAAGTGGAATTGTCAAAAATAGAATCATATTCACTCATTGTACATGCAGAATCCATTTGATTGCGGATACCATGTTCGTCAATTACGTGAAGTACAATGAAACGAGTAGATGATGGAGGTTCGACTGTGAATGCTTAAGTTTTTGAAAGCGATATGGTGATACATAATTTGAATCATTATAAACGCAATATCTCAAGTCTCACGTTGGACTGGAGACGCCTTGTTGAATGATATGTAAATCAACAACTATCTCAAATGGTCACTACTTTATATGATCATTTGGAGTACCCATTTTCAAAACTTGGCACAATGTGGATAGGGTCATTACATATGGTAGCATTGCCTGATCTTGTCCAGTAGGATGCATGGTTCGTGGACGAACTTGGCTCATACCCCAATTCGCCGAAGGTAAGGACACCACCATATGCGGTTATTCGAATGATAGACTAGGAAATACAATGGATCATACAAAAACGAGGAAAGTTAGGTTGATTTTTTTGGCGGTGTTCAGGGCTTGATAGAATAGCCAACCGATTAAGATTAGATTAGACCGACCACTCATATGGACGTAGTTTGGACAAACTTGTGTGCTAGTACGGATACTCTCTAGTTGCCTTACCTCAAACGCTTCGAACTATTTGTCATCATCCTTTCTTGACATTCCTGCCCGCGAACACCTTCTTTTAATGCTTTCAAGTTTGCATGCCGCAATCTAGACATCCGGTTGACTCAAACTCTTATAAATGGTCGGCCTCACTTTTTCTCCAGTGACCTCAACCATACAGCTAATTGCCAGCAATCGCTATAAACATTTTTAGCACAACTTCATATGGTGCAATTTACCAAAGACACAACCTAGGCACCGTATTGTGAGCACAGATTTTCTCGTTCATCTCAAGTCATGCGGTTTGGCCTCTCATGGCCATTCTCACACTTCGATGTTGATGGAGTCCGACTCGGATCTCTTGCGGCATAGAGTAATATCTGAGGTTAATTCCACTGATCGCAATTTCAACACATCAGTTTGACATCTTTGATATTAATTATATTAATTCTTCCTCTTTTTTGAAATTTGTATTTATGAAATTGTTAAGTGCTAGAGTTGGGGATCGTGGTGCACTCGGTGATCATAGGGATCTCGTTGGGTGCTTCAGAGAGTCCAAAGACGATCGGGCCACTTGTTGCTGCCTTGACCTTTCACCAATTCTTTGAAGGCATGGCCCTCGGTGGATGCATCGCTTTGGTACTCTTTTTTCGTCTTCACATCTGCTTTTAAATTTAATAAATATTTTTTTTATGCATATTGAAGTCCATTTTCCGATTTGAGCCATGTAAAAATCAATGTATTTTTGGGGAAAACCCACTATTTTGGTTTTTGGTCAACTCGGTAGCATTAATTTCCTGAATGCTTCCAAAGATGATAAGGTCTATCTACAAAAGAAGCCATTTGACCACTGACACTGTCAAACAAGTTTTTGATATTTGAAGTTGACATCATTCTCTATCATTTTGGAATAATAACTCAGTGCATTCATATTTTGACTTGAAATTATATAATCGTGTGTTCTGACATTCTTCTACTGCTCATGCAGATATATGTCAACATAAGTTATAACTTATGAAAGACTCTAGTTCTTTTAGGTATCTGTAGAGCAAATCAAAATAAATGGAGCACAACAATCATCCATCCACAGGTCCAAGTGAATGATATATGAACAAGCTAACACCAGAAGGCCTTAAAGGCTTTGTGTCTCTTCCCACTCTCATCAAGACACCTCCAGATCTTGTACAAGCTCTTGTGAATTCAGTTCCTTGCAAACGCTCTTGTGAATTGAGTTTTTTGCGAACGGAAAAAAAACAAATGTGAGAATTTTAATGCTCTCGGAGCATCGTATAATCATCCATCCACTTAAAATTCTCCATATTTACTTCAACCAAAAAAATAAAAAATCTCCATGTTTGCCCTTTGACATGACCTAGAAATTTAACCCCATTCCGCGATTTAATTATAAAAATTGATTGCAGAATTGTAAAATGAACAAAAACAGGATAAGAAATTGATAACAAGATACGAATTTAGCCATGCAAATCAATGTTTAAAGTGATACGGTTGGCCCGTTTGAATTTGTATATGGATGGCAAAAAAAACACTCTCCAATTTGTTTCAACAAAAAGAAAAAATCTCCATATTTGCTTTTTGACATTATCTTTATTATGTATTTAAAATTTAGATTAGAAATTTAATCTGAACGTGATATTGTATTAAATCATAGGAAATCTCTATCTCAAAAGTAGTTCGACTTCGATTGTTTGACGTGTGACGTAAAATAACTCCTCCTTTTGAAGTGACAAAGAACGAAAATAGAAGGATTGACAGCGTATAAATTTAATGTACCAAGAAAGAAGCAAGTCTCTCGGTGATGTATTCACTATTCAAATGCTATCTCTCACCTCCTTAAAATACTAGCCCTATAATTTTATTTCTCCTATACCAAAATTTCCCAAGTTAGAAACATAACCCGAATTCACAATTCAAAAATAAAAATCGATTGCAGAAACGAAATACAAACAAAAATAGGCTGAGAAATCCACGGTAAAATATGGGTTTGGCCATAACATGATACAACTGGCCCTTTTAAATCTCAATATTTATTATTTGTTTTGATCAGAAGAATAAACAAAATCTCCATAGTTGCCTATTTGACATTATCTATTTGAGGTATTTTCGGTCGCTACTTACCTAATATTCATCGAACTAGTTGCCGCTATCTGGCTTTTACATCAGTTCTCATGAATACTTTCCGTTTATGCTTCTAAGTTTAGGCAACAGCGTAGACCTCCATTGGACTCTCTAGACAATGACCTCATCTTTTCTCCACGAATGTCATTGTAAAATCTCCCCACAACCTTGAAGTCTCGGAAGCCGCAAGGAAAAGACATTCGACGCCTTCGCATAGTGCAATCTACCAAAGTAAAAACCCTAAACTAGAACCCCCACTGTTAAGCACAAATTCGTCCTTCAATCTCCGTCATGAGGCTTTTGTGCCTGCTTGCGCTGATCCCGGTCGTCCTCGGTGATTGCACTCGCGAGAGTGATAGCGAGGACCGCAACAAGGGCGAGGCCCTCAAGTACAAGATAGTGGCGATCGTGTCCATCCTCGTGGCGAGCGCGATCGGGGTATGCCTCCCGATCCTTGGGAAGAGGGTTCCGGCTTTGCACCCGGAGAGAAGTATCTTTTTCGTCATCAAGGCCTTTGCGGCCGGAGTGATAGTGTCCACCGGGTTCATTCACGTCCTCCCGGATGCCTTCAAGAACCTGACCTCCCCGTGCCTGAGCGAGACCCCGAGGGGGGAATTCCCGTTCGCAGGGTCAATGTCCCGAGAGCGGCCATCATCGCCACAATTCCCTGTGCCTATTGAATGATATATAAGCTAATACTTACCTTCAAATGGTCACCACCTTACGTCGTTTCCGAAGTACTCTTCGGACTAGGCTTATACCTGATTCAATAAGGGCCTGGACACCTTGTAGGCATCTAGGGTGTCAAAGAGGAGCAGTAATAGACCAAACCATGCAAAATAGGGGAGTATCAATGGGTAATTCATGCCTATAGTTCTTGAGGCCAAAGAGCTTGTACAATATCAAGCCCTATGAGAGGTCCATGTTACAGCCTAATAAATTGATGCGTTCTAGAAGTTTTCCGAACAAAGGGCCATGGCCCATCTATGAGCAAGCTACCCTCTAGCTTCTCGAAGCTTTGGAGTTTTCTTGAGTGTTTTAGAATGCTCCTCAAAAAGAGACAATGTGGTAATTGTACATTTATGTAATGATTGCCGGAAATTTAAACCCCACCATCAGATCAAAGAAGAGATCTACGGCTACTATTAACCCCGTACTTGTGTATATATAGGGGCCTCTTCCACCTAAATTGTATTATCTCATTCACATGTAAAATACTATCTAGAACTTCTCTCTCTACGCACGGATTAGGATTCGTTAGATCAATCTCTCTAAGCACGGATTAGGAACTGTTAGATAAATCGACCGTGACATCCAGGCAAATGATATATGAACAAGCTACTAGACTAGAGGAAACAACTAAGAATACAAACACACCGAAAATAAAAACACCAGAAGGCCTAGAAGGCTTTTTGTGCCTGTCCTCACTCTCATCAAGACAAAAGATCTTGTGCAAGCTCTCTCTATCCTTACACGGATTCTCCTTTTTCCCTTGTTTAATCCCCTCCAATCACAATAAGAAAAAAAGAAAAAAAAAAACGAGTGTTTTTTAGGTGCTATTGGAGCATCGTATCCATCCACTTAAAATTCTCCATATTTGCTTTCGACAAAAAGAAAATCTCTACATTTATTCCACTTAAAATTCTTTATAAATAGTCTTATACACACACGAAAAAAAAATGGTTGAATGTGGAATAGCATACTTATCTCGTATGGTCTTTGGTCGATGCCTTGCTTATAGAGTCAGTGATTGCTATAATTGCTGAATTTGACAAGACGCGCGTTTGATCTCTTAATAGATATTGATATAGCAGTATTTTTGTTTTATTTATGATAGAGGAGATTGTGATTCCATGAAGAAAAGGAGCAACACATTAAAATTCTTTTCCTTCTTAAGTGGGAGAAAGAAGTGAGATCTACATAAGACTTAATCTGGCAACAAATGCAACTCTACGCCACTCAACATAAGCAATTTTCTCAACTCCTCACACCTCAGCAAGCTCAACTCACAAGAAGGCAAAGCAGACTAAACAGCATTACATAAACTTAATATGATCCATACAGTTTAATGGAACTTAAAATGATCCATATAGTTTAATGCAAAAGAGAAACATCCCAATACAAAAAATATTCTCAACGCAGGAGACCGAAACATACTTTAACATCGCAAAAGTTGCATTTGCTTAGAAGATAAACATAAGATAAACAAGCATGTACATCCTAGCCTATAGTGATTAGCCATTCTCATCTTTTGGAGAAGCATTTTCAAATTCAAAAAAGAGATGAATGTTCTCAAGGCCCTTCACAATTTTCTGCATAATTTTATTCTATCCACAAAAGGAAATGGAAAGAACTCTCGCAATTTACTGCTAGATAACCCAGAAAAGCTAAAATGGAGACAACATCTAGCAATTTGTTCATAATTATTGTACAATTTAAACCTTTCATAGCAATGGAGCTCGTTGAAGTATTTCACAGCCACACTATGACAAAAAATGTAAATGTGCTATAATATCATTGACGAGATAGATTGGCAGCAAATGCCAAATCTAGTAGTAGAGATAAAGCATGATTATTCAATTTGTGATTTTGGAAAGTGTGCTTTGACTCTCATGTTCTTTTGGTGAAGTTTCAATTTAAATGGGGGAATTGTGAAGTTTAAGTGTGAACAAGAGTTATGGAGGAGAAAGAAATAGGAGTGGATAATTTATTTTATTTTATTTTATTTTTGAGAAATTTCCCTTTTTAAATGGGAAGCTTATGAGAATCACATGTCACCTCAATTTAGAGCAAACGAACAGGGGTGATGACCTCCTTCTCGTCTCCCTCTCCTTCCTCCCCACAATTATGTCAAACACGATGATAGCGTTTAAGTCGACCACGTTCATCTCGACCATTGAGTGCCATGTCATCCATTACACCTGTCGCCTCATATTATAAAACTCGTTTTACAATTAATTACAACACAATCGAAATAGTTTAAGAATTTACCCATTTATAATCAAATCCTACACCTTTTAAGCGATTTAATTAAGGGTGTGTTTGTTTTGCGAAATACAATTTTCAAGAAAACATTTTTCTCATTTTCTATCGTTTAGTTCATTTAGGAAAATGAGTCAACGGAAAATGTTTTTCAAGTCAATAGAAAAGATTTTCATTCCAAAGCTTAAATTCAGGAAAACAATTTCTATTTTAAAAGAACTGGAAAACTTTTTTCAAAATATTTTAAGGTCCTTGCTTATTGAAAAATTCATTATTAAAAAAATTCTAATTAAAAACTTTGAATTTGTTATTATCATATATTTTCTTTTCTTTTTTTCTTGTTTTCTCTTTTCTTTCTTTGCTTGTGAACGTAAATCCTAACTCCTCCTCCCCTCTCTCCTTCTCCTTCGTCCCCTCCCTTTTGTCACCACCGCCTCCTCCAACCCTAGCCCCTCCTGCGCTCCCGTTGGCTTCGCTCCCTCTCTTCCTCTTCATCGGCATCTTCTGCACCTTCATTCTCGAATGGATTCGGCTCCCCGCCGGCGACTTCGGCACCGATGCTCTTCGGTACGCTATCGTCGGTCACGTCTGGAGGATTGTCACCCTTTGGAATGGCTCAGCTTGCCGTGAGCTCTAGTCTGTCGCCGTTTGCATTGAGTTCCCCTTTGCCATTGTTTGCCTTGTTGGGGAGCTCTGCTGCTTCTCTGTTTGGTGCGCCTGCGCCTTCTTCCAGTGCGAGCCCAAGTTCATCCTTGTTTGCAACGCGTGTGCCTGCGCCTCTGGCATGGTTAAGGCTCGCTGACTTGTGCCTGTGCTTGGAGCTTGGCCGAGCTTTGGTGGACGGAATCGTTGCAGAGGGAGGTGAGGTCGTCGAAGATGGTGGTGATGGCGGTCGACAGGAGGAAGGAGCGTTAAAAAAATAAGAATGAGATAATACAATTTAGGGGAGAAGGGAAAAAGGAAAAAATAAATAAAAAATAAATATTTATTTAAGAAATTGATTTTTTTTTTTTTTTATCTAAGAGAAAGCATTTTCCAATGAGGTCCAAACAGGAAAGAACGTTTTCAATTATATATACCAAACAAAAGAAAACTAATCATATTTCCAGAAAGTATTTTCAAGAAAATATTTCCTTAATTATTGAGTTTTTCATTAAACAAACTCACCCTAAAACTTTAATAAAAATGAATCAAGTCCTATACTTCTATAGAAAAGTTCAATTTTAGGGATGCCACGAAGGCAATTCTTAAGTGACACATAGACAATTTCATGTATTGATCATTGAGAGGATTTGACTACATTTTTTGAAAAACACACAAAGCTAAATCGAACAAGAGAAATGTTTAGAATTTGATTGCATTCTATACAAAAGTTTAAGGACTACCAATCCAATTTTTCCAATTAGCGTTAAACCCAGTAGGTGACACTACATAGCTAGTAGAGTGACCTTAGAAATGTCTCTGCTCTTACATCTATCTACGCTTTTCCAATGGTAGAATAATCTTGCACGATCGTAGACTAGTACCATACATTTTAAATCTTTGTGGGTATGGTTTAACCACAACTAGAACATACAATATTGTGTTGGCGTCAACTCAAATAGGACTATCTATACGCTGGATGCATGCAAGAACAGGTCACCAATATCGGAGTTTAGGTTCAATAAATGAAATCAATAATATATGGTATTATCTTATTTGAATTAGTAAAAATGTCTTATCCCAAGTCCTAATTGGACGGGAGAGACCCTATCGAATGATATATAAGCTAATACTCGCCTTTAAATAGGCAACCCCTTATGTAGTCATTCGAAGTACTCTTTTCGGACTAGGCTCGTACCTAATCCGACAGGGCACGGATACGTCGTAGGCTTCTAGAATGTCAGAGGGGAGTAAGGATAGACCGAACCACACATAATTGAGAGAGTATCAATGGATAACACATGCCTACAGTTCTTGACGGGAAAGAGCTTGTCCAATATCAAGCCTCGCCTCGGATGTGAGAATGCCATGTGAATGATATATGAGCAAGCACATAGACTAGTGCCTCTTACTTGGTCTCCTTAGCTATAATGAAAAATGAAAGGCCGAAAGAAAGAATGAATCACATATGAACACGAGGACCAACTAAGACTAAAAGCACACCGAAAATAAAGACAGGCCTAGAAGGCTGTATTAAGCATGCTTCTTTGACAGAAAACAAACTATTTTTCCCTCCAATCACAAAGGTGAATTGAGTTTCTTGCAAATCGAAAAAAAAAAATGAGAGATTTTTAGATACTCTCGAAGTATTGTATAATCATCCATCCACCTAAAATTCTCCATATTTGCTTCAAAAAAAAAAAAAAAAAAAAAAAAAACTCTATGTTTGCCTTTTGACATGATCTATTTGAGGTACTTAAAATTCAAATAAGAATTCAGCTGAATTCACAATTTAAAATTAAAAATTGATTGTAGAAATCTAATACGAACAAAAACAGGCTGAGAAATAAATAACTAGATACGAATTGGCTATATAAATCAATGTTTAAAGCGATACGATTGGCCCCTTTCGAATCTTTGTATTGATGACTGAAAAAAAAAACCTCTATATCTGCTTTGACAAACAAAAAATCTTCATGTTAGCCTTTTGATATGATCTATTTTAGGTATTTAAAATTCAAATTAGAAATTTAACCTGAATTTGCAATTTAAAAATAAAACTTGGTTGCAGAAATGTAATTTGAAAAAAAAGAGCAGAGAAATTAAAACATGATATGAATTTGGCCATATAAATCAATGTACAGCATGATACGATTGGCCTCTTATGAATATCCATATTTGCCTTTTGACATTATCTGTTTTGGGTATAGAAAATTCAAATTAGAAATTTAACCCAAATTTGATATAATATTTGAACCACATGAAATCTCTATCTCAAAAATAGTATTATTTGACATGTGATGCAAAATAATCTTCTGCTTTTGAAATGAAGAACGAAAATAGAAGGATTGACAGCTTACATATTTAATATACCTAGAAAGGAGCATCTCTCCTTGATATATTCACTATTCAAACGTCATCTGTCAACTTCTTAAAATATTAACTGTATATTTAATTTCTCTCATACTAAATCTTTCCAAATTAGAAATACAACCTGAAACTACAATTTAAAAATAAAAATCAATTGTAGAAAGGCTGAGAAATCAATGCCAAAATACGGACTTGGCCATAACGTGATACGCAATTAGTCCCTTTTGAATCTCAATATTTGTTCCGACCAAAAGAAGAAAAAAATCTCCATAATTGCTTATTTGACACTATCTATTTTAGGTATTTAAAATTCAAATAATGTCGACATAGTATCTACACTCTCGGTCGCTACTTTCCTAAAATTCATCAAACTAGTTATCCCTATCTGGCTCTTGCATCACTTCCCATTAATACTTTCCCTTTGTGGTTCCAAGATTGGGCAACAGTGTAGACATCCACTGGACTCTCCGAACTATGACCACAGCTGTACCGTAAATCTCCCACGACCTTAAAGTCTCAGAAGCCCCGAGAATAAAAACATTCGACACAGCTCGCACAGTGCAATCCACTAAGAATCCAAACCTTAGGCTCCCCCATTGTAAAGCACAGATTCGTCGTTCAATCTCAAGTCATGAGGCTTCTGTGCTTGCTCGCGTTGATCCCGGTCGTCCTCGGTGATTGCACATGCGAGAGCGATAGCGAGGACCGCAACAAGAGCGAGGCCCTCAAGTACAAGATAGTGGCCATCGTGTCGATCCTCGTGGCGAGCACGGTTGGGGTGTACCTCCCGATCCTCGGGAAGAGGGTCCCGGCTTTGCACCCGGAGAGAAGTATCTTTTTCATCGTCAAGGCCTTTGCGGCCGGAGTGATACTGTCGACCGGGTTCATCCACGTCCTCCCGGATGCCTTTGAGAACCTGTCCTCCCCATGCCTGAGCGAGACCCCGTGGGGGGAATTCCCGTTCGCGGGGTTCGTGGCGATGATGGCCGCTCTCGGGACGTTGATGGTGGACACTCTTGCGACTTCTTATTACAGGAAGTTGCACGCCAACAAGGCCGGACCGGACAAAAGCGCCGAAGACGAAGAGAAGGGCAAAGAAAACCAAGGTCACGTCCATGTGCACACGCACGCCTCTCAGGGCCATTCTCATGTTCCAATGTTGACAAAGTCGGATGGGAGCTCCTCCGATCTCTTGCGGCATAGAGTAGTATCTCAGGTTAGTACCGTAATTCGCAATTTTCTGCACGTTAGTCGTCATATGACTTGCTTGCTACTATTTATTTTTATTTATTTTTGGTTTGTGTAAAATCATGATCGCCAAGCATATTTTTCACATGGGATTGAGTTCGAATATGAGTGAAAACTGAAAACTAATTCTATTAGTACTTCTTCCTAACATGGTGAGGTTCCAATTTTGAGATTTGTGGTTTATGACATTGTTAGGTGCTAGAGCTGGGGATTGTGGTGCACTCGGTGATCATAGGGATCTCCTTGGGAGCTTCGGAGAGTCCCGAGACGATAAAGCCCCTTGTTGCTGCCTTGACTTTTCACCAATTCTTTGAAGGCATGGGCCTCGGCGGATGCATCACTCAGGTACCCTTTTCTTTCCTTCATATCCCCGATCTGCTTTTGAATTCGATAGGAGTATTTTTCATGCATATTGAAGTTTTCTTTCATGCCGAATGTGCTGTGAAAATCACTGTATTTTCCAGGAAAAAGGTATCTGAACATGAAGCCGTTTTGGCCACTGACACTGTTGAACAATGTCTTCGATGTTTTGAGTTCGAAATCAGTCTCTATTATCTTGTTGGAGTAAAAGCTCTTGTGCATCAAGTTTATCAAAACTAATGTCTATTCTCTCTCTCTTGCCTTTTGTAGGCCCAGTTTGAGTCTCGGGCGAGCGCGATCATGGCACTGTTTTTCTCCCTCACGACCCCAGTCGGAATCGCTATAGGGATCGGAATCAGCAATGTGTACGACGAGAGCAGCCCGACCGCCCTCATCGTGGAGGGCATCTTCAACTCTGCATCGTCGGGGATATTGATCTACATGGCCCTAGTCGATCTTCTCGCCCCTGATTTCATGAGCCCCAAATTGCAGAACAGCGAGAGGCTCCTGTCGGGGACCTTTGCAGCTCTTCTCCTCGGCGCTGGCTGCATGTCTCTCCTGGCCAAATGGGCTTGAAGCGAATTCGCTTGTAATGAATACATCCTGTCTGATACGTGCACAAACAGAAGTCCCTTGATATTAGTTGTAATAAAAAAAGCGATATTCTTTTGCATTCAATGGCGGTTTCGCGAAAACCTTTTGCATCCAATGCCGGGGGAAGAAGAATGCTTCGCTTCTTCTCGTTCACCTTCTTCCTCATCTCTCCATCTCGCCGCCGCTTTCCATCAAACTCCGGAGCCCTCTCTCCGTCTCATCGGTGCAAACCATTCGATTCGCTCTCGGCCCTCGCATCTCTCTTGTAATCCGTTTTGCTGCTCCGAGTTCAGCGGCCACGCGGCAAGCGACACGCCGTACCGAAGAGCTCTCTTGTATGGAGTTCCGCCCTTAGTTTGACACCAACCCTCCGACCGCCGGATGGGCTAGGACCGCCGCCTGCAGAACCCGACCGATCACTATCCAGACCATGAACGTCCATTCCAAGAACCCGCTGGTACATGGAATTTTTTTCTGTTTCCCCTTATTGATCCCCTCCGACCACAGACGAATTGAGTTCTCGCGGATGGAGAAAACAAAATAAGAGACTTTTAGGTGCTCCTAGAGCATTACATAACCATATGATTAGGTATACCTTAGAGTCATTTGTTCATGTTAGCACCAATCATATCACTTAGGACGACGGGCATTTACATTAGCTATTTCCGATCAAAATTGGTCGAATGGACTCAATTGGCAAAAAGTAAAAAGATTTAGGACTCTATTTTCAAAATTAAAATGGTTAGGATTAAATTAGCAAAGTCGCAATAATTTTAAGACTTTTTGGACAATTTTCCCCGTTTCCACATCAGCAATTTAACCAATGTCAATGAAAGGTAGATTTGTCGAAGGTACACCGACTTGAGATTTTCTATGATGCAAAAATTAATTTGAGATAAATGTGGTACATATGTATGAATTTAGGAACTTGGGAGTATTAATTATTGGGGTATGGTTCATATTAATTAGGAAAGCACAGGATTCAACTTTTACTTTCTATCTCGTTGTGCTTCACGCCGAATCCTAACATTAATCCTATATATAGGGGTAAACCCAAGCAAAACAAATCGACACAGGAAATGTAATACGAACAAAAACGGGCTGAGAAATTAATGACAAGACACGAATTTGGCCACTTTTAATCTCCATATTTCCCGATGCACGTTGTGTATTATAGGTATTTAAAACTCGAATCATGTCGACATAGTACCAACACCCTCCCCGGCTTAATTTGAATTAATCCTTACCTTTTGTCACTGTCCTTGTTTCTACGTCACTTCCCATGAATGCTTTCAGGTTCGCGCAAAAGACATCCATTGAACTCGAAACTCTTATAAATGCTCAAAAGATTACCCCACTTCTTCCAGTAATCGCAACAGTGCCGCTATCCCGTCCATTCAACCGCCAAAGAATCCACTCGAATCCTCAAAACTCTTATAAATTGCCGAGCGATGACCTCACGTTTTCTCCACTAATCACCACGATAATCCATTGGAATCCGACTCTTAAAAGTTGCTCAGCAATGACCTCACTCTTTCTCCAAGAACCTCAACGATACTCCTATATATCAATACCTCCATGAACCTAGTAGTCTCGGAAGCCCAAGGATAAGAAACATCTAACACAACTTGTTTTGCCGAAGGTAAAACCTAGGCACCCCATTGTGAGCACAAATTTGTCGTTCAATCTCAAGTCATGAGGCTTTTGTGCCTGCTCGCATTGATCCCGGTTGTCCTCGGCGATTGCGCATGCGAGACCGATAGTGAGGACCGCAACAAGGGCCAGGCCCTCAAGTACAAGCTAGCCGCAATAGCCTCGATCCTCGTGGCAGGCGCGATCGGGGTGTGCCTCCCGATCCTCGGGAAGACGGTCCCGGCTTTGCACCCCGAGAGAAATATCTTTTTCATCATCAAGGCCTTTGCGGCCGGGGTGATACTGTCCACCGGGTTCATACACGTCCTTCCGGATGCCTTCGAGAGCTTGACCTCACCATGCCTGAGCAAGACCCCCTGGGGGGAAATTCCCATTCGCAGGGTTCGTGGCGATGATCGCCGCCCTTGGGACATTGATGGTGGACTCTCTCGTGACTTCTTATTACAAGAAGTCTCACATCGACAAGGCCATGTTGGACAACTATGTGGAAGGTGAAGAGAAGGCCAGAGAAGACCAAGGTCACGTACACGTGCACACACATGCCTCTAATGGACATTCTCACGGGCCGAAGTTGACAAACTCTGACTTGAACTCCTCAGATCTCCTGCGGCATAGAGTAGTGTCTCAGGTTAACTCTGTGATTCGCAACTTATGCACATCAGTCGTCTTGACTTACTTGCTACTATTATCTTTTCGTTATGGCTTCAGTAAAACCATGATGGTCATGCATATTTTTCAGTGGGATTGAGTTTGAATTCGAAATTACTTCAATTAATTCTTCTTCCTAATACGGTGATGTTCCAACTTTAATATTTGTGGTTATGACATCGTTAGGTGCTAGAGTTGGGAATTGTGGTGCACTCGGTGATAATAGGGATCTCGTTGGGAGCTTCGGAGAGTCCTAAGACAATTAGGCCTCTTGTTGCTGCCTTGAGCTTTCACCAATTCTTTGAAGGCATGGGCCTCGGTGGATGCATCAGTCTGGTACTCCTTTTTGTCCTCAATCTGCTTTTGGATTTCATAAAATCATTTTTCATGCATGTTGAGGTTTTCTGATTTGAGCCATGTCAAATCAATGTATTTTTCAGGAAAGGGGGCTATTAAAGCAACCACTATTTTGGATTTTAGTCAACTGGATAGCATTAATAACCCAAAAAATTGGGTAGCATTAATTTCTTGAATGCTTCCACAGATGATAAGGTCTACCTCCAAAGTAAGCCATTTGGGTGAACCTGTTGAACAAGTTTTTGAGATTTGAATTTGAAATCAGTCTCTATCATCTCGCAATAATAAGTCAGTGTATTCACTTTTTGGCTAGAAGTACCTTGTTGGCTCCTTATATGGATCATTGCATATTAGAAATTTAAATTAACTCTTGATTCAATCTGTGTGTTCTGACATACTTCTACTGCATGAGCAGATGAATCTCAAATCTGATTTACCTTAGAAAAGACCCCATTCTCTTAAAAAATTGTAAAACAACCAAAAGGATCGACCATTTCTCTCAATGGTACCCAAAAATAACAATTATCACCTTAGATCTAAATTCACGTAACTTCCTAAACAAATCAAAAGGTGGCAAATTACCAAAAGTTCTTAGTGATTGCCTATATATAATCGTCCAACTACCTCCACTACATCTCTCTTTTGCTTTGGCAGGCAAAGTTTGAGACTCGGGCAAGCGCAATCATGGCAATGTTTTTCTCCCTCACAACCCCAGTTGGGGTTGCTATAGGATTGGGACTCACCAGTGTGTATGACGAGAACAGCCCAAAGGCGCTCGTTGTGGAGGGCATCTTCAATGCTGCATCTGCAGGGATATTAATTTACATGGCCCTGGTCAATCTTCTTGCTGCTGACTTCATGAGCCCTAAGTTGCAGAACAACGGGAGGCTCCTGCTTGGGACCTATGTAGCTCTCCTTCTCGGTGCTGGTTGTATGTCTCTTTTGGCCAAATGGGCTTGAAGCAAATATGCTTGCAACGATAGATACTGTCTGATATACACACAAGAAGTCCCTCGACATAAATCGTAATAAAAAAGCGATAGTTTTTGCATACAATCGTGGTGGAAGAAAAATTCTTGGCGATAATTTTTGCATCCAATGCAGGTGGAAGAAAAATTCTCAGCAGACGTCCTTTTTTCCACCGTCGATTTGGTAGTTGTAGCTGTCATTTGCCCGCTTCATTGCATGCTGTCCAAAATCTCACTAATCAGCTGACCCAGATAAAAGTATGAAGACCCACCTTCCATGGTCACCATCCTACATTTTGCCTTCATCTCCTTCACCTTCTTCCTCATCTCCATCTCATTGCCGCTTTCCATCAAACTCTTGAGCCCTCTCTCAATCTCATCTGCACAGACCACTGATTCGCTCTCAGCCCTCACATCTCTCCTGTAATCCATCCTTATCTCAACGCTCAATCCCAGCTCCCTCACCATTTCAAAGGCATTGAATTGCTGCTCTGAGTACAGTGGCCACGTGGCGACTGGCACGCCATACCAAAGGCTTTCCAGTATGGAGTTCCACCCGCAGTGCGACACAAAGCCTCCAACTGCCGGATGGGCCAGGACCGCCACCTGTGGAGCCCAACCGATCACTCTCCCAACTGTGGCCGTCCGTTCCAAGAAACCTTCGGGCAAGGCGGCCTCAGGATTGGTGTAATCACTGGGGTACCCCATCTTGCCTTTTGGCGGAGGACGACGTAGGGACCACACAAACCTATACCCACATTGCTCCAGTGCGCATGCAATCTCTCTCACTTGATCCACACTAAAGCTTCCCATGCTCCCGAAGCAAAGGAACACGACTGATGCTGGAGGCTGATCATCCAACCAGCAGATGAGATCCTCCCCCTGTCGATCATCACTGGAACCCACGTGAGCGTCGCCCTTGAGGTCTAGTATGGGTCCCACCGGGTACACCGATGGGATTTCACTGTTTGCAAAGGATTTGACAGCATGGCATTCCAGCTCCAAAAATGTATTTACCAGTATGCCCTTTGTTTCTTTGAATCTCTGAAACTGATCCAGTATCACCATGGACCAATCTCTGTTTAGCACCACAGAGGGCAGGACTTTGGCTGGAACTGGGTTGATGCAACTCGGGATCATCAGCTCAGTATCCGAGTCTTTCAGCTCAGTGATGTCTTGGCTATGGACATCACGAAGGGTTTGGAGATGGAGCATAAGACCAAGAGCACCAGCACTTGAAGTGTAAAAGACATAAGTGGGGACTCCAAACTCATTGGCAATGTCAATCATCGTCGTGCAGAACATGCCAATCACGAAAGCTGCAAGTCTCGGCTCCTCAGGGCCTGACTCAGAATGAGCAAACTGCGTGGCCACCTTTTTGACATGGGGTTTCTGGATTTGTATTAGGGAGGTCAAGAAGTTCCCTTCCAAGGAAGGTTTCTGTTCAGGAAGGGTAATGAACTTGATGCGGCCATCAATGGAGGAGGAAGAAGAAGCAAGAGAGTCAGCATAGGTGGTGATTTTATTGTCAAACGGCAGTGTGATGATGAATATTGTGGCTGAGAGGCGGTGGTCTCTTTGGACAAGGAGCTTGGCGACTTCAACAGCGGGTACAAGTTGACCGATGCCAGGTGAAGGGACAAATACCAGCTCTCCCCTCTTCATTGTTATAGAAAATTGATCTTATCTTTTCTCTTCTCTCAATCCTGAAATTGCCATAGAGTATTGATGTTATGGATAAGAAAGAGGACAAGATAGCACATGTGGTCCTGAGAGGTTCTGATCTGTGTGGTGAAGATAAAGCTTCTGGAAGTCCAATAATTTAAAATGTTAAAAGACAGTTTTTTCTTCTTTTAATTGGAAAAAGGACAAGAAAATTGCTTCTGCTGGCAGTAGTCATGTTACTTTGTATCACAGGTAGAGAAAAACTCACAAGCATATAAATTATGAGAAGTGGATATTCTGCCAACTTACAGATTATGTTACAAAAAATGGTGCAATGAAGTTAATCTCAGTTGGAGGAAGAAGAAACCTTTCCCCCAAGTGCCAGGATGATGATTGTACGTCATTTCTCACTTGGCTCATAGATAGAACATGGGCCTCATCTATTAACAAAAGATAAATGGTAAGATTATACACAGATCACGACTAAAGGATAAAGAGGCCATTTATGGAAAATAAATCAAGCCTTTCCAGTTTACCTTTAGTCATACAGGGTTGGGAAAAATGTGCAAAGTCGAGCTGAAGGCGTGTCCTCTCTTGAAAAATTTCAATCAATATTAAATGTATTTAAATCCTCCCACAGAATTGGAATGAACATAGTCATTGATAACCAACCTGTGTTGTTTGGCATTGGCATTGTTTTTTGCATTGGCTCCGATAACTTCAAGCAGTTCATCTACCTTGCTTGCATTGGCTACATTAATCCTCATCAGCAGACTCAAGGAGCAATAACCATGAAGGTTTCTGACATAAAACTACTCCAGAAATCTGAGTGAAGCAAAATTCAGGTTCAACACTTCCAAGCACACAAAACAAACTCTCCCTTGAAGAATAGACATAATGTTCTGGGAGGGCGGATATATAATAGGAGAATAAAAGGTCCGGTTGCCAGCTGTCTGCATTTTCATGGAGATAGAAGACCAAATATGTGATAATCAGAGACAATCTTGGGCCACCCTCATCTCGTCACTTATTTTATTCATATACCTCAACATGATCAGGATCAAGAGAAGGCCTATAACCAGCTTTTCTCATTTCCGTGGCTAATCCATCCAACGTACTATATATCTCATCACATTGGGCATGACCTTGATCCTTTGATAGAAAATAGTTTATGGTGCCTGCTATATCAATCCAACTACATCCAACCTCCTTTCTCAGACCCTTTTCCCTCATCTCTCCCCTCAACCTATCAACGCTCTCCCAGTTGCCTTCCTCCGCTTGTAAATTTGAGAGCAAAACCTGATAGCCTGAACTGTTGTTCCCTATCCCAAGTTCAATCATCTTTCTCGCAACACTTTCCCCAATTTCAAAATGTCGATGAATTTTGCAGGCTCCCAGAAGTGAACCCCAAATTGCCAACTTATTACCATCTTCACCCAACTCATTGACAAACTCAAATGCCTCTCTCACTCTCCCAACTCTCCCTAGCATGTCAGCAATGCAGCAGTAATGCTCAGTTGATGGCTGAATTTTATATTCCCTCTCCATTAATCTGAATATCTGAAGGCCTTCATCAACTAAACCAGCATAACTACACGCAGACAGCACTGCAACAAAGGTAATTGCATCGGGTTCAATGCCAAGCCCTTTCATTGAGTGAAATAATGAAACAGCTCTCTCACCCATCCCGTGCTGACCATAACCGAGTATCATGGTGGTATATGTCACCGAATTTTTCTTGGGGGTCCTTCTGAAGGCATTTTCAGCATCTCTGATGACACCCAACTTGGAGTACGTGTCAATGAGAGCAGTATCCACAAAGATGTTTTGGTCCAGAAAGTTGCGAACTAAGAATCCATGGAGTTGCTTACCGAAACTTATACTTCCAATGGAGATACAAGCAGGAAGAACTGATGCTATTGTAACGGCATTGGGCATGACTTTTTGCTCAAGCATCCGTCGCAAAATCACGAAAACTTCTTCAGTCAGTTCATTTTGAGTGTACCCAGAAATCATAGCATTCCATATAGCTTGATCTCTAGCATTCATGTAATCAATGTTGAAGATTTGTTCTGCAGTCCTAATCAATCCACATTTAGCATACATGTCTATGAGATAGCTACCCATTCCCTCAAATTGAATCCCATTCCTGAGAAGATATGCATGAACCTCCTTGCCAATGCGTTGATTCTTCAGATTCGATGCTGTGGAGAGTAAAGCAGTTACCGTCACAGGATCAGCCATAAACCCTTGTTTCTGCATCTCATAGGCAAGCATCAAACCTTCATCATCCAGCCCATTCTGCACAAAAGCAGAAATGACTGTATTCCACGAGACAATATCTCTCTGCAGCATCTTATCGAAAACCTTAAATGACGTCTGAACTGAATTGCACCTTGAATACATTACTATCACTGCATTTAATATGTTAACGGGCAATACTGTGAACCTCTTAATCAAATAGGCATGAAGCTGTAAAGCTAAGTCCAATCGTTGCAACTGTGAAACAGCCATTAAAACTGAGAGAAAAGTTACATCATCGAGGTCCATCTGCTCTGAAGCCAAAGCTTGAGCAAAGAGCTCAATCCCTTCAGCTGGACAATCATTCTGAACATATGCACAAATCATCGTGTTCCACACTTCTGTGTTCTTCTCAACACAATGATCAAAAATCTGCCTAGCGATATCAAGGAACCCAAGCTCTGCATACATAAATACAGCTGAACTGACAACAAACAAGTCGTTCACAAACTCATCTCCCGACTTTAGAAGAAACCCATAAAACACATTGGCCAACTTTCTCTTCCCAACACCTGATATGGCAGGGAAGATATTAACGAAACTGACCGGACTTGGCCTTATTCCAGTCTTCATCATTGTCCGAAAATGCTTAACCGCATCCATATACCTCTCAGTCTTTACATACCACGAAACCAATGTATTCCAAGAAACCACATTTCTCCTACGCATCGTATCGAAAACTCTCCGCACTGGATCATTCACACTGTAGTCGGAATCCATCAAATAACCCACATCATTCTCCGCACTGTTCAAGCACGCGGAGTACATATTCAACAAAGAATTATACACGATCCTACTGGGGTTCGGTTGGCACCGGATAAAATGGCAGTGCACGGCCTTACCTACCCTCAAATTACGCGTCTCAGCACACGCCTTGAGAGTGGAGGAGTAAGTGTAGGAATCGAACTGGACGTCGGGGAGGCCCTCTTCATCCGGGAACAGAAGAGGAGGGCTTCGTCGGGCATGTTGTTGCAGATGAAGCCGATGATGATGGTGTTCCACAGGACGGTGGAGGGGCGAGTAATTGTGTCGAACAGTTGGCGGGCGAGGTGGGGCTGGCCTTCTTGGCAGAGCCGGCTGAGGCGAGAGCGGACGGTGGGGGTCTTGAGGGTCGGCTTCGGCGGAGAGAGCAGGGCTTCGCCGCCGGGGGCGGCGGTGGCGGCGGCGGC
This sequence comes from Eucalyptus decipiens, assembly GCA_014182575.1. Lineage (NCBI taxonomy): Eukaryota > Viridiplantae > Streptophyta > Magnoliopsida > Myrtales > Myrtaceae > Eucalyptus > Eucalyptus decipiens. The sequence continues at coordinate 16,811,600 of CM024619.1, forward strand.
GGAGATGTGAGAGTGAGGGAAGGGTGGTGACAGAGGGAGTGCAGAAGTCGCCATCATCGGATAGTGCCTGAACTCACCTCCGGGAGAGAGGTGGAGATATTGTTTGGTTGGCAATCGAGACTCCTGTTTTTCAGTTATCTTCATTGGCACTCGAATGCTCAACGTTTAATGTTTCAACCGCTTTTAAATATTTTACCCTTTGTTTTAAAAAAAAAAGGTCAATAACACGAGCAACCCATATTAATAAATTTATGATAAATTTATCACAAACTAATCCAAACCCATATACTCATAATAAATTATCTTCCATTAAATTTTATCGTTAAATTACTGAACTAAGTGACATACGATGTATCAATTTGAAGTTTTACTTCCGTTTATCATAAATGCACCGATTTGTATATTAACCAATTTCATAAAACCTAACGCAAGATAAATCTATCGCAAGTGTATCAATTTGGGACTTTTCGTGATTAAAAATTAATTTTGGGATGGTCAAAAAAATTAATTTTTAGTAATTTTTTTATAATGTATAAATTTAAAATTTTTCGTGATATTAACTCTTTTTTAAAATTTTATTCTCGCCCCTAAAACTTACATACATGTTAGATATTCTTCTCCCAAGACATGAAATTTCACCTATATGTAGCTTTTGGATTGTTCAATATAAATTATATAATTTCATTTTGATCTATCGAGCACGAGGAAAAAATGCGATCCTTGTTCAATGAGAAATCCGGATCATGGAAAAAAGCCGACCTAGGAATGTCCCAAAGCTAAGGTCATTGTACAAGTATCACTACCCAAATTAGATGTAAAAAAAAAAGCCGAAATGAATACAAATTACCCTAAGGTTCAAACGCCAATCTTATTCATTTCTAACCTAAATTACAATGTAAGAATGTTTGTCCAAATTCAATTCAAATTAACTTAGATACCACAGCCACACCGAGAACTTGGGACTAAAATCGTAGATTTCCAGTGAGTTTTATTTTTGTCAAGCATCTAACCGCTGTGCGCGAGTACCATGTGGACCTTCTATTGACTTTTTTTTATTTTTTTATTGCAAAAGAGTGCTTTTCATTACTCCGGTAACGATTGTGGGTACAAAACGTTAGAGTCAAAACGTAGAAGAGCCCATAAGGCTTCAGGGGGTTTTTGGACAACCGATTAAAGGCCCAATATCTATCTTTATGGGCTTTAACCAACCAATCTCCAACCTTATTCGCATTCCTACTGCAATGGGCCAAGGATAGGTCATCAAAGCCCATGAGCTTCCTCCTAGTTGCACTGATAAGCGCCTCCCCCATCCCAAGCAGACTGATCTGCTCCTGTTACCGCTCATATCAGAGTTAAAAGAGTCTGACTCAAGTTTAGGGGTGGCAAATGGATGGGTCGGGTCGGGTCGAGTCGGATCGGGTCGGGTCGAAAATGGATCAATCCATATTTGACTCATTTAACCCGTTTTAACCCATATTCTTGTAATGTAAATCTAGTAACCCGTATCCAATCCGTATTGCTAAAACCTATTGATATTAAAAGAAAACCCACTCTACTATATGCTAATTGGATTGAAACTTCAAATTAAATTAAAAATAGTAAATAAAATTTAAAAAAAAGTTAAAAAAAATCTATAAATTGAAATATTTATAAAGAATTAGACTATGCCAATGCTTCTCTTATTTGAAGTGAACATACAATTGAATAACTAAAAATTGTAAAATGAAAATTTTTTTAACTAAATCTAAAAAACTCATTTTTATGATTTTTTTATAAAAAAAAAAAAAAAAGTATTTTAAAATATTTTTATGCAATACAAATTTAATGGAAAATTTTTATAATTATTTTTAAAAAATATTTTTTAAAAATAGATTTTTTTAATTTTTAAATATTATTTTTATATTTTTAATAATTATTTTACTTTTTCTCTTTTCTTTTTCTTCTTTTTTGGCTGGCTACCAACCACGATGACCACGACAACGATCGGCCACCAACCACGACAATAGGCGAGATCGAGATCGAGCTCGCCTAGTGTCGGGCGAGGCTCGATCTCGCTAATTCGGCGAGGCCAAGGCCTCGCCCGACGCTAGCGAGCTTGAGTCTCACTAAATCCGACGCATGGCGAGGCTCGAGCTAGTCATCGGCGAGGTTGAGCCTCACCGAATCTGATGAGACTCGAGCTCGCCAGTGTCGAGCAAGGCTCAATCTTGCCGATCTAGTGAGGCCATGGCCTTGTCGAATCGAGCTCATCGGTGTCGGGTGGAGCTCGATCTTGCCGATCTGGGGAGGTTGAGGCCCCGCTTGACGCTAGCGAGCTAGAGTCTCACTAGATCCGGCGAGGCTCAAGCCTCGCTAGTCGTTGGCAACATGCAAGCGAGCTCGAGTCTCGCCTGGCCTATCGCCGGCCGTCGCCCTGCCGGCCACCGGCTAAGGAAGGAAGAAAAAGAAAGAAAAAAAAAATTGAATTATGAAAAGTAATTATGATTTCGATTTTTAATAAAAAAAACATTTTTGTAAAGTTAAAAAAGGCCATGGGTTTAAACTTTAAAGTGAGTTTCCTAATAACCCATTTAGACCCTTTTTTTTGTTTTATTTTTTCAGACCCATTTATAACATATATTTAACTTTCACTTGATTCATATATAATCCATTTAACTAAAAATGGGTCCTAATATGAGTTTATGACCCATTTTGCCAGCTCTACTCAAGTTGAAGACTTAGATGACTTGCATGTGCTGAGGAAATCTAGGGTTTCTACTAGAGCTTTCGCTTCCACCTGAACTGCTGAAGATATCGCACAGATTTCGTGAATCTGTCCACCAAAACACCATTAATATTTACACATAGCTAATCACTCCTTCCATTGAGCCCTCTCTTAACGGATCCGTTAATATTTACTTTGAGAGCCCCTTGCCAAGGACGGAAACCAATCGGTTGTGAACCTCCTTCAACGTAGTCGTTTTTGCTTTCCAATCTGTTCTATCTGCTGATATTTTGATGCACGGCCCAAGCCGAGCTCACGAGATGCTGTGGATTTGGAGATTGTTTGCGAAAGATAAAATTGTCTCTAGATTTCCATACAGGGCAAAGAGTCACGGCTAAAAGTTCAAAGCTCACCGGAGGTACTCTTGAAATTCAACAGCCATTCTTCAATTCTAGCAAGCCCACGACTATCAATGAGGATCTGGAGGGTGGGGTCTGACCTTCTCTTGACTGTAACTTGGTCCATTCAAGAGTTATTTGGGTCAAATTTGTTATTTTGAAAATTTTGGTGGGTCAAAGACATAATTAAAGAATTTAATAATAATGTCACCAATAATCCCTGTATTTTTTTTTTTCGAAATTAAAGATCCCCTCTATTTATTTTTAAGGCATTATTTGGTAACACTCCTGAGAATAACTGATTATGTTCTTTTGTTTTCGTGAGAAAAAATAAAAAATTTGGTAAATTTTTTGTTCTTGGAAACAAAAATAAAATTCTTTATTCACGAGAATGGATTTAGAATAGAATCAAGAAGTAGAAAAAAATTGATTTTTATTTCCGAGAACAATTCCTAGAATCATTCCAATTTTCTTCTCCTCTCCTATTTTCTTCTATCTTCTTCTCTTCCCTTTTCCTTTTGGCCGAGCGAAAGCCCCAGCGACACCAAGCCATGGCGAGGTTTGTTGGCCCGAGCCTCACCGTGGTTGGGCGAGGCCAACCTCGCCCTCACCGGGCCAACTCTAGGTTGGCGTCACTTAGCAGTGGCCCAGCAAGGAGAAGCCTGGCCGGTGGTTGGGCAAGCTCGGCCTTGCTAGTGGCCTGGCAAGGCTCGCCTTGGCCAAGCAAGCCTCCAGCAAGCTCGTTGGATCCAAGTTGTTCGCTAGCCACAACAGTGGCCGATGACTAGCTACAAAAAAAGGAAGAAGAAGAGAAAAAGAAAAAAGAAAAAGCAAAAAAGAAAAATATAATATAAGTATTAAAAAATTTTAAGAATCTTACCAAACATATTTTTGTCATGATAATAAAAATTTTGGATAGTTTAAGCGCGTTTTTTTGGCTCAAAAATTATTATTATTATTATTATTATTAAATTATTATTATTATTATTATTATTATTATTATTATTATTATTTTGGTAAAGTATTATTATTATTATTTGTAAATGTAAGAATATATAAATAGCTTTAACCAACTGTACACAAGATTGGCGCCAAGAACAAACACTCAGAGAGAAAATAAGTCAAACAAAGTGTAAGAGAGCTGATGTAAAAAGACAACACCCAAGAACCGGGGAACCACCTGCACAACAAAAGAAAAAAGGCAACGAGAGCCAAAAGGAGCCACCCGACAAAAGGGAAGAAAAACAAAGACCAGTAGTCTTCAGGAGAGCCAAACACAACAGAGGAAGACGAACACCCGCCAGCTAGATGAACAGTCACGAACCAAGATGAGCACTCTACCTGGACCGAGAAGAGGCAGCAATGGAAGGAGGACTGGTGAAAAATGGAAGAATCGTTTGTTCAAAAATTGTTGTCGGGAATAGAATCAGAAAAAATCATTTCTAATAAAAAATTGTTCCCAGAAACATAATTGTTACCAAATACGCCTAAATCATCCGTGTACTTTTTGAAAAGATTTATCGCTTATTCTTAAAACATCTTGATAATAGATTTTGCTGACATGGACTTAAAGCGTAAAAAATTAGGTTAATATCACGAAAAATCCTAAATTGATATACTTGTAACAAATTACCTTAAATTAATACAATTGTGATAAGATTACCCAAAAAAAATTTTATGACATATTAACATTTTATTATTTTCCATTAAATTTGATTAATATTATGAAAAACGTTACATAAAATACCAAAATAATACACCTGTTAATTGTCACGTGTCATCTAATTCAATAATTTCAAGCTAAAAGTTAACAAAAACTAAGTGCAGATGAATTTATCACACATATATCAGTTTGAGATTTAATTCAAGGTTGTGATATTAACCCTATTGATGCAAGACTTTTTTTCTTTTTTTTCCTTCTCTCCTGTGACTTTTTTTTTTTTTTTGTCGGTCCCTATTCTATTCTACTCTACACTCACTGCATGAGACTTGTGCCCCGCCTTGCGGGCGTGGGAGTCGCAACCCACTCTCGAAACTTACGCGTCCCTACCCCCATCCCCCTAAGAAAATTAGAGATTAGCTTAGATATACGCGACCCTTGTGCCATTTTGGACGTCGGTCGCCTACGATAGTCTCTATCCCATGCTCGTGTACCGAGACTCCCGTAACTCACGATTAAATAGCCCTTTGCAATTTCTTTCTCGGCTCAGACTTTGCCCAACCACTTCTCAAGCACGGCGGCTGCCGTTCCTCGCGAGTCTAGGGGCCGGCGACCCTCAAGGTGGTCGCTAGCCTTACCTTGCCATATCTTTGCATCCAATCGAATGATTGATGGTCGATGCTTTTAACAAGTAGAGTGATTATCTTGATCCCAAAAGGACAAAAAAAAAGGTGTGATGATTTCAAGCTTTGAGATACAATGGCATTTTAAGCTCGCCCCAAACTTATTGTACGGTAGCTAATTCAATTCTAAATTCTTCAATTTTGTCAATTTTATCCTAAACATTTTAATAATTTGCTAATAGGATTCATTGATATTGACGAGTTTTGCAAAGTTTTGAATTTTTTTGTAAAATTTTCTTTTGCGTTCCTTTCTTTTCTGTTTCACTTTTCCTTCATTGGATCTTTGACTGGCGGGGACATTTTGGCTGCAAGGACCCTCGCTGGCCACAACCGAGGGTATTGCGCAAGGACGACTCTCGTTGTTTGGCCACAAGCTGCGCCACATGGAGCCACCCAGATCGCAACGCCGACGATTTTCATCTAAAATTGGACGGATGGATCACGTGAGGGAATCATAAAGAGGATTAGACCTAAACTGATAAAGTTGAAAAAGTTAAGATTAAAGCGATAATTGCAAAACTTGCCGACATTCCAGATGAAGATTGCATAATTGCTCCGTGACCGTGCAACTTGAGCGCGTACCAGAGATACTTTGGCGATGATTGCGGTGAAAACCGCCTCCAGCACCGTTCTTTCGTCCATCGTTTTCTAATCATTTTAGCCATGGAAAATGCAAAACGCGGAAATAAGCCGATCATAGAAAGAATCGATCTGAAAGGTTTTATAGTTGATGACTTTTGATTACGCGGATTTCTCTTTTAGGATTTCCAAATTAGGTTAAATCATATGCTCTCATGATCTTCGAAATTGGTGGACTTGGTGGTTTAGCATTAGCAAGCCTCGTAGTTTTTGTGAGCCCCTAGATAGTAAAAGATCTTTATGCTTGTATCCATCGATTATCCAGGAAACAGAAATTGAGGAAATCGAGGGATGCTGCTCACTTTCGAGTTTGATTCTTTGTTCTTTGTTCTTTTATAATCCAAGAGCATGAGCACAAGGCTTGACTACTTATCAGTCCACGAAATACCCTACAAACCTTACAAACTAGCTCAATTTAGGACGTACGTCCGTGCAAGGTGGTCATGATCTATAACGGTTATGGGTGGCCTTCAATTCACGAGTCGGTAATCTCTTGAATTTCAACGTGCCGTGTCGATCCTAAAAATAGGATGAAAACCCTTCAGCCCTCGAGCGTGTCCTCACTAGCCGCATGCATTGACGTCAAGATCTCGACGACTAAAGTTCACTGTGTAGCGTCCAGATCCGTGCCATAGGCAACGAGCTCGACAGAAGCTCGATGTAGGCTCTAGAGCGCATCGATCGCATGCACAAGCTCAAGCGCCGGTGGCGTGGTCGGGAGGAGCAATGGTCACCGAGGATGCGATGGCTGTCGGCTGCGGCGACTGGGGTCCAAGAGCTGTAGGCAGAGGAGAAAAAGAGAGGACGGAGGAAAGGGGAAGTGGCGATTTGAGTGAATTTTCTTTCATGGAAGATGCGGATAATGAGCAGGATATTCCTTTTATTGGCGGGACCGAGTGAAAAGTGAGAGACATCAACATAAGCTAATTGGTTGGAATCATCTTGTTATTAAGCGCATGGCCGCATCAATCACGCAGTTTCACAAAATAAAATAATGGCCTTCTTAACAAGTTCCGACAGCATTGGTATTTCAACATCCTCTATTACATTTCTCATGTTTAGAAAAGATTAGAAATGAGTAAATGTTATTAGAGACGACATGTGAAATTTGACGAATACATGAGAGAAACTAATCGAGACTAAACCAATCCCGACGTCATGTTAGAATGTTTAACCAAAAAATTTAATTGGAGAAAGACCGTACATACGTAAGTAGCATATAAATCTTATAGCTAGGCGATGCGATACCTTTTAACAGGACCCATGCGGCCGATGTCTATAAATCAAATGCATTTAAACTTGGATACCAGCAAAGAATTACCACGACGTACCCTTCACGGCCACGTGCAGGGACCTACAAAAGCCAATATAGGTTAGTGCCAAAACCCCCAATAAATGATTATTTACAGCAATTTGGCGGGTCGCAGACTCGCAGGCTAGGGAATAGATATGTAGTCGACAAGAATAGGCATAAAGCACGAATAAAGATTTCCTATTTGACGATGAAGAAATAAGGTGTCCGACCAGCATATCGTGATCCATGAACGTGATTGGATGACAACTAATCACTCAACCTCCGTGCAGCTTGAGAGGCCCCGCCCGTGCTCTTTGGCAGATAGGGATTTAAAGTCACGTGGTATAATCGTTTCGTAGTGCCTCCACCCATGTGATATATGATATTTATAATAGATATGAGTTTAACGTCAAGTGATATAATCGTTTCGTAATAAAATATTTGCTAACAAACCAGCCTATGAAAGAGCTACTTGAGATTGACCGGTTCACTACTCCATCTCATCTTGATTCTTCTTCTTCTTCTTTTATAATTCAAAAACAAGGATATAACTCCAGATGAACTGGTTAAGTCTAAGACTCTAGCCTGTGGTGGTAACTTTGATCCTAAGCATTTTGCATGTAATTGGTGGATTCATATAGATAGTCCCTAATTCCCGAGCTAAAATTTGCCCAACACTCTAGCTAATAGTGCCAATTCCCATGAGTAGTCTCAATTCTTTTTTTAGACTAAAAATCATGTTTAAGTAGTTCCCAGAAAGCATTGGAGCTACGTGCCTATAGACCGAGCATTTCCTACTTGGTTTTATGCATGACTAATAAGAGCATATAGTAGAAATCCAATACATTCACTTAGGGGGGTCACCCAGAGGAAGCCCGATTCCGAGACTATCAATATATATAATTGGATTCATTTTCAATCAAAAGTTGAAACTAATGAATCTTGGATCAATTAGAATTTATAAACTATTCCACATAACACAAATTCTTCAATGTACGACTTTTTCTAACACAATTCACACATACATTTAAATAGACAACGAAAATTTTCTTTAAAATAAATTATTTAAAAAATAATTTATTGTATCACTAAAAAGAATTAGTCAATGAAAAACACTTTCATTATTTTTTTTTGTAAACTATAAAATTTTTGTGGATGATGAAAAAAATTTGTGTCAATTCATTTCTATAAATGATCATTTTTCTATCTAAATCATTCATTGTTTATCAAACAAAGACACAATTAACTAAAATTGAGTGAGGATGCCAAAAACATACAATCATTTCGACGTGAGATTGCTCATTCTTTTTGCTACTTCCACATTTATATATAGTGTTAAACTATCAGGTTTGATTATTTTTTATGTTAGCTATGGCCTCCCTTCGCATATCAACTTTTAAGTTGGACTTTCGAACGTCAAATTCGGAGTTGCATGTAAGAATTTCCTCGTCCTATTGCCTTCTTATGAATTGACAAATTTAGGGTTTCGGTTTATATCATTTTTGGGATGATTCCCCTTCCTCTTTATTAGGCTTTGTAAGTATATGGCCGACAGAGGGAACCGTTGAGGGGTCGCAATATCAACATTAACTTTCGATGTTTGCTTTTGTTCTTGTAATTTAGCAGACCCTTTCCTCTTCCTGCTTAGTCCCAAAGAACCTACATCTCAAAAATTCACCCCCGATTTTCCATCGAAGTAAATCTCCCCGGACGTACTTCACGGGTGTCGGGTTTTTATTCCCCCAAGAATCGACCCGTCGCCAATGAATTTCCATGGTCGTCGATGCATATGTTGCTAACACGATACTTTTTCCAGGACAAAGGGAAATCATGAAAGCAAAACTGGGGGTACTGATAATCGCGATGGAGATTTGACATGATATGATGGGTTTCGCGTCAGCACCGAAGGATCTGGTGAGCAAACGAGACAGAACATGTGCATCGACGGCAAATTAGCGTGAAAGATTAGTGGACGCGCATTTGATTAGCTCAGAGGGTCAATTGATTGGGACAAGAAGTCTACATAGGGGAGGCCCTCGCTGCCCGACACTTCACTAGGCATTTCAAAATTAAATTATTGGAGAAAATTCCATGATTAAAAAAAAAATCTTCCTGAAAAATCATTTATCAGGAAAATATTTTCTCCATTTCATGTTAAAGAATTCCTATTCTTAACTAATTTTTCGTTAAGAATTAGTTTCCTATTCTTGACTAATTTTTCTCCTTTTCATGTTAAAGAATTCTTATTTCGTTTATCGTAAATAATTTTTCGTTAACCGATTAATTTTAATGAATTCGGAAAATTTTAAAGAATTAGTTTGCAGATTTTTTTTTTTAGCTCAAACGAATACACCCTAATTCTTTTTTCTCCTTTGTTATCGGGGGATCATTGGAAAGATTGGGGAAACCTCGCGAGGTCATGCAAATTGCAGGGCGAAAGGCGACAGCAGTGGTGCGGGAGTGAGAAATTCGACATCGTGTGTTGTCGTTTGTTGACTCGGAATCTCTGTGGAGAGAAACCGACGACGGGAGTGGGCCCCACGTGGGGTCAAGGGCTTTGAAGATCTCGCTCACGGGCTGTACAGTGCGCTACACGCCAAAAACCTCATCCGCGTTTCCTCCATCCTCTCCCGCCCTTCAAAAAGTTGGTATCCTCTTTGGCTGTTCTTAGGCTTTAGAACCGACACAAAAAAAAAAAAGTTAGGCTTTAGAAAAAAAGAAAAAAAAAATCATACTTTGGAAATTCTAGACCCCCAATATTCGATCCCAGCTTTACTCCACTACACTAGATTAGCGAATTTTTTTTTTTTCTCCCCTGAAATTCGCGCGGGAGGGCTAGATGCAATAGCGATCGTTGAAATGTCTTATATATTACGTCAGCGCATTGGATTTACTAATCTTTTTGGCTTTGGACCGAACATGACACGGGCGAAAGAAGCTGGTCGCAGTTGATATGTACTGGAGCTGGAAGCGGTCCTCATCGTGTTGTGTTATTGAGACCGAGCGAGTTCATTGGATGCTACTGAATAATAGCAGGGAAAGAAGGGAAGCAGGAAGAAATGATGTACGCGTCTTAATTTAGCCAGGCATATCCTCGTGGTCACATCCAAGCTTTAGACATCTACAATTCGTGGGAGCACGCGATCGAGAAGACAGCTCATAAGCGATGCGACCCGACATTCATAGTTATATTTAATAAATAAGTTATAAATATATTTAAAATAATATAAGTATTAAATAAATTCACGACTTACTTAGATTTAATCTATTTGTATGATTTTCTCTTCATCCTCCTTTGCTCTCACTTGATCTTTGTTCACTTACTTCCATTCTCACTTCACTTTAAATATGAGTTTTTCTAATTGAGTTTTCTAAATATGAAAAGTGTTTCAATAATATGGGATTCGCATTATAAAAAAATAGGTTAAACGTGGTTCAACAACTTTATTTCATTTTCAAGCCTGCCGACCATCTGACATGTACAAACAAAAGCATTAGGATCTGACGACGTTTCAGAGTTCAGTTGGAATGGACGCCGTGGATCCTCCACGCCGGATGCTCTGCTTCTCTCGATAGTTCAACGGATCTCGACCCTTGATTCATGAAAACGAGGTCTCCATCGGTGTTTAGAGACTCGTCGAGGCGTCGGTGAGAGCGTTTTATACGGCCGGAGGATCCACTTCCCCAGGACGGGATACGTACAAAATGCGACGCCATGCATGTGAGAAGATTCGGCCAAAAGGGTTCCAGACATTACGTGGAGAACTACGGGCTCGATGCAAATTCGCTGTGACTTTGTATTTGAGCGATGCAAGTATAGAAATAATAAAAGATAAAACACGTAATGAGAACCACAAAATTAAATGAAGAAATCCAGCTTAAACCCTATCTCTACCCCCACTAGGTTGACAGTAATATCCCAATGCATACCTCCAAAGTCAATAAACCAAGACAAACCACAATAAAGTACTAGATCTTGAACAGGACAATCATTGTTCCCTCCCTCTCCCTCCCTCTCTCTATCTCTCTCTCTCTTTCTATAAAGACATGGTGATGTTTGCATGAAAAGCAGTGCACTTCACTGGAAGTGTATCCCTCTCTCTCTCTCTCTCTTCAGCCATGGCCATCATGGGGAGGAAGCATCTCCTGCTCCTCCTCGCCTGCCTGCTCGCGAACACCTTCCTCACCTCCCTCGCCTGTCCCTACTGCCCCTACCCGTCCCCGAAACCGCCCAAGACTCCGGTGGTGAAGCCGCCATTCCATCCCAAACCGCCGTTCCATCCCAAACCGCCACACTTCCCCAAGCCTCCCATCGTCCACCCGCCATTCCATCCCAAACCGCCGTTCCATCCCAAACCGCCGCACTTCCCCAAGCCTCCCATCGTCCACCCTCCCGTACACCCCAAGCCGCCGCACTTCCCCAAGCCTCCCGTCGTCCACCCTCCCTACGGACCCAAACCTCCGGCCCTCTGCCCTCCTCCCATGCCCACGCCCACGCCTAAGCCCAAGCCTCCCCCCAAGCCGAAGCCCCCCGTCGTGAAACCGCCGCCCAAGCCGAAGCCCCCGTCGTGAAGCCGCCGCCCAAGCCGAAGCCCCCGTCGTGAAGCCGCCGCCCAAGCCGAAGCCTCCGGTGGTTAAACCGCCCCCATTCCCAAAGCCACCAGTCGTGTACCCGCCGCCCAAGCCGAAGCCGCCGAAGCCTCCGGTTGTGAAGCCGCCTCCCATTCCGAAGCCACCCGTCGTGTACCCGCCGCCCGTGCCGAAGCCTCCGGTTGTGAAACCACCCCCATTCCTAAACCCCCATCGTATACCCGCCGCCCACGCCGAAACCACCCGTCGTATACCCGCCGCCCAAGCCTCCGGTGGTGATACCGCCCCCGACCCCTAAACCGCCCGTCGTGTACCCGCCGCCCAAGCCGCCGGTGGTGATACCGCCCCCGACCCCTAAACCCCCATCGTTTACCCGCCGCCTATCCCGAAGCCGCCCGTCGTGCCACCATCGCCTCCTTACGTGCCCAAACCGCCGGTCGTCCTCCCCCGCCGCCCCCGCCCGTCGAGAAGCCGTGTCCCCTCCGCCGCCGCCAGCGCCGTGCCCGCCCCCGACGGTGGTGCCCACGCCTCCGCCTTCGCAGACGTGCCCCATCGACACGCTGAAGCTCGGGGCGTGCGTGGACGTGCTGGGCGGGCTGGTGCACATCGGGATCGGGAGCAGCGCGAAGGACACGTGCTGCCCCGTGCTGCAGGGGCTGCTCGACCTGGACGCGGCGGTGTGCCTCTGCACCACCATCAAGGTCAAGCTCCTCAACATCAGCCTCGTCATCCCCATCGCCCTCCAGGTGCTCGTCGACTGCGGCAAAACGCCTCCGTCTGGATTCCAGTGCGCCGCCTGATCAAAAGGTGAACGCTTTGAAAGTGTATACACGTGCCCCCATCGACTCGAACGACGCAGCTCCCTCTTCAAAGGACAATAACAGCACGCGAGAGCTTCGCTCGCGAGAAGAAGAAGCAGCGTAGCTCGTTTTCGTGTCTACTGCATTTTTCTTTCTTCTTTTCTTTATTTGGTGCTTAGGTTCACCGTATATCGAATGGATATACGGTGGGAGAAACTGTGGACTACGTGTCGTATTCGTAGAGCCGTACCGTACTTGCTTTTCCCTTCAAAGATCCTCATTCGCACGTGTACCGATAGCAACCTTATCAATCTTCCTACGATAATTCTGCATGTAAAGTTGATCCCGTGATCCATAACGTGGACGTTGCATGAGCTAATTAGGATAGACTCACGGCAAAAAAGAAAATTATCTATAACACGGATTTCCCGAACATATGACTTGGATTAATCTTTTGAAAAAGCGCATAAAGCCGTTCCATCCACATGCATAATCAGAAAGTAATCTAAGGCTTCACTGACGAAGCAGTTGATATAGTCTTTAAAGTCATTATGAATGGGACATAAGATGTCACGAAACATGGTATTTCGCATGTCCGAGTTAATAATTTGGTGAATTGCTCTAGCTTTATATTCGAATACCAACTTTTATACGAATTTTCAAGTGGATGAAATTGATCAAGTGATCTAAGTTGGAGATGGGATTGCACGCGTTTATGGATTCAAGTGGAGGGGGGGGGGGATTACCAAAAAGTCCTAAACTTATTGCAATTGTGCTAATTTACTCCTAAACATTTTATAACTGTGTCAATTGAGTCCATTCGGCCACAATTGGCCGATCGGCACTAACATGGATGTCGGTCGATGACGGTTGTCCAGTGAACGCTGACATGGCATTTTTAAATTATTTTTTCCATCCAATTTCCTTTCGGCGCTGGCCATCAACTCCTCCTTCCTAGGGACGGCGAAGCTTGACCTCACCATGGCTAGGCAAGACTGAGCCTCGCCAAATTTGGCCCTTGCCCAGAGACGGTGAGGCTTGACCTCATCATGGCTAAGCAAGACCGAGCCTCACCAGATTTGGCAACGGTGGCCTCGCTATCGCTTGGCGAGGCTCGCCTTCGCTAGTGGCCAACGAAGACAAGTCTCACCACTGGCTGGCAAAGGAAGCCTCGCCCGCTAGAGGAAGGAGAAGGTGGAAAAAAAAAGAATTGAAAATTCAAAAATTCGAAAAAAAAACATTAAAAAAAGTATTAAAAATTGCCACATCAACTTTTGCTGGATGGCCGTTGCCAGCCGGCGTCCACGTCAGCACCGGCGACGCTAATTTTGTAGGATGGACTGAACTGACATAATTGTAAAAGGTTTATGACTAAATTGGCAGAAAAAAAAAAGTTTATGACTGAATTGGCACAATTATAATAAGTTTAAGACTTTTTTTGATAATTCTCCCTTCAAGCAGGTGAAATAGTTGAATTTGCCAATAGTGTGAAGGAGTAGCCGTAAATCCTCTATTGAAAATTTTTAATAACCTTTGTGCAAGTCGACGAAGCACATATATTATTAAGAAGCAACATTTGTAACATCCGCGTACCTCGGCCCTGTTCTCATCAACTCGGCTATATCAGAAATAACGCTTTCGGCTCAACTAATCTCTGCAAATGCATTGGAAGTATTCATCTTCTTTTTCTAATCCTTTTGTTCCAGACGAAAATAACCTCTCTAAAACCACACAATTAAGTCCTTCACCGAACATGTTGGAAACCTAAAAGAAACCCTTTTCATCCTTAACAATGTTGAAATTGTTTGTGTCATGAGGATCTCAAATAGGTTTCCCAGACGAAGGAAAAGGCCAGAGGAAAATATTATTTTCTCCATCGGATAATGTCACTAGTCTAAGGTGGCCCTCGAGGAGTCGTAACAGCTAGGGTTGAAGGAGTAGTTAAACGACGGCCCCACAAATGCAAAGGAAATAAGCATGTCTAATTTGTTAAATTGAGTAAGATATTCTGATGGTTAGTGCGTCAAGAACTTAAAGATTATTTAAATTCGTAAAAGTCGATCAAGTTGATTGATGTGTCATGTGACTGGGGGCTATGGAGTTTCCCAACCCCGAAATTCGAAATTTAGTATTTATAAATGAAATAATAATTATATAGATTTATCCCATATATAATGTATTTGATGGCATCAATTTCGATCTCAGAAAAACGTGTGAAAAAGCTTTTTTTTTTCCTCCTTCGGTCAAGGGTTCTTTGATACAAGATTGGCATGTTACACCTATAGATTTGAATTTAGAAATTATCTCATTTACGTTGCGAATCTTCGGAGACAAAAAATGACCTGTCCAAACTTCAGATCTTACCTAATGGCAATAAAAGGAAAAAAGAAATCTAGAAGAGTTATCCAAATATGGAATAAAACCTCAATTTTTTTGGGGGCTACCTAAAGTCATTGAAGTCACAAGCTCTTAATTGACATTGCCTAAAAAAAGGGTCGTGCATGGCATCCGCCAATTTCTCAAACATGAAGAGGAGTACCACACAAAGGGACACGAGCTACCCTGCAAGGCTTGGGGACGTCGACCTGAATACAAAATAAGGACCACCACCCCCACCATGTCCTGCAAAACCCCAAAGACACTCGTGACAACGTGACCCGTGACTGCGTAGTGATCATTCCCATGAAGATTTTTCCCATTATAAAACACTGAATTTGACACCTTTCTTGAATTGAAAATTTGGGCGGTCCACATCAAACTTTGTGATCTTTTGTACTGTTTAGTCAACCTAGCCTAGATGGATAAGGTCCCAACTTATCTCCACCTGAATTTCAAATCTGCCATAAATCCTTGGCCAGAACATGAATCTCGAGGATAAGTTTTCATATCCTCAAAATGTGTTTGTTTGAATGAAATGATTTTAAACAAATTGATTTTCTGGACTTTCTAAAAAATGATGAATGAACTTTTTACAGTTAAAAAAATATGCATGTTGAGAGTTAGGAAAATGAATTCGCTAATCTAAAAGGGGGAAATATTTTCTTGGTATATAATTTCCCGGAAAGCATTTTTTTTTTTTATCATGAAGTTTTTCCCTAAATAAATACATATAGGCGCTTCTATTATTTCAGTTGAATGATCAATTAGGTCTCCATATCGACATTCTAAATGTTGCCTCAATGCAAAATTTTTCAACAATATTCAGTTGAAAATAAAGGAACAAATTTGGCATGAATATTCGTGAGATTCTAGACAATGGATATTGATAAGAGTAAAATCTTGAACGTAAGAAACCATAGTAAAATTCGAAAGTTAGAAACAAAAAATTGTGACGTGTCTAAAAAATATCTTTCAAGAAATCATTTTACAAAAGAAAATGATAACATTTTCTGGTATTTGACTGAAACCTGAAAATAAATTAGAAAATAATTTTTGTTGTTTGGTATAAAAAATCTAACTTGATTTTTTCTAAGGAAAATTACCAAAGTATTTAAATTTTTTAATTATTTTTTTCCTTTTTTCTTTCTTTCTTGACCAATCGCCAACCACAATAATGGCTAGCGACCGACCACGGGTGAGGGAAGAGCTGGCCCAAGGCCGACAAGACTCAAGCTTGCTAGACTCATGCAAGATTTGACAAGGTCAAGCTCACCAAAGGTAATCAAGGCCCAAGGTCTCACCCAATCAATGAGCGCAAGGTCGCTAGATTCTAGTGAGTTGAGCCGAGCCATCCTCGAGCAAGGCTTCACCTCACCAAATCCAGTGAGTCGAGCCTCATTGGCCTTGTGCAACCTCATACCTCGCCCGTGACTAGTTACCATGGTCGTTGACCATTGCTATGGTCAGCAACCAACCAAAGGATAAGAAAAGAAAAAAAAACATAAAATAAAAAGTTATTAAAAGAAAAAGTTCAAGAAGAACGCATTTGGTCTTGGTGAAAGAAAGAGGAGGGAAAATGATTAAAAGAGGAAATCATTTTCTCTACTTTTGAAAGTGTTTTTTCCATTGACTAGTTTATTTTCTATGGATCAAACGTCGAAAAATTTATAAAACTTTTTCCAAAAAGTTATCTTCCATGAAACAACGAAGTCTTATATGTGCTATAAGTACATCATTGTCTATATGTTGGAGATATACGAGGATCAATTCAAGATTATGAGTACTTACACTCTACCTTTCATATTTAAGATTTGGGACCCCTAAATATTAGGGATTTCTCTTAGCCAACGAAAATTTGTTCTAGAAATCATATTAGAAGCAAGTTTGTCAAGATGTAAACAGACTGTCATTCTTATCGAACAAACATCAAGTTAACCATGGTTGATTATAACGTTGGAGCATCTTATGAAATTGATGATCCATTACTCAAAGATCCATCCGGCTATCAAAAGGCTCGTAGGGAAGCTTATATATCTCACTTTGACTAGACCAAACATATGCTACACAGTACAAACACTCAGTCAATTCATGCAAAACCTAAAGGAGTCTCACATGAATGCGGCCTTGAAAGTCATGAGGTACTTGAAGAAATATCCATGGCTTGGAATACTCCTTTCTCGAGATTGAAATTTTAAAATGATAGCTTATTGTGACACAAACTATGCCACATGTCTCATAAATCGAAGATTTATCGTTGGTTTTTGTATTAAACAAGGAAAGCTTTACTTTCTTGGGAAACGAAGAAGCAGTTGATCGTATCATTGTCATTAGTTGAGGCTAAATATCAAGCCATGGCTATGACCGTTTGTGAAATAGTTTGGATACAAAGCCTACTTTTAGACCTCATTATACTAGTTAAAGGGCCAACCAATTTGTTTTGTGACAACGATGCAACACTCAAGCTCGCAATAAATCCCATAATTCATGTGAGAATGAACCATTTGAAGTGAATTGTCACCTCACTCGAGAATAGATCCAAGAAAGAGTAATCAAGACAAATGGAATTAGAATCATGGAACAACCTGCTAATATTTTTACCAAGGCATTATATCAAAGATAATATGCATATCTACTAAGCAAAACTAGCCATTTTGACATATATTAGCCACCAGCTTGAGGGGGAGTGTTGATAATATGCGAGGATAAATTTGAGATTATAATTGATCGATTATATTAGTTCGAGAATCAATCTAAGATTAGATTTGATCTAATGTATTAGTCTTTATTTTTTCCTTGGTTGCCCATTCATTGTATTATAGATAGGAGCTTATACATGTAAAGGAAATCAGATTCAATCAATACAATATACAGCATGCTCTCAATTTCTTCTTTTCATTTTGTGACACCATAAAAATTTGTTCGACACACGAAGGACATGGCTTAATATTATCTTCTTTATCAAGTTGCCCAAAAAACAAACCAACATAGCATCTCTAACTCGTCATAACTTCGATAGTTCAACCTAGCTGGGGGTAAGCTGCGAGCAAGTCTGAATGGTCCGGCTCTAGCGTTTGGAATCGGGAGTCGAGTCGAGGAGGGGACCGGTCTTAGAAAAAACCCACCAATTCAGAGTATGTTTTGATATCTTTGAAGGGCCAAAATCATTTCTATCTTATGTGCGATCTGTGAAGTTCCATGACCGAGTTGAATTGGACTCGGCCACACGGCCCACAACCCAGCACGAGCTTTGAGATTGGCGAGTTCTGATGGGCTCTGTTTGGGCCGGTAAGGTAAGCCCCCGATTGGTTTAGTCCAGCCCCAACCATAGGAATAGTGAATTGGGTAACAACATTCGAGATTAGCTAAAGGAGAAAGGAGATTTGCATCCAAAATCTCGCCACCTTGCCATTCCCTACCACCCCTCCACCGCTTCATTCACCTCGTTCCAGCTGTTCACTATTCCCTTCCAAACATAAGAAGCTCCCTAAGTAGATTTCTCCAGTTGCACACCTCGGCTAGGCATGAGATATTTTTCATGTAGCAGCAGCAGTATCGTCCATAATCTACCCTTTTCCATGAAGAATCTCTAGCCCACCCAAGAGGCCTTATTCACTTCAGCCCTTTTTCGAAAGCCTAGGCTCCCTTGATCCTTCAGTTTTAAAATCTCAGCCCAACTTATCAGGTGCGCCTTCATCTTTCCCTCTGACTCCCCCCATATAAAAGCTTGACTCTGCCTATCTAGCTCCTCACGCATCGAGAGAGGCATTCTTCTAGTTTGCATGGTATATGAGGGGATTGGCGAGACTAGCCACGAGCAATCCATCTTTGAGAACAGACCTTTCCTCCTTGTCATGCACAAGAAAGAACAATAAACAATACATCCGATCCCAATAGCATATGGATCAAATCGGGAACGTTTGCATTGGGAAACCTTGGATCACTTATTAGATCAGGCCCGATAATACATGTTAGCTGACACTAGATCTGTTAAACGAATACATTTGATCAGATAAAATATTTTCTAACCCAAATTAGCCACTTTAACATGTTTTTGAATTTTTTTCCATACAATACAAATCTAGTGATTCATGCTCAATCCAAGTTATACTCAATATATACTCGACTCGACTTATATTATATATTTAACCAAATTCAGAAAAACTAATGCCCAAGTTGAGGTAAGAGCATTGAGTGAACAATCTCTAGATTGAGTGAGAGCAACAAAAAGTGAAGAGAGAGCTATAGAGGTTTGTTAGGTGTAAGTCAATTATGAACTCATATTACACCCATATTATTTTGAATTTTACTACTCTAAACACATTTATGACCCATTTACTAAAAATAACTAACCTTATATAATAATTCAACTCATCAAATATAGGTTAAAAATTGATCTATGACCTACTTTGATAGGTTTAGTTGTCACTTACTCTAGAATGATGATGGCTCTTGGAGATTCCACTCTGATTTGATTTGATTTTCGTTGTAATGACAACACAAGTCTTTCGAATTAGGGTTTTGGAATGGCAAGCAATTCCATAGACAAATTTGAAAAGTGCGACAGAACAATGTTAGATTGAAATCATAGTGTATGAAATGCTCCTATCGCGTAATGTCCTAATATAACGTCACTTGTTTAGTCAAGCATCACAACTTCATAACACATGTTCGAAAATTACATTTAACGAGACGAATTCATTGGATGAGATTATAAGATTTGGCAAGTAATTATTACGTAACATCATAAGATTTTGAGATCTAGTAGCTGAATGTTGCTTGTGCTCTTTACTTCACGAGTTTTGTCTGTAACCATCTTAATTAAACAAGGTTTTGTCCCTTCTTTGCGCGGGAACCGATGTGGCCTTTAGTGCTGTCGGCTGGTGGCGGCAACGTCACGAAGTTTCCTGTCTCGGCTTTTGGGTCGTGAGTTTTTCACATTATACGCATTGATCCTCATTTTGGCATCGCATGTGCTTGTATGGGTTCAAATCGATTCTTTTTCTTTTTTAATTTGGGCGTTCACTTTAACAAAATTATGCAGACAGGTCCTCAAAAGTTAATTAAATTATTAATTGGATAGTGCAAGGTCCATGTGTAGTCTCGCCGGTGTGATCCACGCTGAACGTGCATATCATTGAAGCTTTTTTTGTCAGGGCTCATCCCGAGAGAGGACAGATTATTCCAAAAGGGGGAAAAAAAGAGGAAAAAATATAATAATAATAATAATAATAATAATAATAATAATAATAATAATAATAATAATAATAATAAACATGCCAGTTCTTGAAATGAGCTTCTCTATCTTTCTCATTTCTTTTTACTTATGTCATTTTTTTTATTGCGAAAAGACAAATACACATTACAAGTAACTTGGATGATTAATTTGTGGCATGCATCCAACATGGAAAATCAACCTGAATGGGTCCCTAAACGATGTTTATTTGGAAAGGTAGATATGAAAAGAAAATGAAGCGAGATTTTGGAAATCTACTAAGTTCCCCCTAAGAGCTCCTGCGTGTTTTGAAAATCTGCTAAACTTCCTAATTATGCCCCAGTTTTCTCCTAAGTTCTTGGAGGATTTGTTAGGGGTTATGACATAAAAAAATAGTCTTAAGTAATAATGACATGAATGCATCCATCAAGGGCTTTTTAACCCATAAAGATAGAAAGACGTGCCGCGACTTTCGACGGTAAACAAGTAAGAATTAGGAGTTCGAATTTTATTGATATTATGGAAATCTCTCTTCTCATTTTTTGAAATGCGTGACCTGGATTATCTTCCTTCTCTTTTTGGAACAGGCGAGAGGGAAGTGGGGGTTGTTTGTGGGGGCCGGGTGGGGATTAAGATGAAGACAGAGCTGCATTGCACGAATAAGTGCGGAGTGTCTAAGTGCAGAAACCGATATGACAACTTGCTGTCGTAAATTATTAGACGAGTCGAATCAAATCACAATTCATACAATCTTGGATTGAAGCCCAATTCAATTAAATTCAATTCCAATTAATTGAAGCCCAACCACAATTCGGACAGCGAGATTCGCTCACGTTTTCCAATTTCTAGGGAGAAAAAAGAGGACAAGCATCTCATTTATTTCTTTCGTCGTAATCCGTTCGACAATGACATTTTAATCTCATCCTTTATTAATTACGTTATTAGAAAAATCAAGAATTTCGAGATTATTATTAAAAAGTAATAAGATGATTATACAACCATCAATTCAATCCCAAACTTTCAGTTTTTTCAATTCAGTTTTAAATTTTTTAATAATATGTTAATGAAATCTTTATGGTAAATTTTGAGTCAAGTTTCTCAAGAACCCCTTATTTTATTTTTTTTCCTTTTTTTCTTTTCCAAAAAAGATATAGGTGGGCCCCACAAATCAAAGTATTAAATTAACCCTCCAAAAATGGGTTTTTCTTTTATTAAGATTATTTATGTATATATTTTGTACCATCATGCCAGAAAAAGAAAATTCAAAACTGAAGAAGTGAGCGGGATACGGTGACTTAATTTGATAATCGAATTTTTTAAACTTAATTATTTTTGAACGAAAGATTCCACATTTGTTTGGGAGCATATAAAAGGCCTCCTGCACATTGCAGGAACCTGCACAGAAATTTCTTTTTAAAAGAAAACAGAATACTAATTAAGGACTGACTGAAGTGATTATCATATAAGATTAGAGCCTAACCAGCACTAATAATTTGGCTGTGTTCTTTCCAGATCGCTGCCCAGCTATGCATCTCCCTGCCCTCTCTCTCTCTCTCTCTCTCTCTCTAGAATTTGTCTCATGACCGCCATTACTGGCCGCCGAAGGAGATGACATAATTTACAGAGCAATAATAAGTAAAGAGAAGTCTGCAGAACAGCGATGGATGTTAAATTGAGTTTTCAATGATCGAACCAGCTATCCGATTCGCTAATGGAGGTCCACGTGCGTCGTAGGGTGGTGTAGTCCAGTCCCGCAAAGGTTTTAATTTTTGTTGATTAGTTGTTCAGCAACTTGTATTTACTTTTTGGGGAAATTGAATAAGGTTTATAGTTGATGGCGAGGGGCTATTCATGCGATTTTATATAATGGGACATTATATGTGTGATGAGATAAATAGTTTACGAACGAAAGACATTTATTCGTTTGTTTCGACGAAAATGGTTTGGAGAAAACTTGCATGTCTCCGTGGATGGAATCCATTGTACCATAACGTTCGAATATCCCATGTTATATATGGCTGATGTCTCAACTAGTGGTCTCGGGACCACTCTCTCTGTTTTTTTTCGTTGGGTGCATCTCTTGCATAAGAAATAGATAAAAAGGCAGTTCTTGTACATTCCCAAAACCCAATCTAATTGAAATCAATCGGTTTCCCATAATAAAGATATTTAGCTTGATTTACAAGTCCAATCCATCCATTGTATCGATCACATATGCTTATGGCGACTGTTATTTTAATTCAAAAGCATAAACATTTGACTTGATTCAGCATAGCCCGATCTAAAGATCATTCGCTAAAATTCGAACTACCTGTCTTATTTTATTTTCCTTTGTTGGAGCGTTAGGATAGAAACGCCTAAATCTATGAATTTGGCCGTTGGTAATTAATAGCAGTAACATAAATATGGCCTCTTTCACGGGGTCAAACTTAGTATGGTCCCCACTTTTCTATTCGGTATCATGAAAAGCGGAGTCGCAATTCCAACCGAACTCTCGCTGCGTTCGTCCTCTCGTTACACCCCAGTTTGAACTTTTGTCTTTGTCTGAATCCCCACCGCCCTCTTACGTGGCGCCTCGCCATTGGACACGTGGAATCTCTCTCGTCACAAGAAGCGTCCTCTCCAGAGCTAAAGACAAAGGATGCCACTTGAAAAATTAATTCAAATTAGATGAAAAATTCATCCATCCATCATAGTGTCCGATCTTTAGTTCACATAGATTAAAATTAAAGTTAAATCTTATATATTTTCCGAAATGACACTTGGCCAAAATTAAATATAAAGATTCATCCATGCATCATGGTGTCCGATCTTTAGTTCATAAAGATTAAAATTAAAATTAAAATTCATGTATTTTCTTAAATGACACACTCGGCCAAAATCGAATATAAAAAATTCATCCATCCATCACATTGTCCATCTTTAGTTCATATAGATTAAATTTAAAATTAAAATTAGATTTAAAATTTATATATTTTCCGGAATGACACTCCGCTAAAATTGAATATAATAGACAGGGCACTGTGCTCCTCCAACCGACCGTTTTTCTCCTCCCTCTGCCTCTCTCTTTCTCTCTGCCCATTTTCATTTTTTTCTACAAACAAACAATCGACGAAACAAAACAAAATAAACAAAAAATAAATGAATAAATTGAATAAAATAAATAAAAACCGATCTGGAAGTAGCCCCTAACCAGAATCCATGTACAACTGACAACCTCTGCTGCTACATCTTCGTACTCTCACCTCACTTCACTTCACTTCCCCCACCCCCGGCCCGCCCGCATTTGCCGATGGCCGGACGCCCCTCCGCCCTGGCGGCGCTCCTCCTCCTCGCCGCCCTCCTCCTCGCCCGCCCGCCGCCGTCCCTCCAGCAGCGCATCGCCCCCGCCGACCTCACCGCCCTCCTCTCCGTCAAGGACAGCCTCACCGACCTCCCCGGCGCCGCCTTCTTCTCCACCTGGGACCCCGCCGCCCCCCCCCGGACCCCTGCTCCTCCTTCGCCGGCCTCACCTGCTCCCCCTCCGGCCGCGTCTCCGTCCTCTCCCTCGGCGCCGGCGGCTCTCCGGCTCCCCGGGCCTCGCCGGCTCGCTCTCCCCGTCCCTCGCCCTCCTCCCCGAGCTCACCCAGCTGATCCTCTCCCCGGGCATCGTCACCGGCCCGATCCCCCCGCAGCTCGGCCGCCTCCCGGGGCTCCGCGTCCTCTCCCTCACCAACAACCGCCTGACCGGCCCGATCCCGGCCTCCCTCGCCGCCCTCCCGTGGCTCCACACCCTCGACCTGAGCGGCAACCTGCTGACCGGCGCCATCCCGCCGGGCCTCCCGGCGGTGCCGGGTCTCAAGGTCCTGATCCTGGCGTCGAACCGGCTCTCCGGCCGGGTGCCGCCCGTCGCGGCGGCGCTCCTCCACCTGGACCTCCGGCAGAACCTGCTCTTCGGCTCGGTCCCCGCGCTGCCGCCCACGCTCCGGTACCTGTCGCTCAGCGGCAACGCCATGTGGGGCCCGCTCAACGGCATAGCATCGCTCTCGGAGTTAGTGTACCTCGACCTGAGCATGAACCGTTTCGGTGGGCCCATCCCGCCCTCCCTCTTCTCCGCCCCGACCCTCCAATCAATGCTCTTGCAACGGAACAATCTGTCCGGTGGGGTCCCCCCGGCCACCGCCTCCGCCGCCGCCGCCTACGGCCCCGGATCGGTCGTCGACCTCAGCCACAACGCCCTGACGGGGGAGCTGTCGGCGGTCCTCGCCGGGGTCGAGAGCCTGTACCTGAACAACAACCGCCTGACGGGGAGCGTCCCGGAGGAGTACGCCAAGAGCGTGTCCGAGGGCCGCACCCGGACGCTGTACCTGCAGCACAACTACCTGTCCGGGTTCCCGTGGGACCGCGGCATGGCGGTGCCGGACGCGGCGGCGGTGTGCCTGTCCTACAACTGCATGGCGCCGCCCCTGGGGTTCGAGGGCTGCCCCGCCAGCGCGGGGACGCAGCCGTCGCGGCCCGCGTCGCAGTGCTCGGCGTTCAGCCGCGGCGGAGTAGGCCCTCGAGATTGATGGCAGTGGTCGGCGGGAATGCGACACGCCGTTATCAAGGTGATCATACGAGGTTTCCAATACACATTAACCTGTAGATTGGGGGGATACTTTGGTTAACTCATTTTGTTTTATTTTTTCCATTTCCTTCTTCTTCTTCTTTTTTACTCAAAGAGGTTGTAACTTGCTTTGATTTTTTTTTTTAAGGGCTTTTTTTTTCCTATAATTTTGTTAGTGTATGTTAATAGACAAAAAGGAAGTGACGGGTGTGATGAATTTGATACGGCATCAATGAAAAAAGGGGGTGGTGAAGGGGGGCATTTGCATGAGCCCCGGTTCTTTCGCGTCATTTGTCGCTTCCTTCGTTTCGTCTCGATGTCAAATTGCCTCCTTGCAACGTTCCGGACACAGCTCACGTCTTTCATGATCACATGTTTTTCCGGCCAAATTATTTTGTTTCCAAGCAAAAATATCCACGGATAAAGGAGGCGGGGGGTTAAAATTTCAGAGGATGTAAATCTGAAATACGAGAAACTCGGAATGGGAATGTAAAGGGAAGGCGTATATGGATCCCGGTCGGGACGGAGGCGAGATGATGGCTACTGAATTACGAGTGTGATTTCGAGATTGCGACGGTGAAGAGATGAATTTTAGGATGTATTGAGTGAAGCGCGCTCTAAAGCACAAAAACAGGTCGTCGAAAGACGCTGCTGGGGCATGCGTTGGATTGCGTCATCCAATTCTTTGATTCGTCCAACCTTGGACAAGGCCGTGCGAAGGGGAGTAAATGAAGCGTGAGAACTGTGAACCAGAAAAGAGAAAAGGTGCCTCTGCCATTATTAGCCTTAGTAAATGAGGGAAGGCCCGAACGCATGATTGACAAAACAAAGAGAAGAACCATAATAATTATTTGTTCACCCGCCAAGAAAGGGGTCACGCATGAAAAAGTGAATGGTGGCCTGCGAGTCGTGCTACCGACCAAAGTGGTGGTGGTCCGACGGGGTGAAGAGAAAGACAGAGACCGAGTGCTCCTTTCGTCCCCACGCGTGTGCTCTCTCTCTCTCTCTAGCGCACTGGCACATGCTAAGCTTCGGCCCTTTTCTTTGTATTCACGAGCGGAGAGGCTTCAGCTGTTGAGTTTTGTAGCATAACCTGGAGTTATATGAACGACCGTTGTCCCTACCAGTACTCTTCAATGTCTTGTCCTCCTCCTCCCCTTGTTGTGATGGCCATCTTCCATGAATCCCGCAACGTCTCTTTGGAACGTGACGATCGAATCGGTTTCCAGCAAAGCCGATTCCAACGCCGATTCCAACCCCCTTTTTGGCTCCACTTTGACGCTTATCAGACCATCAACTCACGTGTGTCTGAGCTTCGAACTGGCTACTTCACATTACCAGAAGTCGACCTTCTCAGGGTATACTATTAGGAGGAGGGGGATGGGAAGAAAGTTCAGATAACATATGGTTTGACGGTTACACCGACATTTACCACCGCTAACAAGACAGCTAAAACCTGTTTGGTGAATGAAAGCCATCAAAGAAAAAGCAATAGGCTTGATTGACAGATTTTAAGGGAAAAAACTCTTTGAAATTAACTATTAGGCAATGCGCAACATTCGACAATGAGGATGAAGATGATGAGCTTGAGATCTGAAGCAATCCCCTTGACAACGTGTGGCAATATCAGCATCCGTAAAAAGTTTGCGTTCCTCTCTCTATAAGGTTACATGGTCTTAGAAATCAAGCATCATAATATAAGCATTTTACTACGACGACTCTTCTCAGTTCCTCTTGTTTTCAAACAAAACCCTGCATCCGAATCCGGCTCAACTAATTTCCAAGGACATTCTAGAATCACGAGCTTGGCGTAATGGTGACTCTCTTACAGAGAGACAGGCTTGCTTTCTCAAGTCTACCTCCCCCACACCATAATTGCATTGGGAAGACGGAAACTTCAAGCTACCTTCAAACTTTCTCGCTGCAATAAGTTCACAAGCTCTTCCACCCATCAGACAACAGTACATGATATGAGATCAAAAGTTTGTCACCTCATCACTTTAAGAATTTATCTGATTATTCTTCCCGTTCTGCCAGTCAGTACCCGCTTGGTTATCTTTCGAGAAAGATGTATCAAAACCTGACCTGGAAACCAAACACATTGCATGAGAAGCACCAATTGCAATGGATAACACGTTATATGGTCCCAGACCATCATCTTCGCTCAAGAACTTTACTTCAACAGGAGTAGGATGCACCTCTGGCAACCCAGGAACTCCAAGTTGATGATCTTTAGAATTTCCCCACATGTATAATTTCCCTTCATCTGTTGAAGACAAAAGAGAAAATAATTAATTACTCTTTCTACCATCAACAATTTACAACAAAATATTTAAAGCTACCTCCTTTAAAACAAACTAAGAGATTCAAGGCCTGAAGCAACAAGATCGACCAATGTAATCAAGCCAAAGTGCACAAAAACTACTGCAAGGGCAACCCTTGAAGGAACCCTAATGTCAGAGAGTCGAGCATAAATTTACAAATGTCTAGGGAATTGAGGATTTTGGTCCCAAGACTATTCTATCATTTTTTTGTGCAATTTCAAGATGATACTTCCCTCTGCCAGTGTTTAACTCAATGAAGGATTCATCCCGATTTCATCTCATTCTACAGAAGTGATCCTACCAAATTGGCCAATTGGTCTAAAGCTTCACTAATGCAGGAAAACTGCACACTGCTATGAAGAGAAGGATGATAAGGTACTCAAACATCTCAATTATATCATAAAACTTAGGTTAATCACAAATGATGCACGAGCACTGTCAAAATCTCCATATCTAGAGTAATTGAATCTATCAATTCAACATTAGTTCTAATTCTAGCATTATATACAAAATTGTCCGTATTTGCCACTGTATCTAGGAGACCAATAATCAACCAATAATCACAACTACCTAACCTGCCCTTAGGTTTGCCATGAAACCTGACGACCTTCCTCGACAACAAAATTCCAAAGTATTTCTAAACACTCTGAACTGGACAGCCACAGATAATTTATTCTTAGTCTGGAATTTTTGCCCCTGAATTCCTTATCATAAGCAGGTGATGTTCATCCTGTAATCTTCCGCAGAGGTAATTGTAGGCCAAGCCTCAACAAATAAGTATTTCAAACACTATCAGGAGTTGACATGAGATAATATCCTTACAGAATTAAAACTCTTGCTTACAAATGCTCCAGAAGGAATATTTAGTATTTGATACACCAAAATGTTGCTTCCCATGAAGGACAGAGACTATAAGAAACATAAGCAGCTAACAGATAAATTCA
Organism: Eucalyptus decipiens; assembly: GCA_014182575.1. Taxonomy (NCBI): domain Eukaryota; kingdom Viridiplantae; phylum Streptophyta; class Magnoliopsida; order Myrtales; family Myrtaceae; genus Eucalyptus; species Eucalyptus decipiens. Next base: position 16,839,812 of record CM024619.1, read on the forward strand.
CTGGACTTTATGCATTTCTCACGTCTTACCAGTTATAGCTGCTGAAGTTGAACCTTCACAAGCAATAAAGATGACATGCTCGTTAGCTAATGCATCAACCACTGTAGGAACTTTCTGACTCTGGATAGAAGAATGGCCCAACTGACCATGTCCACCATGACCCCAGGAGAGCACCTTTCCATCATCTTATACAATGTACCAGGAACATCCATCAGAACCAGAGAAAAAAAGGCAAAGACTTATTTCCATAAAGAAATTCTTCAACTGTCTACCAGTTAAGGCAAGAGAATGATATCCACCACTGGCTATCTGGATGATGCGAACATGTTCAAGGCTTGGGATGGGTTTTGGTTCCCAGCCACCAACTTTGTTACCCCTTCCAAGTTCATAATTTGAGTTAGCTACAGAACACAAAGAACACTCCATCAGCATGACGAGGAAGGACAAGGTCAACTTACTCATAATGACATGCTTAAAAATCAATCCCTTACAAGGTATCGATACTTAATAGTTCATATGGAAGGCAGAAGAAAAAACAATCATCGGAAAATCATTTGCAATGAAGAATTGGAAATAATGATGAGCAAGGCAGAAACTCATCTATCCATGTTGAGATTGCGTTTCCCCTGTAAAAATTGAACTTCTTACAAGAGAAACTTGAGAATCCATCTACTTATTGTGATGGAAAATGAGTAGAACTTTTTGGGATGCAAGTTACCTTGCTGAAACTACTATTAGAATGGCCACTTATCTTACAAAATTTAGTCCGTACAATAATTTTAGAAATTTGTCTCTTCTGTTGCAAACCCCCAAATAAAGAACAATAAAGGCCCAGCATGGCAGTAACTCAAACACACCATTAATGTTTAGTGAGTTCCACTACCCTGATAATGCCATATAAACAAAAAAATCTCTCTACCATGAACTGCCTCAATGACAGTCTTAGCTAAATGAGAGTAAGAACAACAATCACTCGACCATGACTTGTCGACTTATGATCAACAGCTCTGGCCTTGCATTATTCTTCTCTCTTATTCCTCGTAAGCTACATTAATTTAAAGTTCTCACTTGTTAAACACATTCATTTTTTCATTCTTCTGTCTTGCTTCCATTTCTCAAGAATCTTCGAGAAAAGAAATAAGTATACCCTTCTCATTGGGTGCAGGACCCTCCAACCCTCAATGCGAAGTATCCAAAAGACTTAAACAAAATACAGGTGTTTAGCAATTTCAAAGTGGTTGAGCATCTATCAAGAGATGCACTATAATGTATTTTCTCACTAGTTTATCTTTCTGACATTGTTAATGCATGATAATAGACTATTATACTAGGAGAGAGAGCTAGTTACTGAGGGTCCAGAATGTAGTTTACTTCCTACCCTCAAACACTTGTAATCTTAAAATAGTGCACACCGACCAATGCTCTAAATAAATACCACTTCAGATACTTTTCTATAAACTGGCGTAAATAGAAGAAAAAAATGAAAGATCATATTCTTTGCATGTTCACTATTCACGTCTTTAAAAACAATAATGCGGAATACCAAGAGAGAGGCCCGTGCTTGCACCAAGGCTCGCCACATGTCATTTTGTGGTTAGCCTGTCCGACTTACTTATTTTTTAAATATTCAGAGTTTATAAAAAAAAAAAAAAAGCAAAAGAAAAAAAGAGAGAAATCATAGCTAGTGCTGAGGCCCATTTCATATTCCGGAGGCGCCCTCCGCCTACTCTGTTGCAGAAAAACCAAGAAAGTTCTTCTCCATGCGCCCCAAATTTTTGTGCATGATGTGCTTTAAACCACCTAAACAATCATCAGTAGTTGCAACTTTGACTACCTTGTTTCGATCACCACTCAAGTATATAGCAAAAACATAACAACAAACTCATTAAACATTTCACTAATTGTGACAGCCAAAGCACCTAATGCAAAATCAAATAACTAAAAACAATACAAACAAAAATATAAACTTCCAAACCTCCCCAGTTCCAAACTTGACCATCCTTAGTTAATGCCGTGGTGAAAAAACCACCACAAGAAACGGATGACACGGGTACAGGTAGAGCCTTTACTTTGCAAGGAACACTGAGGCCTCCTGCCTGATCTGGTCCCCGACCAGGACCAAGGCCTAATCTACCATCTCCTTCTTCTCGACCCCAGGTATACAGTTCACCTATACATATGGTGAAGAGCAACAACATCAGAGACTAATAACTTCAAAACCAGATATATACACCACAATTAACTTCATTCTTAATTGTGTCACGGCATGCCAAAAATTTACCACAGAAAATAAAGATTCATTCACCTTACCAACCAAAATTGAACAAGTTAATCTCTAGATTTCCTAGTAATCCAATTCAACAACCTGATTTTGACTGAAAACTTCTGGGTTACAGTCACCTCTATCTCCCTCACCTCCCCTGGTGCATTCTTCACTCATAGCATACTTTGCATTACCATTATTACGACCAGATCAGATCCAGGCAGCAACATGACACAGAAATCATCACCAGCACTACAGATCAAAGAGATGATTTGGAAGCCAACAAACACGTCATGGTTTTAAATGATTTCTTAGTTCACACAGTGAATTAATTAATGCGAATTTTAATAATGCCCGACACCCTCAGATGTGAAAAGGCACTGACTTTCCAACTAAACATGCATTCTCAGGATTAAACACCAGCAGCTAAGTCATTAAACAATAAAGCAATACATTTTGCTTTACCTGCTTCCGTGATAGCAGCAGTATGGGTGCCACTAGTCGCAATATGGCAAATCCTCCCATCCCACGATCCCTCCACCAATCTCGGCAAGAGCTCTCTATGATACACAGAATGCCCGAGCGCTCCGAAACCACCATAACCCCTGCACGCTTCAGAATTCCCAGGCCGCTCAAGTCCATCAGAACCGACATTCCGATCAAATTAGCAAGAAGAACAACGATAGCGACAGAGATTTCACTCCCAATCACTTCAAATAGAGAGAAGCGACGCACCAAGTGAAGACCCGACCGAGCGAATCCAGCGCGACCGAGTGAAGACCGCCGAGAGCAATGCACCGGACACCGTCCAAGTTAGGATTCAAAGTCGGCACGAAGACCGAGTCCTCGTGACCGAGGCCTAGGCGTCCGCCGTCGCCCTTTCCCCATATCCACAGCTTACCGTCGACGACCAACGAGGAATGAAACAGTCCGCACGATATGCCGACCTCAATGGCGGGATCAGAGGCCGGCGGCGGGTCGGCGCGGCCAGAGCCTTGGAGTCTGCCGGGGACGGGAGAGAGGGCGAAGGAAGGAGGGAGAATGAGGCCGGCGACGGGAGCTGGATACATCCGGACCTGCTCGATGCCGCCGCCGCCGAGCTGGCCGGAGGCGCCGCGGCCCCATGAGAGGAGCTGGACCGTGGCGGCGGCGGCGGCGGCGGTGGCGTCGCCGTCGAGGTGGTGGTGGTGGAGGAGGGGGAGCTTGGCGGCGGAGGAGGAGGAGAAGGGGCGAGCGAGGGAGGCGAGGCGGTGCCTGGCGAGCGACATGGACGGGTCGGGTTTCGAGTCGCGGTCCCGGGTTGAGTAATGGAGCTTTTTCTGTTAAGAGGGGTTTTGCGAGGTTTTAAGCAGGAGCCCACTTCTCCACCGTAGGATCGATTTGGGATGTGATCCGTGCGGTTCATCAACGTGCTATTTTTCCTTTCTTGTTAGTGATGAAAAAATATAAATAAGCCTATTCCAAGAAAAAAAAAAGAATTGCTAACTTCACGGGAGAGCTGATAAATTCGACAAAAATGAGTGATTCCGAAAGAGTAAATTATTAAACTAGTTAATGGTTTTAAAATGACTTAATAATAATTTCTGAAAAGTGATTTAGATAAGAGTAAATAACCCAATAGTAATTTGTACCTAACGTTAGTACCTAAACAAGTCAGTATGTAAAGAATGATTGTTGGCAAATCTATCCGCTTCTACAACTCTAGTAAAAGAAAATGATCGACCACTAGTTTTTGCCGTACCCTATTAGTATTTTCGGAATTGAAGGAGCAAGAGATTATTTCAGACAAACTTTTCTTTTTGCAGCACACCAGTGGATCTGATCTTGAGATATGTTAAAGACATCCTTTTGGCTAGTTTGATTGAAACTAGATGGCATTTTCAGAGGAAGAAATGCAATAAATTCGTGTGTCAGACCGTCACTCCTAGTGGGATCAAACTAAATTTTGACAAGACCTCTATAGGTAACTTGATTCTTAGCTTCGATAAGTGGGCTTCCTAATAATGAATTAGACAATTGACTTGTCGGGACTGTGCATGCTGTGCGAGTGCACTCTTCACTCACAGCAAAATTTTGTGGCATTTATTTGGTTCAAATGGCCATCTCATCAGGCATTCGCAATTGTGGAGATGAATTCACACGAGACCATCATCCTTTCTTAGATTGGGATATTATCATAATATTTCCAATAGGTCAAATTATACATACTTTAAGAGCAACCTAAATGTAGATTGGTTAATACATTTGAGTACTTCAAACCTGTGATATAAGTGACACTTTAATATTATATAGGTCATCGAGAAGTTTACTTCCTTTTTTGAAAATTGAGAGTAATAGTATAAGACTTGTGCTTTACCCCATTTTCTTACCAAAGGCAAAGTTCTCAATTGTACAAACCAAGTAACTACAATATACCGACCAAAAAAAAAAAAAAAGTAACTTCAATATAAATGGATAAAGTTACTAGAGATGGCAATTTGAAATTACTAAAATAAACATTTAGTTAGTGACTCAAATAAAAATTAATAATCCAAAATTACATGGTAATTTCTTTAAAAAAAATTAATAAATAACTTAGATGGAATTGATGATTCGATATTAGAGTTGGCAACTTCAATAAAAATCGGTTAATCATTAAAAATAGTGGTAATTCTAATCAATTGAATATATATTGATAAGTGACTCAAAATAAAAGCAATTATTTATTACTATTTTTTTATAATTTATTGAAGAAAAGTTGATAATTTAATCACATTAAGGTTGCTAAATCGTGCAGGAGATGTTAAATTCAACAGGTTAGGAAGCTCATTGATAGAAGCTCGTAAATTGTTCAAAGAGTTCGTAATCCTTAAACAAACAAATGAAAAGTTTTTACCAAATCACAGATTAAGCGACTTTAAAGGTCACCCTTTTTTTTTTTTACCATCAATAAATCAAATATATTATTGCCTCTAGAAATTAAGCCACACAAATGCAAAGGCTACAGAAGAATCGTCCCCCATACAAAGATGGGATCAAACAGGAAAGTCTGGATTTGCAATAAAGCAACCTCTCAAGTTCTACTGCAATGTCCTTGGCCCAAGGGGGATAAAGAAAAAGCGGTAAGCAGGGTATCTCTTTTGAGAATTACTCCATGATGCAATCAAACTCAACTAAAATGATAGAACTAGAGATGCCACAAGACCATCGACCATCACCAAGGGACTGTAGAAATATCTCAAGTGCTTCCATTGAGCAATTATCATTCACCGCTGACAACACTAGAGCACACAACAACACGATTTACAAGAGATCCGCCGATATCTCCTACCTATAGCCAGTAAACAAATTCCGGGATGCGCCTACTAACTCAGCCATCAAGCAAAACAAACTGACGAAGAAGAAGAAATGGTAATGACTACACAGCAAATTAACGCACTTCAAGCTTTTCCAAGAATTACTAGAGCCATTCTTTTGGGTTCATGCAAGCATCTAGTAGCTTCCACTCCTCACTTCCTTCCTCTGGTTTCTGCACAGAAACAAAGGAGATATCCAGATTTGAGTTGATGGGCTCAAGAAAGTCTTTTCTGGATCCAAAATATATCTGCACAGACCACTTAAAAAAACCTTACATGGTCATACTCCCACCGAGCAGTTAATGGAAGAGAAACAAGGATACTCTCAATTCGCCCTCCCGTCTTCAGTCCAAATGTTGTGCCACGATCATAAACCTACATTTTCGGAAAGCAAAATTTTTACAAGGTTTAGAGGGGAAGAACTGAAAACTCATTAAATTTTATCAGCTTTGCTGTTCTCTTTTGTTTTCTCCTTTGTTTCATACCAAGTTAAATTCTACATAGCGTCCTCTACGCAGCTGTTGCCATGCCTTGTGCTTCTCTGTAAATGGCGTGTCTTTCCTCTTTTCTATGATTGGTATATAAGCGGGGATCACACTATTGGCACATTCTGAAAGCAGGGCAAAAATTGTCACTTTCTGTCCAATGGAGACATTAAGAGAAATTCCACGGTGAAACCAGATGAAAAAGCTTCCTTCCCACATTCACGTGCATTACCAGTTGCAAAAGCGAGAAGCATCTCCTGATCATAGTCATTGAGATCATCAAAAAAGATTCCTCCGAGTCCTCTCCTTTCACCTCGGTGCTGCATATCAACAAATGTCAATTGGGAGGGAGAAAAATTGAGACCACGTTTGACAACTGATCACCATAATATGCAACCCTGAGGACAATCATGAGATATGAATATTCCTAAAGAAATAATGGTATCTAGCATAAGAAAACCTTTAAACAAAGTCATGGTAAAAGTGTATGACATTAAATAACTTTTTTTGCAGCATCAAGTAGCCCAATCTATTAATCAACCCCATGTAACGCAGGAATTCACTGAATCCCAGCATGGGAATGAATCCTCGCTGGATCAATTGAGAAGGGATTAAGAAGGCTAGAATTATATATGATACAGCTGAAGATCAATGCACAATTAGGTGCCAGAATGTCAGAGAAGGCACAGAGTCACAAATTTAACAATGAGAAGCTGTGAGAAAAGTGTACCTTGATGTAAAAATAATCGTCACACCATTTCTTGAATCGAGGATAAAAGGAAGAATCGAATTTGTCACAAGCATTCTTTTGAACCTACAAAGAAAAATTAAGAAAGTCCTTTCAGCAAACTTATGGTTGAAAAATTAAGCAGGAGTGAGTTTCTTTCCGGTAAGATCAAGTGGGACTATCTACCAAAACGACTTACTAGCAACTATAAGCACACCTGTTTCATTGACACGACACATCAAGGTGACTACATCTATTGTGCAGGTGAAAACTTGAAGTCAGCACATAAATGGTAATTATAAGTCGCAGTAGGAACACAATGGGGTAAAAACTAAAAAGGAGATTCAGTGAGGGGAAGAAGTGTGTAGAAAAAAACTCTGGCTATGTATCAATGACTGAGCCACCTAAATCTGGTGAAGGGAAGAAGTCAACACAGTGGTCAGTTTTCACAGTAAAGAGTTCCAGAAAATGCGCTTCTTTTTATCATGCCACTTTGACCATGCCTATGTCAAACCAAGTTAGAGTATACAAACAACGCAGTTACAGCCAGTCACTAGGCCTGGGCTTTCGTAAGACATAATCAGTCACTGAATTGCAAGCCATGCATAATATTTGGATTGAATAATTTGGCCAAGTTAAAAGAACAATCTACCGAATGAAAGTGCTTGACATCCTCCTCAAAGATGTAAGAAGGAGTAAGATCAGTTCCACCACCAAACCACCATTGCCTCGGAGCTCCAGGTGCATCTACAACAATACATTGGCCACCATTTACTAGATTTCAACTACTAAAGCAAAAAAATGCACATGTATCAGGACATTTCTCACTCTATCCCGACAGAGATCCTAACAGCATAGTTATTCTCAATCAACAATTCTTTATCCCCAGGACCTTCACAATATTCCAGCATGAGTTTCAATGAAGAAGTTCAATAGACATAAATATGTCAAGTTAGCAATTCTACAAAGCAAGTGATTGCGGCCACATTATGAAGGTAGTGAATGGCTTGTGCGAGAAATGTACTTTCCCACTGATTATGCCAACAGGCCATATACATCAAAAGCTAAAACTGCTTTTCAGTTCTTAAACTGTGACAATGTGGAACTGCAGACCATAGAACAGTGAAAATATGCGAATGTCACGTGTAAATCTCCACCTGGAAAAAAATTAAATAGGATGCTGGAACAATAATGGGAAAGAGGACACTAAAAATCTGAGAAGAGGTTGGTACCTTTAGGAGCATCAGTTTCAAAATATCTATAGTTGAAGTGCAACGTTGGAGCAAAAGGATTCTTTGGATGTAAGACCTGAAACAAATGAAAACAAAACAGTGAGCAAGTGATGGAGGGTATGGACATGGAAAAACCTCAGTAATTCCTCCACAACTCGAACAGTTTAATGATTGAACAACCTCATTTTTATTAACCTTAAATCATTGAAACCGGGTTTTTTAGCAATACAAAGTCATTTCTGCAAATTGTTTCGGAAAGATACAATTCTCTAGTGAGCTGAAAAAGAAAGAGTGCATTTTGTTTGCTCTCGTCCTAAATTGAAACTCGAGCAATTATTTTTCCACTAGGCTCGTCTAACACAGCACAATGCCTCTATCAGTTGAAAACAGAATTCAAGTTTCAACCGCTTTAAGGATTTAATGACTTGAGAGTCTAAGACACCCGTATTCATCCTACATTTCACCACCACAAGTTTCTCTCATCATCAAGAACCAAAATTGACTTGATCAAAATTGGGGGAAAGAACCATAAACCAAGTCACCACAACTGAAGAATCCCCATTTCTCACAGTCGTCATCAAAGTAAAACCAAATTCACTGACCGAGCTGATGCCAGCCGCGAAAAAGGGAACCGGACCGGGCTTGTGATCGGAAGCAACGCCTTTCGCAGCCCTATAAGCCTCGGGCGGCATTACCCCGTACACCACCGAGACGTTCACCCCCGCCTTCTCCCAGACGGCGCCGTCCTGCAGCACCCTGCTGATCCCGCCGCCGCCGCCGGGCCTCGACCACACGTCCTCCTTGAACTTCCCTCCCCCGTCCGCCGCCTCGATCGCCTCGCACACCCGGTCCTGCGCGTCCCTGATCATCCTCTCGAACCTCGCCCTCACGGAGGACGGCGCCGCCGCGGCCGCGGCGCCGTTCCCGCCGCCGTCCGCCTCGCGGAGGAACGTCTCGGGGCGCTCCGTCTCGGGGGTCTCCTTCTCGATCGAGACGGCGCAGCGGATCGGGGAACGTGGGGCGGCAATGCCGCCGGGTCGCCAGAAGGTCGTGGCGGGTATCGCGGGTTTGGCCCGGAGACCGAAGGCGAGCGAAAACGTCGGCGCTTTGGCTCGGTCGGAGGAAGGGAAGGGGGAGGAGAGGGAGGGGGAGGAGGAGGAGGCGGCGGCGGCGCGGCAGGAAAGAGCGGCCATCGGTGGCATCTTCGCTTCGGCGAGCGGGACGGGCGACGGCGATGGCGATGGCGATGGCTGCTGCTTATAGCGATTGTCGAGATTTCATGGATGCCGTTTTAGAGAGAGAGAGAGAGAGAGAGAGAGAGAGAGAGGAGATAAGGTGGAGGAGAAGCCCACTGGGTCGGGAAATACCGTTGGAGATTACTGGGCACAAGGTGCGGAATCAGGTGAGCTGAGAGGTTTGACCGTTGACTTCTCCTGGGGGGTTTTGGCTTTTTGCTGCTTAGATTATTACCACCACCTAAGCCCACTGATTTATTGGGATTAAGGCTTGAATTAAATATTCAGCAGTGATTATAATATTGACAAGAAAAGGAAAAAAAAAAGGAAAGAGGGCTTTCAATCGGTATTTAAATAATTCTGCAGAATTCAAGAAAATATAGGCTACCATCGGTGGTGTCCTTTAGCCTCGCACCGAAGTCCGTTTCATTTGATTACCCACGACATCTACAAGAATTATGGCTGATTCCATGTTCTCTAGATGAAGTGAGTTGGAAAACCCCCGCCAAAGCTTATGACTTTCGGTATCGTTCTCAAGACTTGGCAAATGAGCCTTTCGGATAATGTAAAGTAGAAATTTTAAAAGGAAAATTGATAAAAATATTTTTAAAATTTTGACCCAATGTATAATATGCTCTTTGAATTTTAGCTTAGTGTACAATATCATTCTTAAATTTTAATTTGTTTAATGCAATCCTTGAACTTTTGATATATATTTAAACTAGTCCTAAAATTATATGAAAATATAAAATATTGCCCATAAAATTAGATTAATAAAAAGATAATATTTGATATTTTCCTATAATTTAGGAATTAGTATGAACATTTACCAAAAATTTATAGATCACATTGAACAAATTAAAAGTTTACAACTATTTTTATCATTTTCAAAATATAGGGTAGCTTTTCTCAATAAACCATTGATTGTTTCATAGTCAATTTCAAAATATACATGAAGTTTTCTCAACACTTCCATGTTTTAACAACGTATTCACACAGAATAGATGTATTAATCTAGCAGGCCAATTTGCAAATTTGACTTATATCTATGCATGTGGCAACAAAAGAGAATTAATTTAGTTGTAGTTTCCATTAAAGCATATTATCGTCTAATAAGATGCATCACTTGGTTATTACAGATCTCGATTCCAACCAGCACGGATGAAAGTTTTGAGTAATTCTATGCTTCATTTTAGTATATAAATGACCGTACATGATATATGAGTTAATGAAATTGTTATAATTAACGTGTATGTACATTTGATGCATCTTCTAGAAAGCAATTGATGTTGGAGAAACTATACTTGTGTCATATCTACGCTGTACATGATGATATTTACAAATGAAAGGTACACCTCCATTGTGGCACCAGGAATCCCTCTTCTACAGTCTGTATATACATTTGATCCTTCAGCCACATTGATTTCTAATCTCCTTCCTTGCCTAAACCGCCATGTGGAGGAACTCATAGATATGATGCTATGATCCAGCATATTTTGCCCCGTTAGTAACCAGTTGACTTGCATTTGATATTACCTCGATGCACCACGGACCCGCCACCCCATCGTCGTTCTTTTGCACGTTCTATTACAGACTGCAAAATCTGTAATAACTCTTCTGCACTTTTTCCAGGTGCCAGTTCCAAATCAGTCTGATATAGTGGAAGAGTTGGATTGCCACAGAGCACCCTCATTCCACTTCGCTTCGCCTGGTGCTGATTTTGCCTCAAGAAAGCATCTGAACCACATCCAACAACGTGCAAAATCCCATCATTTGCATCAATGTGGATCACACTGTCAAGAAAGATCTCGGATTCTATATCCCAGTCTGAATCAGCCTCAATGCCTTGAAAGTCAGGGTTAGCATAATCCCCTAAGCTAGGGCAGCTAACAAGAAGTACCAACCTTTCAGTCACGATAACAAATTTACCAGCTTGCTTAAGAGCCCTGCACACGACTAATGCTTCATCCTTGAATTTTAAGCCATCACCGGCTTCAGTGAGTACAGATGTTCCAATTGCTTCTTCCCAAGAATAGGGTCTCAGGGGAAATTCTTTGCTTAGAGGCCTCGGGAGACGGATCCTTCGACGTATGCCAGTTTGGTAGTGCTTGCTTCTGTTTCTGATGCTCTGAGCCGTTCTCCCAGTTACTTCAAGAATACTAGCAGCCGGTCTTGCCACTAGTCCAGTAAGTCCTAATGCTGCCCCTGCAAAGGAGAATAGCAAACAATATCCATTAAGTAACATGGTCAGTGTCAATATATTTTAACTAGCAATCTAAGCTCCTATTGTTACCTGATAGGACACCTGGAAGACCGTGCCTCTCTGCTCCTCGTATAGGGGATTGTAGAAGCCCAGTAAGCCCCTATAGCAATAAAGTTTGACCAATGGGTGTCAAAAAATGGACAAACAAATTACTGGGAAAGAAACAGTTTCCTAGGGGAAAAAACTACATGCAGCAAGACAATTTTCCAAGAAGCTATTTGAAGAAATCACTATTTTGATATAATGGACGATACTGCAGCCAAGACAGAGTTCCTAAAAAGAAGTTCTATCCAATTTCCCAGGGTAATAACTAGGCATTCTGGAGGTTTCACCTCTGTCTATGCAAAATGTAGCATATGAGACCAGAGAGAATTGAAGCTTGAGGGATGAATATGGGTTTTATTGAGGCTGGTCAGAAAAGAAGGCAGAAACTTTGGCAAATATATATCTGCTAATAATAAAGATGCACAAAATAAGGACAGTTTTCGGTACCTTACTCTATCCCACCAGTAGAACCAAATCAATGGAGAACACTCTGAAAATGGATTCCAAATCCTATTTGCATAAGTGCCACCCAAATCAAGGGAAGGATTTCAAGGAATTGCAACAGAACAGGCCATTTTTTCGTAGATCTAACGGTTTAGTAGTTTAATATCGACATTGCCACCAAAATCAATAATGAGGCAAAGACACTTTAGTGGACTCATGGAACAAAGTAAAGAGAGGAATCGACACTGCAAAATGTTCCTCCACCATTAGAGATTTAGATGGAAAAACTCACTTATGGTTCTTTAGAAAAAGATGTCCCAACTTAGGCTCCATTCGTTTCGTAGAAAAATATGGTGTTTCTGGAAAAAAATTTCCAGGAAGCCATTTTCTAGGAAAATGTCATTATTTTCTAGCGTTTGGGTAAAACCTAAAAAAGAAGTGAAAAATATTTTCCGCTATTCGGTAAGGAAAATCTTTTCCTCTATACACTTTTTTTCAATAATTTTATTATTATTATATTTTTTAAAATCGATTTTACATTATTTTTCATTTTAAAAATCAATTTTTTTTTATTTTTTATTTTAAAAAAATCCATTATTAAATTATTTTTATTTTTATTTTTATTTTCTTTGTTTTCCTCTCTTTCTTCAGCTGGTCGCCCACCTCTATGAGCTCAGGTCAAGCTTGAGCCTCGCCTGATCAGCGAGCAAGACTCTAGCTCACCGATCTAGTAACGCCCAAGGCCGGCAAGCTCAGGGCTCGCCAACTCGTCAAGGCTCGAGGCCGATGAACTCAGAGCTCACCTGGCGAGCGGCGAGCTTGAGATTGCCAGAGTTGGACAAGCTCGAGGTCACTTGTGGTCAGCTGCTGGCCATCGCCATGGTCAGTGACCGGCTGAAGAAGATGAGGAAAACAGAGAAAAGAAAAAGAAAAAAAAGAAAAAAATAATTCGAATTTTTTTAAAAAGAAAGAAGGGGGGATTGTGGGGGTTTGAGATAAGAGAGAAAGTTAGGAAAATGTTTTTCACTTTTCAAAAGTGGAAAACATTTCCCCCATTTTGTAAGACTTTTTTTCCTAAAATGTTTCCTCCAAGCAATTCATTTTCCGTGAAATAAATGCTAGAAAATCCAGAAAAGGTTTTTCTAGAAATTGTTTTCCGCATAACAAACGGAGCCTTAAAAGAGAACAAAAAAAAAAAAAGTCATAAGGGTGCAGCAGCCCTAGGAAGACATAAAATCCTCATGTAAAAAGAGAAAAATGAACTTCGAGAATTAAATGCTGGATAGGGTACAATAATGATGACAGTTACATACTTCAAAACATGCACACTGAGAGAAGTCTTAGATGTTGTCACTGTCCTTGTTCTCACTCTCTAAGGAACTCATTTACAACTATGCACGTTCAGATGAAAAATATTGATCTGACACCAAGTGGATAGACAGCTGCATACCTCCAAAACTTCATTTATAACCCCTTCGCTATGTGAAATTGCACCCCTTTGTTGCTTCTCCATTCTAGAAAAAACTTGCTCATCAAACGTCAGTGCAACTATACCCTAAAACGAAAAAACAAGAAAAGTCAAGAGTTGTATGGGCATGAAATTTCTCAGAAGCCATTACTCATCAATCTACCTTTTGAGCAGCTCTACTGAACTGTGTGGCGGCATCAGTCAAGGCATAGACTGTGTTGCTTAATAGACTAGTCGTTCCTTGTGCCATACCTCTGACAAGTCCAGCAGGACTCTGTAGAAGCAAATTGTACTATTAAATACAATGATGGATAGTAAAACTTCAAATACAAGAACCCAATATACCTGATTAAGGTTCCTTGCAGGAACAGATAGGAAATCCCGGATGCCAAGCCCCAAGCTCCTGGCAAATCCCATGGGGTTACCTATAACACCAGCTGAACCGAGCACCTTCAAGGACATAAATTATAAGCAACATAAATTATAAGTAATAGAAAAGGCATATACATTAATGCCTTTTGCATTTCCATAGTACATAAAAGTATTTAAATATAATTCCGCATTCCCTCTAGATAGTTGAAGGAATGCTGAAGCTTGTTAGAGATTTCTTCTCAACTATGTAGGTGCAGAGATTTGTTAGAATATTCGTATATCAAACCACACTTTTGTCTTACAGCTAAAAGAGCAGCCGAAGTAATCTCACAGAATTTCACAGGGTACGAGAATAGAAAGTCATGAATTGAAACAATCCTCTTATTTGCCTCCCCTATTACCAATTCCAACAATTAGTCTTATGCCAAATCAAAGCCGACATGCGAAGGGAAGTGTTAAAATATATCAAAAAATTAAATCATGTCTTTTTCTAACAACTTAAGCTTTAAAAATAGTTGTTTATCATCTCACAAAAATTTACATCCTTTTTTCTTATGCACTAACTAAATGTAACAAGCAGATGATGCCCACCATATAATTAGTAATTAATGAAGAGGAGGGTAAAAAGAAAATTTTCACCAACGGATTTGCCAGTTGTTACACCACTTTGCCTGTTCCATAAGTCAAAAATGTGAAAGCAAATTATTTATATTACACAAGATTTTGCCAAATTATCCCCTAGATAATCTAGTAACAACCTGCATTTGCCCAAAATGTCGTACAACAGAGAAGCTTTAGACTTTAATACTCTTTTATTCATTTACACAACAGTACCTTGGAACATGACGTGGGTTTTAAGTTCTACAAATTTTCGTGAATTTCAGACTTGCAAAACATAAAAAGAAAACATGACAACCTTTCTTGAGATAGTAAAGAAATGCATAAGACAATGTCAATAAAATCAGATGGAGTAAAAAGAAACTAGAACACTATAAAATCTACAACTTGATAAATGCCAAATCGAGTTGACCATAATAAAACTTCCTCGTTACCAGAATATGCTCAAGTTCTAAGCATTATGACAATAATAAAAAAATATCAACCAATTACCTTATACATCTCATGCAGAAGTTGCCTTATGTAATGCCTCAGGAGGATCTCCTGAATGGACTCCCACCCAGCCATGTGATGTACTATTTTCAGCTCTCTGAGATATATTCTTGCCCCTTCAATGTCAGCAAGAGCCATAAGGCCCCTCTGTAACCATTCATTGTCTTATGTCAGCAAAACCTTTAGGAGGGCATGAGTTAAAATATCAAATATATGCCACCAGGGAGGAAAACTCTGAAATTCAACATCCAATGATGCACTTTGGATGTAATGACCCAGCCAGTGCAAATAACTGCTAGCTAAAAGAATTGAAACTATTGTTTTACCTCATGCAGGAGAGAGATCAAATTACTATTTTTTTTCTTGGTCACGGGGGTAACATATGTCACATTCATTTAAATAATAAAAAGCAAAAGTCACCAGATATTATCTGCCAACACAGGACCATATATCCTGCATTTTTAGTACTTAAATCCAAGTGTTTCGCTTCAAATGTTTCTATTATAGTTATGGATATCTGACTTGCAGAGTTGACCAAGCCATTCTGATCTGCAGCTATAAGATGTCTACTTTCCACATGTTTGACCCAAAAAAGACAATCACGAATCACATGTACCCAGTGGAATTTAGCTATAAAAATTCAGTGGTAACTGATTAGAGTTCAAAATAATATAAAAAAGAACAGCGCAGCAGCTTGCTTCAAAAGTCCTGGCTCAAAAGAAGCTAATTAGGGAAATTCAAACAAACCCATTCAAATTGACATGATATTTTACCGTCCTACATTAATAATTAGATGGTTTGCCTATCCAACTACATTGAGTTAAAACCCTGCCTAAAAACTATCCAAAGATGACTGACCATAAACCCTGCCTAATAACTGTCCAGGGATGTGAAGTGCACCATAAAGATAGACAGTAAATCCTAGAAAATCTCTGATGACCCAAAGTCAGGTTCAACTTTTTAACAATTGATACCTCAAATTACAAATACTAATAAATCTTTTTTTTATAGATATATGCACAGGATTCCAGATAAAAATTCAAACCAGCACTTAGCAGTCTACAACTTCACCAGATATTGATAGTAAAAATAACAACTTTGATCAAGAAATAACGACCCCGGACAGAGCATATCCAGACATGCAAATAAGCAGTATAGACAATCTATCAGCATCAAAATAGCACAGAATCAATTAACTTTATGTGAAGCACAGACTATCGAAACAACCATAATGGTTAGCTAAATATGCATTTATCTAGAAACATGGAAAATCGTGTATATGCGCACCGCATGAACAGACTCACATGTCATATTTCTAGCTCAGGCACAGATAAAAAATCAAAGCATGCATCATGAGTCCAAGCAGGAATCCCTTGCATTAAAGCTGTTACAGCTAGCCAACATAAGATAAGCTACTCACATGCACAAGAGAATCTCCTGACATAGGAATCCCCATTCTGAGCATCCATGGGTCACTGGAAAAACTGCACCGCCAAATTATATCACAGCAGAACTCAAGAAGAGATGGCAATAACCCTCAAAAAAAGGAAAGTGAGGCAACCTGTCACCTACCTTAGAGTGAATTTAATAGCTCCTACATCGAACATTTCAACATATATTTTTCTCTGTCTTCTGGCCAACTGATAAATTTGCTGCCATGGTGCTCCAACTGGAATTACTGAGGGAAATAATACACTGATTCTTTGATTTTTGTTTTGAGAACTACCGATAGGAATATGGGAGTGCGAGTTCCCTAACAGAGGGGTATCATGCAGAAGCGGTAGCAATGTCGGATCGGAAAAGGGCATTGCTCCATTCTGGAATCTCAAGTAAACAGATTTAACAAACTCGGACAAGCCCAAGACCACTTCCTGCTCAAGCTCAAGATGAAACTCTGCCACTCTGCCAGAGTATCCAATAAGTTCTTGATCTTGAAGATAAAAGAATAACAAAGAAACTGATGCTAGTGATTAATACCTTAGTGTTATATATTCAAATGAAATCAATGATATATCTTTCTTTCTCCACTTTGAAACAGCTACATGAATCACCGATTTGCAGGGGTGATCAGAGTGAAGCTGTAAATTCTCACTTTTCTGGGCACCATCATCGTGGTTAGATGAACTACTTCTGTATCCTTGATCGAAGGACAAGATGACAGGATAAGTAGCAGCGCGAACTTGGTTGTCTATTTGCAATGATAAGACCTTCAAAGAAACCTTCTGTTGATCCATGCTCTGAAGCAAATGAACCCTGATGCCCTTTGCACAGGCAAAAAGCAATTCCTACAAAGAAAATGAGCAGTGAAGGGACAGAAAACCACCACATAAATCATGCCATCTCAATAAGCTTCTTCATACATACCTGTGGCAAAGAGTTAATCAAAGAAATACCAATATAAGGTATATCAATTGAGACCTTTTCCTGGTACTCAGAAAAGGTTTCTTGTCTTTGCTCATGTTTCCGGTTCTCAATGGATGGATTTACATGGTAACTTGAATCGATAATGCGAAGAACCTGCAGTAGGGACACAAAAATAATGGTCTAACAAAATTAAGCAAAAAAGATTCATCATTAGTTGAATCATTGAGAATGTGCACCTTTGTTGCTCCCTCAGCTAGAGTACAAATGAGCAATATTCTCTCCGGTTTCTGAAGTCAAAGAAACCTTTAATGTGAGTCAAATACTCCAAAATAAGACCCAATCAGACAGCTCACATAGTGATTCTGCCAAATGTTATATAATTTCTTTTAATCTATACAACTCTAAAATAAACAACATGGATCACACGAATCAAGTACTAGCCCACACACACACACCCCCCATTTATTGAACCATCTAAAAGCAGTTCTTTATGCACCTGACACTTTCTACTGGCATTCTTTTCTTGTTCATTATACAGATGAGTCATATATTCCTTGCTTAATAAACAGAACCAACTTTTTGTCAATGTGCTTCTAGGACAGGGTTTACCTACACTAGCAAAATGACAAAAAAAAGGATAGAAATTTTAGTCACGCAAAAAAAGAACATCTTGAATGAGTACATGTTTTATGTCAGTGCATGCTTAACATCATGTCATGTTCATAGCATCATCTCTCCACTCGAATTAATTTACCAATTTTGCAAGATATTCCACATCAAGCGGATACATCAGAAAAGAATATACTTGTGCAGAATTACACATATAAATTGATTTAAGTACTGCTATGGCATCCACCACTAGAGGCTTTATCTGCAATATCTTAAAATTTTGCACCTAATTACACATCGATGTTATTTCAAGGTGTTACATGGCTGTGATGATAGGTGCACGAGTATGCGCTTGCATGAGACAAAAATTAAGTTTAATCAATGTAAGATCTAAATAAAATCATTCAGAAAACATTGTAAGTGACCCATATATTTTATGGGATTATACAAGGCTCCAAAATGCTAGCATGTGGTGCAATTTCATCCTACGAAAGACTAAAATGGAAACCCTATCGTATTTACCTAATGGCTCATAAAGAAACATGTAAGAGTGCATGAAAGGTGAGTGAACCTTAAGAAGGATTAATGAGTTAATGGCAATTAAGTTAAGGTTTTAGCCATGACATTATTCACTCTCCATTATTATTCATGACAAACGTGCAAGAAGAAGCAAAGGATAGGTAATGACCAAAGAAAGGAAAATGGAAGAAACAAAGAAAAATGAGAAATGTGAGGGTGAAGGAAACCAGGAAAGGATGAGCTAAATTCAGAGGCCCCATTTAGTTGAACTTTCCACTTTTATGCAGCAATACTCGAGTACATGAAGTTCTAAGGTGGTAAATGAAGCTACTATGGGAATTAGATTCCATTTGAGGTAAATATCTTTCCAATGTTCATATGTGCATGCTTGGTTGCCAGGCTTATGTGTTGCCTGAGCTATACATGTTAGTATGGTTTATGTGTTACACAATTTTTATGCTAGCAAGGCCAAGCGTGCTCAATATGTCTATACTTCCTATGTTTGTAATACAGATTCGTGAGCTATTTGTGGTATTACTTGAGGTTGCACATTGTTTGGGAGAAACACTATTCACGTGGAAGTTTTCCCTATATCCTTTCGACAGGAAGGTTAGGTAAAAGAATAGACCTGCTCTCGGGGTTCATTATTGATGAATCTTTGGTTTGGGTTATTACATTATCAGAATCATATCAAAGTCCCAATTCTTTTGCACCTTCATTTCTATTGCCAATTCTACCCAAGACTTATAGCAACTATCCCTCCTGAGAAACCAATCAGTGTTTCATATTTCATTTACATGCCAAACGAAAAATAAGACCCAACTCGGCAAAGATCAGAATAAATATTGGTCCCTCCAGTTAAAAAAAGGAACAGTAAGAAATTTTTTTCTTTTGATTTGCCATCGGTAGAACATCAGACCTCAGAAGTTGCAGGCAAATGGACAGCCGTGCTCTCCCTTATATCATCAAGAGCATATGATCCTAGCACACATTCCCCAGGTACCTTGAATATATAAATGAAAGTTGAGTATCAAACATCTTTAAAAAAAAAATTCTCTGAAAAAGTACAGCACACAGAAAAAACCAAGGGTACCTCAACTATAAGACGACGTGGATAACAGGGTTCATCCCATGCATACGGGCAAGAATGGTAAGAAGGAATCGTAGTTTCAAAGCTTTCGCATTTCTGTTGATAAACACGTAATCGCTGGAGGAAAAAGAAAAAAATAAATATAGTTAAGATTCTGACTTGGCAAAAACAATTTGCAGTGCACTCCAAAAAAAGAAAGAGATATTGATTTATTAATATAAGTTATATAATATTGAGACAATAACAAACCTCCTTCGAGAAATTCTCTATGCGGTAAGGGATATAACCTGAATCATCATCCGACAACAAAATCAGATGTGTCCCTGGATTTTTATGAAGACTAACAACAACATTGTCATCCCACATGGAGATATCAGCATTCTGCACTTCAACGCGTATCATATTCACTGCACCAGAGATATCGTTTCGCATTTTCACTTGGGTGTCACCTAAAATTTCTGGCAAGAAACTGCCAGACCATTGCCATCCAGGTTCATCATAACATATGCAAACCAGCAAGTCCCTGCAATAAGTAGCAAAAGCAAAAATAGATTTAGCTATTGCAATCATCAGCAAGCAAAGATTTTCTCATTGAGCAACCACTTATTCTGAAAACTTCAATTGTTAGAGAATGGTGCCAATTCCATGCTATATTAAATTTTAGGTGCTCCAAAAGCGTTAGTCAATTGTACCTCAGCCACTGGATACATGAGGTTCCTATGCACTAAAATGAATATTCCCTCAATCCGATGGCTAAAATGCACCAAGAGCAATGCTGCTAGAGAATGTAATGATGACTTCAATTTAACCCCACTCAGATGAGGAAGCTAGTAAGATGGCTAAACAACTCAAGTATGAGAAACAACACATATGGGTTAATGAATTATTGAAATCCAAATCACATAAAGGATGGAAACTTACAAACAAATAAAATAAATGCAACAAAAAATGAACTTGAGACATCTTACTTGGATACCATATAGAACTGGGAGATGACTAAACAAACGATTGAGCTACCTCAAGAAAGCTTCACCACATAATATCATATTTTAACCTCTCCAAGACCTTCATTTGCCTGTGCAATTATTATCAATTCCATTATTCCGTTCTAGGCCAAATCCCATCTTACACTAAGAGGGGAGCACAACAACATTCCAATACTATTCCATGTTCTCAACTACTGGCATAAGTTCTTGTGGTGTACACAAGAGAGAAATAACTAGCTACAGTTAGTATCACCAAGGCAGTCCAACATTAGCTAAGAGACTGAAGTGATGGAAATCATTCTTCTAGCTGGACGATTAATTGCAGTAATGCATACACTGTCTGCTTGTAGCAATACTATTTCTTAAAATTCATATTAAAGCCAAAACTGTAACATTCTAGAGTGCAGCCTCCTATGGAGCTATTGCGTGCTTACTTTCAACCTATATGCAATACAGATTCTGCAAAAGCCCCATCTCTTTCCCGATCCTCCCTATACTGGTGGCGAGATGATATCAATTTTCGATGATGAATTACATGACTGAAATTGAGATTGTAACTCAACATTATCACACGATGATGTAATTAGTATCATGTTGAGTGTATAGTAATTTATTTAACTACAACACTATTTACAATTGATAATATAGCTAATAATAATCATATTATCTATGCTTGATGGGTAATGCATCTATACACTACTATAATTTGATTATAGTATTTTACATTGTAATCATGTAATTAGGAATTTTGGATATATTATCCCTATTCCTTTGCTATTACAGTGTCAAACAAGGGAAAGCAATAGTTATTCCATCACTAAAACCAAACGGTGTAATAGCTATTACAGTCTGTACTACTAGAACCGTGACACCTTATCTATTAGTGCAACCAAATGTGCCATAGATACTGTTACCAACTTCAGAGTGAAATAAGAACCAATGGAAGCACACAAGAACAATCTTTGGAATTTGACATCAGAGAAAAATGGCATTCATGCCACCCAATGTATGTCATAACAAATCCCCTATTCTGTGCAGCTGGCAATTTTGAGCACCACAAAACCAAGAATTAAATACAATTCAAGCATGAGGAAAAAACATAACTTTGTACAATTTAACTCAACATGGTCAGAATACCTTGCAGTATCTGCCCAGTGAAGATGAGAATGTTGCCCTTTGCCCAAATGGAAGGTGAAGTCAGTTCCCTTTTGCTTATAGTACAACTCCTTGCTGCAAGCATTACTAATGACATATCTGCAAATAGAGAAGAGATGAACAAGCTAGCAGGATATATAGTGCACATCCATGACCATTCCTTTTTCGTGAAGCTGCCATACCTGGGCTGAAAAGTGATGGCCCTTGTCTTCCCAGCAAATGGTTCAGAAAGAACTGATGAAGTTGCAGATATCACATATGCAGCATTTTGCAATGGTTGAGGAACAAGAACACTGGTGAATCCACTAGCAGGAACAAGAGGAAACGGATTTGACCATAAGTTGCTAGACAATTTTTCTTTGACATGTTTAGGCAGAGATCTACATAGCCTAACCATATTATTACCCAGACTTGAACTGGGGTGAGGGGAATATGCATACCCCTTTGCCTTCCCATGGCCATCATCTACAATATTCAAGTTGCTGGAGCTTGAATGGTTGCTCCAATGCATTCCCTTATTCGGATTTAACAGAGAGATTCTTCTTTGATTTTCCTTACCATCCTTTTCCCCAGTGGAATGTCCCGATTTGATTAGAGGTTTTCTGGACATCTTCTTACCATCGGTAACCGTGTCATTCCAAGTTGGAAAAATAGAATTTTCTGAAGAGTCATGCCAAAGGCAATCAGTTCGTGATGGTGGAGATTCTGAATCATGATCATGATTACAAGATAAAAGGCTGAGGCCCTCCTTCTTGATATGAACTCGTTCTTGTTCAACCAACTCATAGCATGATGGAACAGTGAATAAACGTTCTTTCAGTTCATCAGCAGAGTTTGATATGCTGAGTGGAAAACCAACACAATTATAGATCAAATAGGGAACGAAGATAAAAAGCTCCCGAGCCCCAGAAAATGCATCCAAGGTCTTCTCGACAGTAACATAGATAGGACCTAATTTATTGAACAGAACATTAATAGCTTATTAATATACAATTGTGTAAAAACACTGCCGAAATATGCCATAGATATGAGTTACCATTGTTGATAAAAGGATCAAAAGTCAAGGTCTCTGATGCTGTAAATTTGGTTCCACTGAACTTGGCTAGGGTAGTGAATGATTCTGCATGAGAAAATCTTGAGACTGAAGGTTTAAATTCCTCCATATGAAATTCAATCCCCAGTTCATGTGAAGGGTCAACATGATGGAAGTTTGTTTGCACCTGAAACTAAGAAATTAATAACTTTCTAGATGAAGCTTCAACAATATGCTGTCATCTATAGAGAAGAACAGAGCACTACATGCAACTTAAACATATCAGTTTTAGTAGGTGGAATTCAAACCTCTGAAAGCAGTGCTGTGCGACTAACTCCTCCACTTTCAATGGTCAATGACACCGCTTGTGGAAGATAATTGTGAACCACCAAAGGAGTACTCAAACTAAGCTGGTAAATGAAGTGTTTACTTGATTTACCAAGGCCAAGTAATAAATCCTCATCATGTTCCCCAGCAGGTTCCTTAGAAATATCTTTTAGAAGATCAGAAACCTTCTTTGGTTTCACAGATGGAGGCAAATAGATCTTCTTTAATGACAAACAACAGCGGAATGGATCACTACTTGGATGAGAAGGATAGCAAACAAAAGAACGAAGGGATCCGATCTTGCTTTCTAGGGAGAGAATATTTGGGAGATTATGAGGTTCACTCCATACATAAGAATTTCCTAAAGGTCGCCACCTTATACGACCAGCTTCAGCTAAGTGCAAAGGGAGTGGAAACTTCTGCCCAGGATAGATAGGATCCATAATCTGACATAGTGGAACATAAAAGATAGATTAAATTATGGGAAGAAAATACAGATTGTACAGATTTTTTATTCTTACGCTGATAAAAATCTTCTCCTTTATAGGAATGTGTCTAAGTTCCATACCTTTGGAGATACACCCAATGGAATGTCAAACCGCAACTCCAATGGCACAGAAGTTTCATTGTATAATATGACCTGAAATTTGTAATTATAAGAAGGAAGCGAATAATCAAACCCTTAAAAAAGTCCACAAGCAATTTTTCACATACCGTTGAGTATAACCGAATCAACTTACTGAAGCGCTGTACTGAAACATCAAAGACAACTGGGACAATAAAACCTTCTCCCACATTAGTTTTAATGTCCTCTTCCAGATTTGCGTACCTTGGAATATCCACAGTTTTCTCAAGTTCTAATTTATTTGATGCCTTAGAAAAATCGACCTCAAAATAACTAAATCCAACAAGATCCATGGAAATTGGCACAGAAGGAACAGAGGTTCCGTCAAGCTTGATTGAAATAAAGTGGTGAGCCACTCCACTTGATTGCTTCTCATTTAGTTGACCAGAAGAACGAGTGGGTCTAAAACGAAGCAACTGTTCCTCAGGAGTCTCATTACTATATATTGGGACAGAACTGCCAGATTGCAGAAGACTCCAACCCTTTGCTTCTTTGGCATCAAGCTTTACAGAATTTCCTGATCCTTGAAAAATACAATATGATAGAGGCAAAGAAGTTAAGTTCTGAAGAATATATGGAGCATATCTTCCTATAGAGGCATCTTCCATATAAGGAGAGTTCAAGAATGTCCGTGTTTCTGAGAGATCAGTTGGTTTCTTTTCATTCCAAGCATCCTTGATCATCTCAAGAGCCCTGCAAACAGACTGTAACAGACAACGGTAATAAACCAAGATGTTAATTACTCACGAAAACCATCAAGCCCAACCCTTGGAACATACTACAGCCCCAAGTGGCAAAGTTAAACAGTATTCGGAAGAAGTACATAAGCTCCTGGCATCAAATTATTACTGAATTTGAGAGGATCAGAGAGCTCCCCATATGAAGAACAAAACGTGCATCCTGTTGATTGAGGTAAGAACA
Organism: Eucalyptus decipiens; assembly: GCA_014182575.1. NCBI lineage: Eukaryota > Viridiplantae > Streptophyta > Magnoliopsida > Myrtales > Myrtaceae > Eucalyptus > Eucalyptus decipiens. The sequence goes on from CM024619.1 coordinate 16,864,420, forward strand.
GTTCCTACCATCTTAGCTACACTATTGCCACTGTCATTGACTGATTACCACGCCATTTTGCATGTTTCAAATTTAGTTTCTTTCTGCAAGTAAAATGACCTTGTGTTCTTTTTCTCTCTTCTTTTTTTTTGGTAGCATTTTTAATTTTTTTAAATTAAAACTATATTCTTCACCTAAGAAAATATATCTCAATTAGTAACAAGAAATCAGCAACTAGTCTGAAGCTTCCCTCCTACACTAGATTTCCAACGGTTTAAGACATTTCAGCAAATTGTACTTGAAGTAATACATTCTACTAAAGAGTTAATACGCACTAGTGAAATGGAAAGAAATTTAACAACCACCCAAAATAAGATCATTGCATACCTCAAGAAAGGATTCCGTAAAGTTCAAGTTAAGCTGAGCGACAGAGTCAAGATGGATATCCGTGATGATGGAACTATTCAGAAGAATACTGATCTCACGTTTCCTACTAATGCTAATGTGAAACTTCCAAGGTTCAATGAATGGCTCCCACATGACCTGCGACGAATTTTTACCATATGTTCACTCAAAACTTTTTATGACAAGTTTGCATTTACTAAACTATTTACCTTGTGAATGTTGTTATAGTTCGCTTCAAGGTCGCTCACAATTGAGCACTCTACTGTAGTTCTACACACATTAGCATGGAAGACCAAGTTCCTCATAAGAATTTCCAGGAGAGGTCCACTGCAACTCCACTGCATTAAATCAGAATGAGATTTAAGACTATAAATGAATCAGGAAAACCCTAGAGACACGTAATATGTGATTAAATATAATGAGAAAGCAGAAAAAAAAAAAAAAAAAAAAAAAAAAAAAAAAAACGATTCATAAGACACAACAATTATCTAAAACTTTTACTAATGGATTGTTAGAATATACAATATTAATCCACGCCTTCTAATAGCTAAAGCTTTTAGAATAGTTGACGGTGGTCCACAAAATCTCACATAATCTCAGAGCTGGAGGTCCTAAGTTCGAATCTTTCCGGGCCCCATTTGCCTCCCCAATTAAATTTCCATACTTTTTAGTACTAGGCAAAAACAACTAGGCTAAGTGTGAGGGATAGTGTTATAATATTAAATAGTAAATCACGACTTCATCTAACAGCTTGAGCTTTTAGAACAGTTAGCAATGGTCCCACAAAATTCTCACATGGATGAATGCAAATATGGCAATAACATTTACATCAATCATTGCAAGTATTATGAGGCAATAACTAAGCGTAGCCAGACATGAAGCTTCATCAGATCCTGTTGGCATGTGAATATTTGAACCCATATGTGTTTGACAACAAAAGATCATGTACCTTAAGGTCATCTTCAACAGATCTCATCATGCCATTATGCCAGATTATGCAGATACTTGTAAATGCATCTGATTCTTACTGTTAAGGTTTACACATGTTTAATGCACTCTCAAAGCCAAATCTAATCTTCCTTCCAACGGTATTGTTGCTTCTCCGGACTGTAATCCCTTTAATTGGTCGCAAATTCCTCTTTTTTCATTCTAATTGTGATGCCTCCAACTGAATGACATTCTCAATAAATATGTATCTGAGGCCATCATTGATTAAGTTTCTCCTTGGCAAGCATTTAGAGGGGGCCTGATAGCCAGACTCGGTGCAAAAACAGAATCATTCATCATTCCCATAATCAAACCTACAATAAATATACCAAGGAAACAGACAGTAAATACAAGTTCAGATTTTTCAACATACCCTTCCATCAGTCAGCAGTAGAGATACCTTCCGCACATGGAGCTTCCACTCAAAACAACCTATTGCAAACTGAGAAGATCCTCCATCAGGAATACTTAGGGCAACATCATGCCAAAAGTAGAATACTTGATGTGAAAGCACCAGATCTATATGGTCGCACTTAACATCTGCAGAGACATGTCTATTATCAGTCTCGCCACTAAGAATTTCTGCCTCAAGACCAATCTTAAAAATCTGGATGAATGGAGACGAGTGAAGGTCACCGTCTTCCATTATCTCAACACTCAAGCTTATTTTCTCCACAACGGATCTCAAGTTGGAATTCCTCTCACTAATGAACAATTCAGTGCATTTGCTTTTGATAGTGAGCACAGCGAATTTGCATTGTTTCTTCCCCAACATGGAAGACGACACATTATGATCCTCAGCAGGTCTGCATTCCAATTTCCCATACTTGCAGCAAAAATTGCACACATTGATGGGAAAATGAAATGCAACTCCAATGGTTTCTAATTTCACAATCAGGAAAAATGTGTCCTGCTTGATATTATCTGACACAACACAATCAGAAGAAGCCAAATTTGGAGGACTTTCAGGAACTATAAGCGCTGTATTCTCAACAACATGAGGACCATCATCTGCATTTGCTAATGATGCTTTCCAATGATCTGCATCAGTCATTTCTCCAATAATAGAACTGATCATGTCAACGACCTTCATCCACTTTGACAGCTCCAACCAAATATCAAGAGAAGGAAGAAAAATAGATAGTTCATCTTTGACCTGATCAGATCTGGAGTAAGTAATGCCGAGAACTAATGAAGCTGAATGAGAGGCAGTACATCTTGCTAAGATTACGTCACTATGTAAAGAGTACAAGACCATTGAAGAGCAGTTAAAGTTCAAGAATTCAGTTGTCTCATTTCTCAGTGATGCAGAGCACTTAAACTGCATCTCAGCCCTAGCCACTGGCTCCGAAAGAATTGAGTCTTTTGTTGAGTGATGAAACTTTGCTGACAATGAGTCAATAAAGAGTACAACTTCCGCTAACAGCATGCTTGGCACTACAGGTAAGGAAGTGTTATATTTGTTTATGGATCTCCTTGACTGAAGAAACTGTAGAACATCTGAAGTGAAAAGCTTAGACTCATCTTGGACTGAAGACAACTGATTTATGACACTCAACAGTGCATTGAATCCATCAATAAGCAAATTGTCTGTTCACATAGAAGGTAAAAACCATCAGTAAATTGAACAGACAAAAAGAGAGTGACATGCCAAATTCAGAAGACCTATAGAATGTTCACAAAAAGATAGAACCAGCTTACCATCGGCCATGAGTTCACATTTATATATCTTTCCCATGATGCACATAGAAGCATCAGAAGTCGAAACATTCTCCTGTGGTATTCTCAGCCATACATCAGCATCGAGTGTCTCGATCAAGGTGTGAGTACATTTCCGACCACGTTCATCTAAGCTTAACCTGCAATCTCCATCATCCTTACATAACAAAACTGAAAGCGATAATTGCCGCCCAAACATATTTAAACAGTCACTTTCCTTCGAGATTTTGTGCTCTGGGATCAAACATTCAGAAGGAATGTTCTTCAGTAAACCATTCAGAAATCTTCCATCCACAAAACTACAGTACAACTGTGGGATTTCAAATTTTAAAGATTGAGAGCCTCTCTCTCTCTCAATTAAAATTACTGTGGAGTCCAATATCTCAAATTTACACACAAGTGTTCTCTCGCTTTCTGCACACTGTTCGCCACTATTTTCAAGATTGAGCTGCTTACTTGAATATGAAGTCCACTCAGGCAATAAAAAGTAACCAATTATTATGGCCAAATATTCAGGAGGTAGAATGCAGCACACATGCTGAATGCCAATGCTCACTTCAAGTTGGGAGCTTAAATGAGAGTTTCCTTTCTTCACACGCACGTTTAAAACAGGAGAATGATTCTCAGAAGAGGGACCCCACAAAAATTCATTTAACCTTTGACTCCACCATGATGATGTGAGAACCAATTCCTCAGTTGAACACAGGATATCCATGGAATCTTCAGAGAGGACAATTGCCGAGTTAACTGTAGATAGAGAAACCGTCCCAACAATGCATGACGAATCATGAAAATGCACTTTAACACCACAGAGGTTCAGATTAAGGACAAACTGATCAGTAGAGGATTCAGCAAGTAGAGAACGAGCATCCAGACCATGCAGGGACTTCAATGATGATGTAAGACAAATGTTGGATCTCTTTCTTGGTATGGACTTAGGATTTCTTGATTTTCTAGTTCTTATAGAGAAATTATTCCTCCAATCAGCAACATCATAGAGAAGAGAATTCTCAAGGCTACTCAGATAACCAGAAGGATGGATGGTGACAAATGGAAAGTGACTTAACATAATGCTGGTATGATCAGGGCATCCAGGTTCAATGAAGTTCGAAAAACCAAACCTTTGACTCCCAGAACCAGGTGGTGCTATTGAAACTCTTGTATCTTCAATGAGGGGAGACAAGATTTCAGTGTTATTAGACATACCATACCCAGATAGTCTGTCAAAAAATTCTTCCATCATAGCAAATATGAAAGGGTGACAATGCAGATCACCATTATTCAAGTGTATGAAAAAATTATGGAAACCAGTGGTTTCCTTTCTAGAAGCTTCATAATCTAAAGAAAAACGAAAATCAGCAGATGTGACTGTACTGTCGTCAATTTTGTCCATGTTGCTGGCCCCAATACTGAAACCCTGTTGACAAGGAGCACCGGTAGCAGACATATCGCCAAATGAGCAGACAGTGTGGCTTTTTCTTTCATCCCTCAATGAATAAACAACAATGTTCAAAGCATTCGCACAAATCCGACACTTCAAACTCTCTGTACAATCATACCTGTCGAAAATTGCATGAACTTAGCTTTCCTAAAAGATAAAAAGGAAAAATTCTGGCCAGCATAACAATCAAATAGCATTCTCAATTTGATGAGACCCTGGGGGTTCTATTCTCAGGTTTACAATCAGAATAAAACAGAGAACATAGCCACCCTACAATGAGTATCTAATTCCATATCACCATTTTTAACTCAAAGTACATTGCCTTCAATTCTTTTCTTTTGATCAACTATAGCTATAAAGAGAACTATGAGATGAAAAAAGTTACTTATGATAATAAAGGAAAAGCTATGCACAGACTCCTACACCTATGTTTTTCCATACACACTTATTTTGGGGAAAATTCCAGAAATTTTTACTTTCCACAATCTGTATAAAGCAACACAATTCATGGAAGAGGCATCAAGGGGATGAAACCTCTTTATTTATGAACGAAACTTTCTCCAAGCCTTAACAATAAAAAGGCTGTTCCGGCACACTAGAAGTATATAAGAACAAAAAAAAAAAGTCAAAAAGAAAAAGAAAAAGCACTCTAATGTGTTGAGAACTCAGAAGAGACCATCAAAGGTGCTCGGAAGATAGAAAAACATAAGATAGACATCAAAATTCTTCTAACAATCTTGTTTTCTCATGCAATGCACCTCACAAGACATAAAGTGGCAGCATGCCACTTCTCTTAGGAGGATGAAATCCATTGACCAACTTCCAGAAATGAAACAGGAGAAGAATTGTCCTTGGCATCAGCAATGACATGCAAGAAGAGTCAAAATCTAATTCCAGAAGTGATCAAAAGTTGCAATAAAGAAACAAGGTACCCAATGGCCAAAAAAAATATGAAAAGAAATACTAAAGGAACAAAACAAAAAGGGCACATGAAAGAAGAGAGAAAAAAATTACAATCAAGCAACACTCAAAATCTATGACTGAATAATGATAACCTAAGTAAATATTAGTTTCTAGCCAAAGGTATGAATTACAAACATCCAATGATTAATGATCAAAAGCATGACATGAATATAAAGCCCCCTAAAGAAACTTAACTTTCACATATAAGCCAGTACCTGATATCTAATTCAATGAGAGAGAGAGTGCATGCAGAGTTGTTCTCCCCTTCATTCTCAAGGTTGACATGTAGACTGAATTCCTTCAAATTGGCAGCAATTGAGAAACCAAAGATTAAACTTTTCATATTCTTTGATTTGTTGGCATATGGACTAAGGGGCCTGACTGGTGAAAGTTTATATTGATGATGCACACTATTTACATATTCAACCAGTTCCATTGCTGCAACGTATAGAGAAGGTGAAAAATGTGCGTCACACCTGGAGACTCTCATACAAACCTGAAATTATACAATAGAGAAGAATGTGAATTCATGATATCTATGAGAACCCCGGGGGGCAAAAAAAAACAGTAACATGTCTCTGGCAACCATGCACATAAACTGATGATGATGTTCAAAGGTGCAAATGACACTTATATACCTATAAGGATACAGTATTCAGTAATCGCCTATTGCCAGTGGTGATGAGCCAAATAAAAAAAATAAAAAAAATGAAAGCTTGACTTCTAAAACATAAGGCCAGTGATTTGCATGCAGAGCTCTTAGCATAGAACTCATTGAGGTTTTATATGGGAAATTATAGAACAGGTCATTTGGGATTTGCTTTTCCTTTCCCATTGTCTCACTGAAATCAAATTTTGCATTAAAACTCCAACGAGACAGAACCCAGTAAATGATAGCAAAAAGGAGACAAGAAGCATATCTTAAGCCTGTCAATTGAGAAATTACAGTTTACAGAAGGTTTTGTATGACTTTTCGGGGAGGTTTCCTTTTTTGGCCTTCAAATGTTTAAGTAAAAGTTATTCTCATGTCAATAACCGACTGTGTAAACTGTGCATGTACATCTGCCTTGTTCAACATCATGTTGCTTGAAGCTTAAGAGGCTCCAAAGGCTCCAAGAAACTTATAATCATACCACCACTTCAGTGAAAAACCATTTTGAGCGAAGCCTGTTTTGCTGAATGTGAAGAAAGAGATTCGTCTTGCCACCCTTTGATTTGGCTAGTGTGGATGGAAGGGATAATGAGAGTTACAAAAGGTGAAGAAACAGATCTGGTGAGCATAAAAGATCACCATCGAATTTTTTCTAAAAATACTTATAAGGTTGGAGATAGTGCATATTTTAGGCCTACTGATACTTGTCTTGCAAATGATTTTTGTTCAAGGGCTAGCAACCCCCTTGGTGCCACTTCAGTGACATTTTGTTTTAACTGATGGAAAGACATCGAACATTGAAAAGTACAATAGTGTATATATCTTTTTACTTGAATTAGGATGCTCTCTTTTCTTTACACTGATGATGTCCTAGAGCTACTTGTCATGCTACCTGATTTGTTTGTGTCCTCATTCTACATACTACTCACATCATATGATGAATTAATATGTGAAACTGTACTTCTAGTTGATCAAGCTAATTCACATATTCTCTTTTCTCGCTTGGGGGATTCCTCTTGGACCTTCAGTTGGAATGAGACATATCTCTGGAGTTCGCTGCAAAGTGGAAATATGGCTATGGAAGACTGAAGCACCTACTCTCATCCTTCGATTTAGACAGCTAAATTCATGCTGCAGTTTAACAACATTGACAAAACTACATTGTTGAGGATCGCAGTACCATTCCTTGAAATGCAGCTGTTGAAGATAAGTTGCCATTCTAATGTTCTACAAATTACAAAGTCAACAATTGTAGCCTCTCCACAATCTGTGAAATAGACCCACCATCTAAGACATTCATCGGCAAAAGCACACAGTGTGCCGATTAAGTTAACTACATGCAGAGACGCATGTAAGCATAATCACACACAAGCACTAATCTCACCTACCCACCTACATACCAAAAGGGGAACTTCAAAGACACAAGCCTTCATATGTGAAAAGCATGCACGCAGATTATAAGAGGATAAGATTACCTCTAGTCTTTTTGATACTAGTTTATCCATAATGGCACAGGATGCCAGGAAATTAGAAGCAGAGAAATTCTCCAAAACTGTGACTGGTTTAGATTGAGAAGATGAGACTAGTTTCACCTGAAACAGGAAAAACTTACTCTGTTTATACTAACGTTTAGATAACGTTAGGAAGATGAAATGTTCCTTCTTCTGATTAAGAAATAGCAATAAAGAAAAATGCTAAGGGCGTCCAAAGGGTGCTGAAAGACAGACCTCACAATCATCCAGCTGGACCTCAAAATAATCACATAGATCTGAAGATTGAAGCTCCAAGAAGTTTGGAAGAGAAGATGACATGCCCTTAGGTGCATAATTGTGGTCTTCATCCAAAAGGCACTTTGATTTAATAAGAAAGGCTCCAACCTTCAATGACTGAATCACCATGACAAGAAAGTTTAAGCACAAGACAAGTCAGATTCAATTCCATGCTTAACAACCATGTAGGCACACTCAATGAAGATGCCAATCTACCATGGACAGAACTAAAAGGTCTTCATATATAAAGGAAAAGGAAATTACATTCACATTCTCATTAGCAGAACAGAAAAGACCCACAAACGAAAACACAACTAATTCTGCTAAAATATTTCACAAATGTCTTACTAAATTTCAAGGTCCCTATGATAGTTATAAAATGCTCCAATAAACACCAGGCAATTGCCATGATGGATAGTTACAGGTTTACCCAATATGCGGATCACTCCATTATGCTGAACAAAAATGGTAACTTCAAATGCCAAACAAAACCACTAATTCTGAACAGGAATAATTTTGAAGATCAAAATAAATAATCCAGAATATTTAATAAGTATCTCCCTCCCTCCCCTCAGCTCCTTGAGCACGCGCAACTTAAGCACTTGTGTCCAGATGGCCATAGATAACAAGTGCAGGTCTCTGGCAATCTCTACTCAGAATGTTATATCTTGACTTGTGCAGGTCGTTTGGAACACCAGGTTTGGCAATTCAGATCACCAAGGAAGTAAGTATGTCTCGGTAACACTGAATAACAATTGGGAGCTGAGGATGTTATATCAGGACATAAGGAGTTTAACATCCAGCACCAGCAAAGGAAGAGATAGATTGAACAATCATTTTGTAGTTGGATACGACAAGAAAGAAGTTCAAATGAGTAATGACTTGCATAAATAAGTTCTATTAGTTATTGATTCTGCTAAGATATAGGTATAACAGTAACTGTGGACCCATTTCCTCACAGCTTGAACTCTAGAGAGAAATGGTTATTCAACATACTATCAGAGCTTTAGATCAAGGGTCAGGACAGCATGATGGTACCTCCCTTAACGAATTCCCACAGAAATTACTTACAGGTTCATCATTGATCTAGCTAATAGCTTACACTTTCAAATTGGACTTTCTGATATGTTCAAATTCAAAAAACCGACTCAGATGCCATTTATATTTTGTATTTTAACAATCTAACAGCACTAAAATGTGAGAGTGAGAGTTGAATCTAAAACCATGCATACAAGGAAAAGAAGAAAAAGACAAGAACCAAAATGGAGCTGACAGAGAGATGATTAAGGAAGTGCAGTTTCTGCCATGAACATCATGTTCTATGTTTCATATCCAAGACTAACCATTTCCCGTAGTTCTGAGTCTGCACCAGTCCACGGCACATTTAAGATGACATCAATGATATTGACATTCCATGACACTTTTCTGTGACTTGACAATACATATCTGCAAAAAGAAAGATAAATCAGTAAAAGAAACTTATGAGGTACGTTCAAATGGCTTTTGGAAAGAATCACTTTACAGCTGACAATACAAATTCCTTTGAAAAGACAATAGCACAAGCGAAATGCTATAGAGAACTCACTCAGCTTTAGAAAGTATTCGAGCTCTGTCATCTTCAATGCCATCTAGTGAAGAGAGTATCTGCATCAGGAAAATAATATTTTCATGATTTAATAGATTATATTCTTATGAAAATTTTTAACTCTGTTGGAGCAGAAAGCTTGGAACAGAAAAAACTTGATAAAACAATGGCCATCTCCAATTTAAATTATTAGGCAGCTGCATATTTATAAGCTATTTCGCAAGGACCAACAACTAAAAAAACTTGAACCGAAACTGATTACATAACCTGAATGCACTAATAGAGCACACTTTTAATTAGCATGAATAATCTTTATATATGAAAAAGCTAAAACTATAGAAGGACCCTAATGAGCATTGCATTATTTGTACTAATATTGCTTGACTCCTTGCATCAATCCTGGTGGGAACAATGAGGAAGGCCTTGGATGAGGAAGTTCCAAAGGAAGATAGGGTTCTTCTTTTGTCCTTGAGACAAAATTTCAATGGTCAAACGCTGCTTTCGTCTAAAGATCGACCAGGGTGGTTCTAGGACAATACTGTTTCCAGATGCCTACAGTGCTAAATGGTGGTGGAATTTACATGAATTTCCTTGAGTTAGGACAGGTTATGCTCCCAAGAGTGACTTCAGACAAATCAGTGCAAGAGCCACAAAGACTTCTTCAATTTTGGGAAGTTTGACCCCACTAAGACTTCTTTATTCTGGAAATTGCCCAAATTGTGGCATTGTTTGACTGGGATGTTTCAGCCAAACCAAAGCTTTACTGAAAAATTGGTTGAAAAAGAAAAACCTAGAATGCTTAGGTATAATGTTTCAAGGATCTCTAAGAAGGAATATAAGGCAAATGCAATTGTAAAAACAAAAGGAGTCATGGTGGCTGTGTAGTGGGACATCCTAGCTAGTAATAAACTAGCTCAGCTATTGAGGATGGATCAGACTCATTTCCTTGGTTTGGGCAAAACTGTGAAATTCTCTTTCCTAGCTGCTGTTGATGCCTATGTGTCTATTAATAGCAGTGATGTGCCTGTTGATAATGTTCTTGGCCAAAGGATATCTGATGAAGAAGATTTTTGCTACTCAGACACCTTCTCTTCAGATTCGGAAATCTAAAAGGGAAGGAAGTCTCACAATCATACATGCTCAGACACTTTCTCAAGGGGCAAAGGCACAAGATAGAACCAAGTTGGGGGATGCTTTTGCGATAGAGTGGTCTCGTGAGGAAGCTTCGCAATGGGTTCTTATCAATATCAAAAGGATCGGTGAAGTCTTGGGGATCACTACTAAAGGAAAAATACTAGCTAGAAGGTGTTTTTTTGCAAGACTAAAGAGTGTGACTCATTTACTTTAAAAATGTAGCAGGACCAAAGAGATTTGGACTACAAGTTTTGCAATTTTGGATGTAATTAGGTGACCTCAGGCACAATGCCACACATACTTTGGGCTTGGAGAAGAACAGATTGTAAGATGATTCCTCTCCTTGTTTTATGGTCCATTTAGAGAGAGAGAGAGAGAGAGAGAGGAACAAAAGGACATTGCAAGGATTTGAATCTTCTTAGGATTCTTTTAGGGATAATTGGCCGTACGCTCCTCACTTTTGATATAGCAGGAAGTTCAATTTCATAAATCTAGATTGTTGGAAATGTTAGAAATAGTCTTTTCTGCATAATTTTGTGCATGGATGGCTTCTACCTGAAGCCATCTTCTATAGGGGCAATAACCCCTTGGCACAGCCACATTCAGTTCCGGGTTGATACTGATTAAAACCCATAAGAGAACTTAAAAGTTGAATTTCGCATGCAGTTAGGTTTATAAAGCTCATGTGAGTAAGACATTAGAATTACATCACCATATTTATAAACAAATTCTTAGCCTTGGTAGCAGAGTAAATTTTATACTGTGAAGAGTAAAGCTGAGTTCAGTATCCTTATGCACCCTTTTGACACGTCAGCAGCTTCCAATAGGATTTCGATCTCTTTGTGCTCAGAAAATTAATTTTTCTAAAGCCCAATCAGCATTGACCAGTTCACCGGTTCAAACAGGTCAAATTTGGCTTAAACCATTTTTCATCATAAACAATCTAAACAGAAGAATCAGACCTGCAACGGGCCCATTCCCAACCAGTCATTTATTAAGCATTAACTCTGTAACAAGTTTCAACGAATATGCAATGATGCAGAGTCATCGAGCTGGATGTCAGTACCAAATGAGATAGCTAGCAAATCGCCTTATGACTTCCATAATAGCATGTGATTTTACAGAACAGAGACCAGACATTCGAAAATCTAGTTTTTCGTCAGCATGGACATCGAAAAATCACCATCCGGCAGTCAAAGAACTCAAATAACCACAGATAGAGAGCACATTTACAAGAAAGAACATACAATGCCAATCAATACAATTACGTCCACATGCAATTTCCGTTCATAGCAAAACCCTGAGATTTAAAATACAAAACCACAAGATTTCCCTCCTTCGAAGGCTTTCTCGTTCTGTTCTCTCCAGATCAGCAAAGATAAGATATAGGAATAGTGGAAATTCAGCACATGTATAAGAAGCTGCCCAATCATTCTCATCCAATGACAATAAAAGGAAAAATACGTGAAATGAACATTAAAGAGGCCAGTATACTTGCCTCATAATCAGATGACCCAATAAGACCAAAATAAAACACTAAGATCCTCCATGTCATAATTTATAAAATGAATTTAATGATCAATATAGACAGGACATATTTTTTTGTTAATTAACGCAAATACCCTACTAGTCTTTGATTGTCTCAGCCAATCAAAAATTATCATGTAGCATGTATTGTCCCTCATCACAAATGACAAATCCAAGAACCCATTACCTAATGTAGGAGAATGAGTTCTAAGTAGTGAGCCCCATTGATTGAGAACTATAACAGAACCGCAACAAATGACAATGAGTCGTTTTCTTTAGGCATCACATCTAGGGTTTCTTAAGCATCATATTTAACAAAAGAATTGTATTAGAAATTCCTAATCAAAGATTCACCAATATTGAATTATTCTTCAACTCTATTAACGAAAAAAAAAAAAAAAAACACAACCATATACATAGACTGTTAAAAAATTCTACTGCTGGTGGAATTAGCAAAACCTCTAAACAAGAAATTAATTCAACTAAAAAACTTCTAAAGTAAACAATACCCTATGGAATACAAAAGGGACACTTCAAATTCCAATAAAAATCAAATTCTAAAAGAAAGACTACTAGCTGGTGTTCCACTCGACTCTCAATTTTGATAGATGGCGATGCAACAATCTACGAGACAGATGTGGTGTGTGCATCTGGGTGGCCTGATTGCAATGTGTGTGTGTGTGTGTTGGGAAGGGAGGGGAAGAGGAAAAAGAACCGCGCGGGGGGGGTCGCGGTTGGGGGTTGGGCAGTAGATTCTGATGACGTTGATTTAAGAGAGAGGGTGTGAGGCTTGGGAGGTCCATGATGGTGGCAGAGAATGCGGGAGGCAATCACCATTTCTGCTGATCAGGGGGTCAAGAAATTAATCACTGCCAAGTGAGCAGCAGCAAACACAGCCAGCTCCGACAACCCAAAACATACACGCACATGCGCGCATACAGAGTGATCCGGTACTTGCTTGAGGTCTGGGGAAGTGTACTGCCTGCTTGAGAAATTTGTGCATACCATATACACAGAAGGAATAAACAAAAAAGCAACTATCTAAGAAATTAAGCAATGCATATTAAACAAGGAAATATATAAATTGAGCCCTGTCATAAGGGAATAAGGCAAGACATTAACAGCATTTAGCAAGACAAAAGCAGTGCAAACGAATGCTAGAACTCACCCGTTCATGCTGAAACTCAAAAGACCCCAATATATCAAGAAACTCAATGCAGTCGAGGGAAAATTCAGTATCAATCACCACTGTGAGGGGTTGAATTGCAACCTAACCAGAGAAGCAACAGAGAAATTACTTGAGCAAATAACTCAGACTTGAGTCTAGTATGAATAGCTAAACAACTGATGACTAGCATAGAAGGTACTCTCCACATGGAGAACTGAAGCAACAGGCCGTACCTTTATTGACAATGCAACTTCTTGTCTTGGTGAAATATCCACTTGTATCCTACAGGAAGGATTGTCAGTATCCTGCAAACTTTCCCCTAGAAGAACCTGCAGTAATTTTAGCAGATGCAAATGAAGGCTATTAATCTCTCTAGATGAGAGTGAAGAATATGCATTAAGCTGCATAAGAAGAACCTTGTCACATGATCTATATTATTGTGCACTTCACAGATCTTACTTTCATGGAAACAGCAGCTCAATTGATGCATCAACAAAAAAAATGACATGCTAGCAAAAAAAGAAAAAGACAGAATATTAGCACGGCATTGGGCTTAATTTTCCATAAAGAAATGGATTGCAATCTAATATGAGATAAAATAAAATAAAAAAATAAAAATAAAAAATAAAAAATCCACATGGAAAGAGGCCAAAAAAGAGACCTAAAAGGCCATGGAGGAGACAAAACAAAAGGATAAGTAATACCTTCATCTTACAGGTTGTTTTCAAAACCAAGAACTAGTCTGGTTTCCAGTTTGCAGTTGAACAGGTTCAACCACAGGTTAATCAGTCGCACAGTATACTAATGTAAGCATGCAATGATATTAATCTTACGGATCCAAACCAACATGAGAGCACAGCTCAGACGGCTGAGACAATCATTCCACTTTCTAGAAGACAAGGGGGCCTATTCCCCTTGCCTCCACTCTCTAAATTTTTTACAGAAAGATCGGTCAAACTAGTGACGTGCTTGCTAGCTGCCTGGTTAAACCAGGTCAATACTGGCTTTGACCAGTTCTTGTCCAGTCCCGGTAACTGAGTAAAGCAGGAGCAGACTGTGGTCCGGTTCCCACCCCAACTGGTTGAACCGGCCAGTCTAGTTCAAATTCAAAATCATTGGCTTTAACGTGAAAGGATTCACACAGTTGACCCTACTTAGTGGGATAAGGCTTCCATGTTGTTGCCATCGCTGCTGCTGTATAAGCCTCAAATTCACATACAGAAACAATAGTCTAAGGTTTTGCAATTCAAAAAGAATGTAAACTAAAAACGTGTCAGGGAAAGGTTTTATAATTCGAAAATATTTTATTTAGTTCAGATAATAGTCACAATACAATTCAATAAAGGAAAAAAAAAATCAATCATGCTGGTATGCCACGCCACTGTTACCAAGTTCTTCAGCAACAATATTTTACTTTGACCATAGAATGCCAAGCATGATGTGGCAGAGGAAACATATAGAATGACAAAGTCTGGCCAGAGTAGAAGATAGAGAATAAGCCTATAAGCCATTCATATAGACTTTCAGAGAAGCAGATAGCTCAATATGATGTAATTCATGGATCTCTTGATATTAAAGCCACAAGCCCCATATGATGGCAAATGTCTCAGGCTGACACTAAGACTATCCCTCATACCCGCACTGCACAATGCTAACTTCACACAACTCACAGGAGACACACGATAGCCATTAAAGCAGGAGTGGAGCTGAAATTAGACAATCCATCTTTACCAATATATTTCATGCATCCAAAATGGTCCGTTCCATATATCTCAATGATTGAACTCTCCAAGAAAGGTCATATTAGTCCTCAACATCCCTAGCCACTCTGCACCGAACGTTATTGGAATCTAATAGAAATTTTACACCCTACAACCCCCCATTTTTTCCTCCCCCTCCTCCCCCCCCCCAAAAAAAAAAAACACCCCCAAAGTCCAAAGGGATTAATCAAACTACTCTAATACGGCAAACTTCTTGGTTGACTCCAATTTCTTCTCTATAATCTTGAGTGTCTAACTTACATAGTTGATGGAGGGGAAAGTAACAAAAATTTAACCGACACTCATTAGGATGCATGTTTGGCAGCCAAGTAAATGTGTTTGGCAGTAGTAACTTCCTGCAGTAGCTTTTGGTGCTGTAGATGTTGTATAGTCCAGCAGCCACTAATTAAAGGGAAAAACATTCTAGAAGGTTTTATACGTCCTCCAAAACAATTGGGAAGAGTGCCATAAATACTGGAGTCATTTTTCATCAAGAAAAATTGTCTTAAAAACCCTCAAAGCCATAGCTTCATAAGACCAACAGGGTGCTTCATAATAGTCAAACCAATTTAATGTGCCTCCTCTACAAATATATGACCTCTTCCACCTAGCCAATCTTCTTTCCAACTTCTCAATGACTGAATTCAACATTCTCTGATCTTCAAATTTAGCTCCTAGAGGTAGTTTCCCAAAAATGTGACAGGAAGACTAAGGGCCTGTTTGGCAACGTGCCAAACAGTGCTAGATTCTGATTTTTTGTTCCCAGAATCAGTTTGGGACGAGAATCGTGTTTGGTAAAATTTTTGTTCCCGGGAACAATTTTGGACAAGATTTGAGAATAAAAAAAAATTTGATTCTCCGTCCGAGAATCAGAAAAAGAATCAAAACGGTGAAACCCTCGCTCTTCCCTTTCGTCATACCGGTTGCCGTCCGCCACCGCCTGCCACCGTCCGCCGCCGCTCACCGCCGCCCGCCGCCCGCCGCCGCCAGTCGCCAGTCCGGCGAGGTTGCCGAAGGCTCGCCAAGCTAGGGCGAGGTCCGCGGGGCTGGGCGAGCTCGCAGCTGGGCAAGGCTCGGCCGCGCTGGTGGCTGGGCGAGCCTCGCCCAGCTGCGAGGTGGCTCGCCTGGCCACCGGCGAGGCTCAGCCAGCGCCCAGCCGGTGGCAAGCCGGCCTCGGCGAGGCTCAGGCCAGCCCCCACCGGTGGCCAAGCCAGCCTCGCCTAGCTGCTAGCGAGGCTAGCCGACGAAGGCCGACCTCGCCGAGGGCCGGCGACGCTCCGGTGAGCGTCGCCGGCCCTCGTCTAGCCGTCGCTGGTCGCCGCCAGCCAAATGAAGAAGAAGAAGAATAGGAAAAAGGGAAAAAAAAAAAAAAAAAAAAAAGTAAAAAAGTAAAAAATTTATTGAAAATTTATTTAAAAATTAAAAGAAATTAATTTGGAACAAAATCAATTAACACAGTATCAAACGCAATTCTATTCCAGAATCAAAAATTTTGGACAATTACCAAACACGCTTTTTTACTCAGAATCAGTTTCCGGGAACAGAATCAAAAATAATCATTTATAGTCAGAATCAGCTCCCGGGAACACAATCGTTACCAAACGCGCCCTAACTAGCTTGCACCACATTACTATCGCCAACATTCCCTCGTCTGGCACACAGGATAGATCAATCAACTCCAGTTTCTCCATATTCACTTTCAAATCTGTCACAGCTTTGGAATGAAGTGAAATCCATCTTACTTATGACAATTTAGCTGTGCTCACTTTCACAGAAAATAATTATCAACTCCAAACAAAGAAGGTTACTTCCAGGTTAGAACAACATTTGGACACACCGAGTCCAGTTATAAGCCCTTCATTTGGTGCCAGTAAAGCTGTAACAGGTTAGTCACAGATAAGTGATAGGGGACTGATACAAAACCTAAGAAAAAACCACACCACCAAAGCTAGCCTTTGAAATGGAAAAGCCTTCAAAAAAATTGGAAAAGCCCAACAACGTATATTAAGGAAGTCACAACTCCAATGTCAGATCCAAGTCTCATAACTTGCAATCAAGATCATGATAATATGCCATACTTCCGCAATTAGGGCACACAAACAGGCTACCTGTGCACTATTATTTTCACTATTTCAAGGAAAACACAGCAATATGGCACCACCAACATGCACTTCGTACGGTTGCAACTAGGAGACATAATGAATGGCTCTGATACCAGCTTATACATTGAATGTGTTGTCCCAAGGTTCGTATTGGAGACTACCTAGCTCGCAATCCATTACTCTCATTAATATTCTCTGGTCTGGCAAATTACCTGAAACAAACCTATTCCAATTTGTCAAGATTCACCTTCAAACCTGTCACAACTTTAAAGCAGAGTCACTTGCATCTAGGATTGACAATTTACTGGCTCAATGCCACAGGATACAACATTATCATCAGCAAATGAAAGATGGGAAACTTCCGGTTAGAATTACTTGGTTGTCTTCATGCCAAAATTGGTTATGAAACCTTCATTGGTTCTCCTGATGATTCCTTCCACCCCCCAAGTAATCCATTATTGGTTATCAGTATTATGAAAAACTAAGGCTACTCTACCTTGAATGGCAGCCCATTCCTCTAATAAAACAGCACCTCATGGTACAGGCTCAAAGATCCACTGAAATTATACCAATTCTTTGACCATTCTCTAAGAGGTCAATCAATGGAGTCTCGCTACTTTGGTCAGACTCTATGGAGTTCAGCCACCGCCTCAACATGAACCAAGGTCTTACAAATCAGCCATCTGTGCCTCTGGCAAGGCAGTTCTTAAGGTTAGCTCAATGAGATCTTACCTTCCTCATCCTCACCAAATCATCTGAACACATTATGATGGCCAATTAAATAAACATATTTTGTCTCGACTTAGTTTAGAGCTCCCTGCCCATGTGAGGCAAAAGGCTGGAGAACTGAAGAAACCTAAGTTGGAGCCATTTATCATGACAGAGCCAGCAGCAAGGGTTATGCTTACGATCCTGCACCACCACCACACAAAAAACCCATTTTTATAGCACGTTGTATTGCCAAGAAGTGTACCATTTTTCCATGCCAAATTACACCTTCAGTCCAACTTCTTATAGAACTGACCACTCCATTTGCTATCAGGAACCAATCCATGATTCATCTCCCCTCAAGAAAGGTATTTTGAAAATATACTGCAACTTCAATTAACAATCTTTTTGGCCAAGCTGCGAGCATTATCACAGCAGTAAAGACTTCCCACCAAACAAACTGATCCAAAATCTATTTGGAATCAACACAAAGTGGCATCAAATCTAACGACAAAATCCAAATATCTCTAAAAGTCAGTGAAGACACACAAAATCCTCTTTAAAAAAGTTTCTGCATTTCATAAAGCCTTGTACCATTGCAGCCAGAAACAGCTTGTCTAATTTCTTCTGCGGTTGCCAGTAAAGCTATCAAGTGGCTATTGCCATACACCAAAAAGTTTCATCGTCTAGACAATTTCTTGTCTTTCTATTGATTTAAAAATAGATATCAATTATTGTCAAAGAATCCATAAAGGTAAGACTGGTTAGGCCTTCAGTTAAATGTATTCATACTTCAATTGCAAAAATAATATGGTATTTTCTGTTTTCACATTTGGTTATTGACACAGATCCCTGCCTCCCTCCCTTCCTCCAGGTAGTAATCTATTCTCCCTAAAATCTCCCTTTCACACCCCACCCCCGCCAGGCTTTTCCAAAAATTTTCACTCATTCCTTTAATATTATTTTGAAAATTCTCTTGGGATTAAAGATCCACTAAGTAGTCACATCTACATTTCTAATCTAGATTGCGAACTTGATTCAACCAGCATGCTACATGCCATACACTTCGTAGAAAAAAGCACCAACCTGCCTCATTTGTACAACAACATTTTTGTTCTGTGGGTAGATAATCCTGAATGTGTTGACGCCAGCAATAGCAAGAGCAGATTCTTCCCACATTGTAAATTCAACAGAAGCTTTGTCAACAAGGAGCTCTGCCACGTCTTTCCCAGATTTCCTGCGCCAAAGCATATAATTTAACAATACTAACAAGATGACATTCCATCGGAGTGGTAATCATATCGAAACTATCTAACCACGTTTAAAGGTTCAAACCATGAAAGGTAAGTACAAAAAAATTCCTACAGCTAGAAAGAAGGAACATAAAAAAAGCACAAGATTTGTCACACAAATAAGAAAGCTCTTTGACCAAGTGATCAAACATTAAGGTCCTTGAGGTATTGGGAATTACATAAAATGAATCCAACATCACCTTATT
Organism: Eucalyptus decipiens; assembly: GCA_014182575.1. Classification (NCBI taxonomy): domain Eukaryota; kingdom Viridiplantae; phylum Streptophyta; class Magnoliopsida; order Myrtales; family Myrtaceae; genus Eucalyptus; species Eucalyptus decipiens. The sequence goes on from CM024619.1 coordinate 16,883,817, forward strand.
TAAATGTGCATGTGCACCTATTAAACATGACAATAAAATTATCTCCCCCCAGAAAATACTGCCATAATTTTTTTTCAACATTAGGTACACCGGAATTGCTAACACTCGTCTACTGAATATTCAGCCCAAAAACTTTTCGGTTGAACAATTAACCCCAAAAAAGTTTCAACTACTAGTCTATCAAGTCCCACAATAACTTTTCATGGAAACCTATGTGCGGCAGTCTCATACACCCCCAGGTGGCACTACCACACTGAATTACGTTATAATTTAATTGAAGAACTAACAAAAGCACGTCAATAATAACTTTTCGATCGCCTAATAAAATTATTGCTCCATCCAAAGTTGTACGACTAAACTGCACATGTACACCAGTTTCAGGACTCCTAGTGCACATATTCTCAAGTCACTCGATGTGAGCTACATTCTTAAGGATCCAAGAGAACTACCTTTTCTGCATCACCTTTGGCACATTAGTCACCACCTTCATTCTTGAGAAAATGTAATCAACACTCATGTTTTCACATAATTACATTATATGTGCCTCTAACTCCATTGATCTACTTTATTTTCCCATTTTGAAACACCCCCCAAAAAAAATTTTAAAAATAATATATAACACGGGCATCTTTTGCCGAATGGATCCATTAATAAAAATCCTACCAGGTTGAGGTTTTTCCTGCTGGGATTAGAGCTTTTCCCAATCAATTTCTAAGCAGACCCACCAGTCTCTGGTTCTGCACTTGTCCAAATTAGGTTCTTTCGCATCCTACTTACACACTTTGGGACTGAAACTATGCTCTATCATACCACCTCCAAATCAAACACAATCCCACACTAGGCAATTTTCCTGTAAAGTCACAGGCCTTCCAATAACATGAACTAGCTTCATAAGGCAAAGATCCCAGTCAACATGTAAATTAAGTTCCAAAGGCACCTCTTAAGAGTCTTGCCCAAGCTTGTCCATAGAACTTAGACACTCAAGCAGAAAAATAAATACTAACTTAACACGACACCAGAATCAAAAAGTTAAAAAAAACTACTTAAGCACCAAAAACACAAGGAAGCAGAAGATCCGATGCTTAACAATGATCACAATTATATAAAGAGCTTGTCAGAAAAGTAAATACAGCCTAAATAGTCAGTAAAATCAACCTGTCTGCCATACATTCGGATGAACAATAATAAAACATATCAACAATAGAGACCTTACATGCTTTGAAGTTTTGCAGAAATTCGATGAATTAAGAACTTGACTTTGCATCTACACACGTTATCACTTGCAATAGTGTCCCCATTGCTTAATGATGGAGGATGGAATTCTGTCGCTTCATATATATCCTGCATAAGTGTCAAAGAGTTTCAAAGACGAAAAATATCATGACAATTTGGAGTAATTGTTGTCACTAAATTGGCCTTCGTTACTCCTTTCGCTAATTTGACACTGGCAGAGTAAAGGAATATCAAATTACTTGCATTTTAACTCATTCAAAGATCTTTGTTTATGATCTTCCTTTTCAATTAAATGGAAGCAGAAATATAAGTTGCTCATGAGAAAGTTACCTTGATAACTTCATCCGAAACCACGCCAGAAAACTGACCAGAGTCATCAGTACCTCCAGCACCAAGCATGCCACGAGACAGCCAATTTAACCATCCACGCGACCTGCCTGATGACCGCTCATCATTCCGTGACTTCTCAAGACTCGGTTCCACATGATTATTGGTAGACTCACATAAAAGTTCCTAGAAATAGAATTACTAGATTAAGGACCTAATAATATATTTGCTTGAGCAGTCACATGAAAAGAATAAATAAAATAAAAATCCATCAGAACATCAGAAAATTAGTCACTATAACACACTGCAATCATCACTATTATTGAGTACTAAAAAATAAAGGGAGCAGATTGTGAGACAAAACCACTATCGTACCTGGAGTTCACGTTCAGCAACTGAGCGATAACTTAAAATATCTTCTATATCAGATGCTCTTTCCATTTGCTCCAACTCTTCAAGAATTTGTTCGTCAACAGACTGAGAAAATCAGACTCCACAATGAGGATTTAATTGGAAAAGAGATCTATTAAAGACTTGCTAGTGGCACGACATATATTATAAATTGAGAATGTGTGAGTTAACAGGTCCTATATTCTTATAAGTCTCTCTCATTTCTAATTATATGGTCCAGGTAGGATGTTTTGAAGTCAAATCTCCACGCCCCCAATTTCCTATGATTACAACTTCACTTTCCATGGTCCAAATTCAGGACGTATCTCATCTAGCGGTTTAAGAAGCTTTTAGAAAAATCTGCAATGATTTACAATGTTCTACATTAGGGATTTCGCAGAAGGGCTGGAACAGGTACCTCCATATAGTTTAAACTAGATAAGAAGTCATGTATTATCACTTAACAACAAAATCGCACCTATGATTTTCCGTAAGATTAAAAAAAGGTGAAATTGAACATCTATGAACAAAATAACTTGATGTTAAAACATCTAAGAAGACAGGATTAGGAGTATTCAGGATTGGCCCCCAATTTATGTAACTCTTTAGGTGACAAAACAAAGTCCAAGATGCTTCAGTATCTTTTTATCACAAAAGAAACTTTTAACAGGTACAAGACAGCATTATGCTTATCCTCCAACAAAGAGCTGTCTGACTAGTGTATGCTTCTCTTCATGTCCTTAATCATATTAAGGAAGGTAGAATTTCATAAGATGATGAAACATATTTCCCAGTTTTGATAAGAAATGACACGAGGAAATTGTAGATAGATTGCATATGGTCCATAAAAAGGATTCCGAAGAGAACAAAAATCTTTATTGGGAAATTTCTGAAGTTAATTTCACATATATCATCAAACCATCTATCATTATGAATCTGACCCAGTATTAGTTTGTCTGAAGATCTACAACACAATGAGATAGATGAGTTCTCATCCCCTCACTAAGCCATATAATTCATTGATTGAATTAATGAGAAGCAGAAAGCCCCACAAAACTGACCAAAGACCAACAAAGCAAACGGCATTCTACAATTTAAATTACAAAAACACAATTTCAATGTAATGGCACCTAGCAAATGCCGATGCCAAATCCAATGGAAATGATACTCAATACATCTTAACACATCAAGCCATGTTCCTCTATTAGTTTTTCTATCATTGTTCACCCTACCAAGTGCAGTAGCCAAGACACTTGAGAACATTGAGAGGAGATTTCACAGGGAGAAGGTAGTCAAGAAGGTTACCATTTCAGCCTTGTTTAATGGGGAATAAGTAAACTCCCCATTCTGAAGCCAGTTTGGCTATAAAGTTTTTATTGCATTCCAACAAGGCTTTGTGCTACGAATGGGTTAGGAGATGTATGCATGGAAGAGAACAAACAAAAGAGAATAAATTCATGTCCCAGAGACAATTTAGATCTTTGACAGCGTGGAAAGAGAGTGGAACCCGAGAGATGTTTGAGGGTTTGGATAGTGATTTCGTGAATGCCAAGGACTTGAATCTCTTTAACTAACTTTGTCTATATGTTGATTTAATTGGAAATTTATTTTGTTCAAAGACCTAAGAAAGCAGTTATTTGTTTCAAAATATTAGTTGGGTGAACATGAGGCGATAAGGTATGGCAATTATATATCTGCATCTTCTGAGGTATAAGGATGTTTTTTATTCCATCAAGCAAAATGTCAATATCCAGAATCATATGAAGTATGGACCTCAGACATCTAAATGACCACCTAGCATCCCAAGAGAAACAGGAGAAATTTCAGGCATCACAAGCCAAAAAAGCTCCAAAAACATCTATAGGACCTTATTCAACACACAAAAGATGAAAATCCTAGAGGCAGTAAGAAAGGAGAAACGTTACAATAAAATATAAAAATAAATTGTTCATCCCTGTTGAGGAACACACCTGCTCCTGCCGAAGAAAAACTAATTTCTTTTTGTACAGGCTAACATATTCCCGACGATTGCTCCTGCAACAGAGTAAAATTTGGCATTATTTGGCATGTTTGAAGATAGCAACGCAGATCAATGACAACCATTGAAAAAGATGCCCTTTAGTTGCAGCAATCATTATCCACAGCCCAGTTTAAATAAATTTTCAGCTCCTTGGTCTTCCTTGTCAAACTAAACGTAAAAGAAGAAACTCCGAGCATTCACGCTGAAGTTGTCAACAATTACCATGATCATAGTGAAGCACCAACATCGGCTTTTGAGATTTGGGAGGGCAAAATACTGTCCAGATCTAAAGGGATTTCGATTTTACAGGTAGTTGACTTTTACCATATCAATAATACATTTTGAGATCATCTTGCCAACTCAGGAAGATGCTACACAAGTAGGAAATGCTCAAGAAAGGCGAGTCATAGAGTATTAATAAAGTTCCTGCTTAGGTATGTGCAGGTTATCTGATGAGAGGATGGCCTTTGGTTTTAGTACAAAGATTAATGCTGCCATCATAATGAAAAAACAAAGAGTTTCAGATTCTTAACCTTATGTTTCCTTAACAGCACCTTTTTCCCGCAAAGAAACTGTACAAACAGACAAGCTTACAGATGTGCATGTATCCCAGTATGCATCGTTGCTTAAGGTGAGAAGGAAAACATAAAGCTTGCCATTGTATTTATCAATCTTAATTTTGACAAGTAGAATTTAGTTTGTCAACTGTAAGATTAGATACTGTGATGCCAGTAAAGATCAACTTCTCAAGAAGATGAGTTTTTTTTTTGGTAAGGTAAGAATATATTGAGCTTTAACCAAAACTATACAAAAGGTCCGGCACCAAAAACCTTGCACTCATAAAGACACACTAGTTGAAACGAGTGGAAAGGTGCCGACAGAAACAACAACAGCCGCAACAACAAGGCAGTGGGACAGCCAAAGAAAAGGCAAGGACAGCCAAACAACCGGCAAAAGAACCAAGGAACAACAACAAAGATCAGCCCACTACAGGCTAATGAGTATACATAAAAAAACTTAAAATTGAGGACAACACTTCAAGATCTGGAAAAACCAAAATACACAATAAAATAAACATTCTAAAAGCAAGAAAAAGAAAAGATAAAGAAGAACAGTATAAGATGATTTGAGATCCACATAAGCAAATTAGTTATCAAGACAAATAGCCACATTTCAAAGACTTTAACTGGGAGAGAGGTAGGCTACCCATTTTGTTCATAAAACTTTCTACCTTCTACATGTTTTGTCAAATATAAAGAAATATAATAAAAAAATCTCTCATTCGATATCTTTGGTAACCACAAGCCAATTGCTTTGAGAAGTTACTGATTACGGCAAACATTAGATGAAATCAATAGACAAATTATCTTGCACCATGAGAGAGAGAGTGAGAGAGAGAGAGAGAGAGAGAGAGAGAGAGAGAGAGAGCATCAAGTGCAAGTTGCGATGTCAGTATATGAGCATGTAAGAATGGTCTTCCATTAATAAGCAGATTCTTAAACATGTTCTTTGATTCCATTGTATAAGCCCAGTGATCTCTGTGCATCATGTCGAGTTTATAGCAATTTGACCCCTTCTCCATTAGAACAATTTCAAAATATGGCCAGATCTCCCGCCAGTAGAACCAACAGTTCTTTTAATATCTATTTACCCAATTAGAGCACCAAAGGGATACAAACCAGTAAAACCACAACGCAATTGAATATCAAATGCTGAAACTCACATTCGCTGACCAAAGTATCTCCATGAAGTCTTCCTTAATTTCTTTCGAACATCTGACAGGACAGATTCTTGTGCATAGTGCCACCACAGCTTCTGCCAATTTTTTAGCTTTCTTTGCAATGGACTGGACCATGGACGGTAACGTCCATACCTACATTTACACGTATTAAATTTGAGCACGAAAAGGATTTTCTTGCTTTTAATAAGTCGGTAGGATTTATTTATCACTGAAAAAATTCATCAACAGTGAAGTACCATTAATACTGTATGTCATTAGAAGATTGGCCTGGATATATTCCCAATCTAATTAAGTGATAAAGAAAATATAAACTTTAATGAAACGATCAACAAGGAAGAAGGATTCATAAAGAAAGCGACAATCAATTAAGAAATTGACAATCCCTCCATCATCATGTTCGACATATAGCCTTTTGTCAATGCACCACAGTAGATGGACTTTCTCAATCTTCCGTGGTAATAATCTGTCTCAAGAACTATTTACAAATAAAAACTTTCTCAAAATCTAATTATGGGCATTGGCTGTCCTAAGCCCCCAACGAGATTGGAGAATAAACAATCAACTATCCTCAACATGCTAGCCATATGGTTTTCTTTGTTTAAAAAAGAACACCACAATAAATAAATGAGTAGAGATTCTAGAGCTCAGGTCTGTCAACTACTACACTCAACATACATGTTCTCTGGCCAAAATAACATTAGACAGAACAGGGCGTAAGTAGTTCACCAGAAGCATGACCCTAGCCATCTGAAAAGTGGTTATCATCTATCTCACAGCAAACAACTAGCCATTGTTGATTAATATGCTCCACAAATCAGGACAATGAACAAAATCATGAAACTACACTACATGACTGGAAAATGCAATAGGTAAGCACAAAAAGCAACACCAAGCAAAGTCATGAACTGACAAAGATGTAATGTACACATAATACTATAGGAGCATCTAAATCATAGGAGCAAGATAAAATATAAGAAACAAACATTAAAGTTCAAACATACTGTTCTCTTAGTTGACATATAGTCAAGTTGTCCAACAACATCAAGATCTGTCGAAGCTGAAAATCGTCAAGACATATTACCTAATACAAGTTGAGAGAACAAAGATGCGTCAAGTATGTCATCTACAATTAATACAATCATTTAAAAGATCACATGCTAAAGATTTTTAGATCACAAACCAACCAAGCTGGTTATTTCGGCCGAGACAGACCATTGTGGAGTGTCTATATCAAGCTTCCCAGGTCGATTAATCTACAATGGAAATAACTTCAACAGTCAGCTGAAAATACAAACAGAATTATTTTGGCCAAAAGAAGAATACATTCAGAGTTTTATCAGTATCACTTCTACATCTTCAAAAACAAACAAATATTGGGGCAACAAAATATCTGAAATTCACGTTGGATCAATGCTATGGTACCAGCAGTGAATAGTAGAAACCACTATTAACAATATAAAGCACGTATTTAAGACAGATCAAACCAGAAGCAGCACAAGCATGATTAACTAAGTTCAACTTTGCAAGCAAACATAAGAAGGCCCCCTAAACGAAGACATACACAGGAACTCAGAACTGATAATTAACAAGTGTTAAATGATGAAAACCAGTAGAACAAAACTCCAGTGCAAATAGACAAATACATTATTTTGACTCATTGTGAAATATCACAGGAAGCATGACAAAGCAGCCCTAGTGGCACCATTCCTGTTAGGCAACGCTTCAATCACTTCTATGAAAAGGAATTTGGGGATTACAACAGGAAAAAATTTTCCTAACTCTATTAGTCAAACCAGCTATTTAGTCAATAGAATCTAGAAGCTTACTGAATAACAACCCTCCATTTTTAGTCCCAACCAGCTTTCCCATTCTTTTGAGATAGGATTTACTTTGTTTACGACCTTCGTATTTGAACACTTTCAAAGACATTTGACTTCCCATCCCCAAAAGAACAACTTCTCTTTTCGCTTCATTTCTCTGTGCCCTTTGAGAAAATTTTAGAGATCCCCAGAGCAACTGTCCAACAATATACACAATTGAGTCTAGAGTATAGAGTTCCAGACAAAACAAAAGGATCTGATAGATCATTGTAAAATGGAATCAATGCTCTCTTTGTTCAACTTACATATAACATGTTGGAATAAATCCAAATCCCTCCCAAGTTGTTCAACTAGCCAGTCAAACTATTTTCAGTGTTTCAAATGGAAAGGAAAAATACTCATGATCTTTGCTCTTCAGTGAAACAACATCAATCCCTTTAAGAAGAAATGAGCTTTAATAACTAATCTGTAAGGAAACTGACTACCCCCTTAGGAGTGATCTACAAAAAACCTTCAGGAGAACCTCGCTACAAATGGCATAGCTGATCAAATGATGAATACATCTACCAATCTACTGCCCCATAAATCTCCATGCACTTCATGAAAACAATACCACAATATACACAACTGAGTCTAGAGTTCCAGGCCTAAAAATGGGTCTGACAGATCATTGTAAAATGGAATTGATGCTCTATCCATTTAGCTTACATATAACATGTCAGAGTAAATCCAAAACCCTCCCGGGTTGTTCAACTAGCCAGTCAAACCTTTTTCATTGTTTCCCATGGAAAGGAAAATTACTCATTATCTTTGCTCTTCAGTGAAACAACACCAATCTCTTTGAAATGAGCTTTAATAACTAATCTATGACGAAATCGAAGTTCACTTTTAGGAATAATCTACAAAATATCTTCAGGAGTTCCTCAATACAAAAGAACCAGCACCTCCTGACACAGCTAGTCAAATGATGAATACATCTGCCTATCTGCCACCCCATAATCATCATGCACTTAATGAAAATAATGCCACATTAAAGACAAGTATCACATCGAAAATATTATTCTTAACGATAGCCACTGGATCCTATGGTAAGTACAAAAGGAAATGTAAAAGGAAAAGAAAAAGCATAACAATGATGACAAAAGAAGATAGTGTGACCATACGAATAACATTACATAAGATGAGTTGCACCACGGATTGATTAATGAGGTCAACTATTGATTTCATACTTACATCCTTATCCAAGATGCACACATGAACAAGATTTTTTTTTTTTTAATTGAAAAATAAGCATAACTACCAGAAACTGGGATGCCATTTTCATGCTGCATATGGTTTAGAAAATCAATTATTTCGAGAATGGTAAAAAAAAAAAAGTGGGGCCAATGATGAAAGAAAAACTGTGTCCATTAACAGCTCGCGGATCATTCGGGTCATTGAATGCCACAAGCATCAAGGAAAACCAAATTTCTGCATAAGTTACAGGATCAACCACAAATATACTCCTGCGTCTGTAGAAGGAAGGATAGGTAAGATGATGATAACTCATACCAAAAGTGACACGGACACATTCAGTGGTGCTAGAATAGGGTGAAAGTGATTGCTTTCACAACTAGCATTGCTCAGGCATTGACTATCCCGAACATTGTCCCTGAAACTCGAACCTCCATTGGAGGTGTTGCAGTAGACTTCTAAACCCATGATCTCTACAACTTTGTGGACTTGGCCTTTTGTGCTAGGCAAAGGAGAAAAGAGAACTTCAGGTCTCTTGCTAAGACGAAAATCAATAAAACAAGAACCATAAAGCTGTAAAGGAAAGTAATAGAAAGAAGTAAATAGGCATGTAAGTATCCTAACTTCCAAATGAGTTCAAAAGCAGATCATCAATTAATGGGCCTTCTATTTGTTGAAATACAGTGAGTTTGGCTCTTCCCACATCTCAGGCGGGAAAATGAGCATGCCTCAGTATATTGAGCAGTAATGCACATATTTCAGACATCTCGCCCAATTAGAAGGGTTGCGGAAAAATGGCAAGATTATAAGCCCACCTCATTAGCAGGATTGTGGAAGAATGATAATGATCATGCGGCAGACATTAAAATATAGCGCAACTGAAGCAAAAGGCCAAAAGCCGAAGCTAAAGCCAAAAGCCACAGCTATGCCAAGATAGGCCCTCTATAGTCATTCCTTCACTCACAGAAAAGCGCATAGAAACATCATCATACAGGCTTGCATTTTATGAAGTTTAAGCTCCCAGGCATTGTATGTTGCAACTTACCACTAATAAGCAATTACTCTTTAACTCACCAGCAACTAAACCATGTCTAAAACCAAGTCAAAGAAAAAGCATATTGATACCTGGGAGAGAAATTTAGCAATATGTCTTACTACAGATCAATACTGTGCCAGCTGGACTTGCACTACCTATAGAATACCTCCCCAGAGAAACACTTTAAAAATTTAGCAAGCTTACTCAGTTCACCATTATAAGAAATCTTCTTTGCATTGTAAATTACAAAAGTTGTGCACAACTTAATGATCAAAAGTATTAGAGAGTTGTAGTTAGCCACAAAAATACCTGTGATTTGCTCAAAATTGGAAAAACAATATACTGAACTTCCTTAATGCTGGGTTTGGGAGGGAGAGGAGAAAATAAAAGAAAAAAATTGGATGATATGAATTTTGATGAGAAGAGTACTACTTTCTTCCATGTTGTTTGGAAGCATGATAATGAAAGTTAAGAGAGAGTAACTTGTTTCAAATGGAGAAAAAATTGAAGAGAGAAAATATTTGATTGGTGAAATTCCTCTTATGACCCTGAAAGTGGAAAGTGACAACCTATTTCAAAGGGAAAAAAAGAAAATCTGTTAATTTCTACCTTTTTCACTCCACCTTTAAGTGATTGCTAAAATGCTGACCCTCTAATTTTTTTTTTTTTTTTTGTTCAATTCATTTTGTACATATTTCCTGAAGAAGGGACTATCACAATACCTCCATATTTTTCCTGTCTCCTATTCCTCCCCTCCCACTCTTCCATAGATGGTCTAATTCCCCAATTCCATCTCGAGTTGATGCAAATGCTGGCTTTTCTCTCCTTTTTTATAAGCAAATAAGCTAAATGTTTCAACAGAGGACACAAAGGGGGTGCCAACATGTACACACAATTTTTAAAAGTGGACATGAAATACAAGGCTAGTTAATGTACACTATCTGCAAGAACTTGTAAATGCAATCCGACATTTTCACTATGTTTCTCCATAAAGTTATCTCAACCATAAGTCAAAACCGCTAAGGAAGTTTCTCTCTTTCAAAAGCTCCAAATGCCTTTCTTATGACAAATAGAAGATAAAGAGAGGGATCAAGTTGACTTATGAAGTTTCCTCAGAACAGCAACACATATACTGCCAAGCCCAAAATTCACCCTCTACTGACATCACAGATCCAATCAATTCCCATAAAACCATTTAAGAAAATGAGGATGAGACCTAATCAACAGTCGATATAAATATTACCTAACAGACATCTGCTTCATAATTTTTAAGCTGGATAACTTCAAACCAAAAATCATCTGTGCCTGTGAAATATAATAAGTTGTCAGAATGGATGTCCGGTGGACTTATAGATAAAACACTAGCAGATACAGCGGAGAAACTGAATTCACATTTCAAGTGGCCACTTATTTAAAAGGGTTATGCCTGTAAGTGTAGGGAATACAGAAGGCGTCATGCCTGTAAGTGCAAGGAATAAAACAAACAGAGAGAAATAATGTAATCAGAAGAAATCTGTAAAGCGAAGAAAATTTTGAAGATGAAAATCATTGCCTAGATAGCAAGGACAGCAACTTGAAACAAGGTCATACGGTTATCAAAAGAGCAATATACCACAGAAATATAAGGATGTAAGCAAGTATATCTTCTTCTATACAATAAATTTTCCAGAGAAATTAAAATCTAAAGACTCCATCATGAATTGGGGACATCATGCCCACAACAACGAGGTGGGTATTATTGTGTTGGAGAAGAATGAACACCTATACCGGGACTAGAATTACTGTGTACCATATTAATTTTCTCGAGGGAGAGGAAAACTAGGACGATAAGGGGTTAAGTCAAAAAAGGAAGGTGCTTTCTCTATCTTTTGTAATCCAATATTGATACACCAGTGGTACCTCAAGCTCTAACAACAAAGAAATATCAGTCTGCAAGTAAACTGCAACTTCCTAGGGGCTGCCAATGTGCAGTTGCGATCTCATTCCATTGCGTCTTACATCAATGTATTCATTATTAATTGGCAAAAAAAAAAAATAAAAAAGATTCTAAATTCCATTGCCATATAATGTTCTATTTCTCTTCTAATGTGAAACACCTGCTAATCACCATATCCCTGTATTTGGGGCTTTTGACGGATTAAAATATCATGTGTTTCATCATCTGCTAATAAGACAAAATACCAAAGGAGCATCAATCAACAAGGGAAAATGCTAGGCCCCGGGTTGCTCATCAATATGGTAGACATTAAAATGCAATGAAATGCATAAGAACTATCCATATGGCATAAAATGCAGTATGATGGATGCGGTAAAGAGTAGAACTTACAGAAGAACTCTGCAAGTTGTTCTGATTAGCTTGGTATAGAATATGAACATTTCTGATGGAGACTTGAATGCTGTCAAGTATCTATGGTGAAAAGGACCAAAAAAATAACCAACGTGTATTAGGATGACACTCCCTCAAAGCACCCTTGGGGTTCTTGGAGCCTAATGTACAAGCGGCAAACTAATAATAAACCTCATTAAATTACCTTTGCACTAATGTAGGAAATAAACGACTGCCCAGCCTCATTATCTGCCACGAACTCCAAAAAGAAATCAGCACAACAAAATCATGTACATACACATAGGAATTGCAGCCAACATTGTCCCAAAATGAAGCCCAGCAGCAACTTTATTCATGCATTCATAGATACATATATTCCGACTATGTCTACTTAAGTCAGGAAAACAATACTATAACGTCCATAAACGGGCAAGGCAGATCCACAGTTGGTACTAGAAGTGAAGAGCAGCAGCTTATCCGATGTCTAAGGCCACGAAAATGAAAAACTACACTTGTACCGTGTTCAATGAGAGGCCAAGGAATATCTGCCCCCTCACCAAACTGTACTAGAAGTGAAAAGCATGCGCTAAGTACAGCACGGAAAGAGAGAAAATGGGAGACAGACTCAGCTTACCGTTCATGCGTCGCGATAACTTCGCGAGCTCGGCAGCGGCAAGCTTCGCCTTCTTGCTGGCGAATTCTCTCCTCTCGACGGCCTCTGAAGTCCACTGCGACCGCGCCGAAACAGCACAACAACACCGCCATCGTCAGACAGTGCGGAATCGCTAGGCGACGGGCTCAAGACACGCGCAGTACTATCAGAACGCGAGGGACTCGAGAGGGGCTCACCTCCTCGTCGTGGCGGTCGGAGGCGCGGACGAAGACGTCCTCGAGGACGATGATGATGGGGTCCCACCCGAGCTTCTTCCACGGGATCCTGATGCTGAGGCGGCCGACGCGGCCCTCCCGGAGGGCGAGGGGCAGCCGGAGGTAGTCGAAGGCCTCGAGGATGAGCTCGACGTTCTCGAGGAGGACCTCCTCGTTCCAGAGGGTGATCTTGAGCTGCTCCCGCTGGATGTCCTTCACGTACCGGCCGAGGTACCCCAGCAGCAGCTGGCGGACCAGACCTTCGAACATCGCTTCGCAATCTCTCTCCGCGCGCGCGCGCGGAACGAAGGGAAGGGAAGGGAGAACGAGGGCGAGCTTCGATTCTAATGCCCTAATCTCGCCATGGCGGCGGCGGCGGCGGAGGAGATTCCCGGCGACGGCGACAAACGCAAAATGACGTGCGCGCGCATATACACGCTAGAAAGGGAGAGAGAGGGAGGGACGGAGGGGGAGGGGTTAGAGCGAAGCGGCTTCCTTCCCAACGAAATGGAAACCGAGCCGGGCCTCATCGAAGCGGGTGTGGATCCGAACCGACCCGGATGGGGCCCGTGTTGAGTCGGGCTTCAGTAAACGGCGAGGTGCCGGATGGATTCGGCCTGGACCCAGCCCAATTTTCGCCTTAAGAAAATGAATCTCTTTCGAACAAACTTAAAACACGAATAATAACTATTCTATTCCAAAAATCAATTTCTGATCATATTTTTCTATTTTTATTCCTCATACGAATTTCTAAGCAAAAATATACATTTGATAACGATACAAAATCTTTATTCTACAAATGAAAATTCATTTAATAACTACACAAAATTTATCTTTCCAAGACAGCCGATAGGTATACGGTAGGTGACAATGGCTAGCAAGTTGTGGGCAATGAACAGCAGGCCATGATAGGTGAGCAACCAATTAATATAGAAGGCGAGCAATAAAAAAGAGTTTTTATTTCCTTTTTTAAAAATGGAAAAGTTGAAAATTCTTATTTCTCGTTTATGTTCCAAACATATTTATGAAATAATAATTTATTTTAAAAAATAAAATTACATTACCAAATGGATTACTATTCCATATTTATTCCTGAAAATAGAAAAAATAATAAAATAGAAAAATAAATTTTTTATCATGCACCCTCTTAATATACATGTGATTTAATTGGATCTATCGAGTTGTTGCGGTTTGAAAATTCTTTGGGACCCATTTTGAAACTTTTAGTTCTTTTTTTTTGCTTTAAAGTTTATTGTTTCTAATTCCACCAAAAAAACAAAGCAACTGACTATTTTTCAATCAAACCTAAGTCCATAACTATACATGTGACATCCCGATTTTCCAATTCTATTTTCAATAAATTGAGATGGGGCATTTCGTTCAAGACGCATATAGTTATTTTCCTCGAAAGTCGACCACTCATATGAAAACTAGTTTATCGGGTGAAGCCGTTAAGAGTTTCTAATGCATTAGACTCGAGAATTTGACCAGGAAGCGACTTTTCGACCGAGCTAATTTGCAAGGGTCATTACAGCACAAATAAAAATCGATTAGAGACCGGAGATAGGTCGACTTGACAGAGGCATGTGATCGGGTGTGGGTGATTCCACCGGATCGCACAATTCTTATTGATCGGCACTTTGGACCGACTTTTCATCGATTGGGTACCACTGTGTTCGTATTTGAAATCTTGAGATTACCTCGACAACCGAAAGTCGCCAATGTTTCAAAGATGTACATTGTGGCTTGAGATAATCAACCACAGGTCAAATGCATGAAAATTTCTAAAGGCTACCCAGTAGGTTGGGCCGCGCTAGTATCGTGCCAAAATGAAATTAACCGTGAAATTGAGCTCGAATTCGAAATTGGAAGTATGGGTGTGTCACAAATTATTTTAAGATCATTAACTCATCTTCAGAAGATTTTTCATGTAATCAGAATTTTTCAGCGATTAAATCAGAGAACGGCTTATTTGGCTCGAGAAATTAGTAGGCTTGTCTTTGGTCGCGCTTTTGGGACTTAAGTTGGTTCTATGGACAAGTGAAGGTGTAAATTAAAGTGTGGTGACATTGAATTTATTTTATGGACTTCAATTTGATTTAATTGGAAGAGAATCAAGTGGAATTGAAAATTGGTTGTACAAGAATTGGGCCGGCGGAAAATGAAATTTCAACCATTGGAAGAGGTTGTGGAGGATTGGGTGAGTGGAGTGTGATGTCACCCATGATGTCATGGTGGTGGGCCATTTTTGTGGGTTAAAGAAAAAGAAAATGGTCACATCTCTCTCTCCCCTCCTTCTCTCTCCTCCCTCTCCCGTTGTTGCATCTTCTTCTTCTTCTTCATGCTGGAACCGACGGAAATGGGGGGGGAGCTCGTGCGTGCAGCAGCTCGACGGAAGCCAGCCGAGCTCGACGCCGCACGCCCGTCACCGCCGCACGCCCGTCGCCGTCACAGCCACGCCTCGCCGCTCGGACCTCCATCTCCCTCTCTCCTCTCTTCTCCGTCTTCGGTTTCTGCTCGAAGACCCAGCAGATGGCCAGAGAAGCCCTCCGCGATGCACGCCGCCAGCCAGAGCTCCTCGCCGTCGCGGCTCGCCGCCGTAGGACCGCTCGCCGTCTCGCGCTCCGCCGCTGCTCGTGCTTGCCCGCGCCTGGCCATCCCCATCCGTCTCGATCCATGAGGTCCGGGAGGCGCGGAGCTCGTCCCGCCGCCGTGAGCCACCGTCCGTCGCCGCCTTGCCCGCTCGTTTGCCGCCCCTCTCCTCCGCCGTTCCTTCGCCCGAACCGGCGCTAGATCCGCCCATCTCGGCCCCAAATCAATGGCTGGAAAAATGGGTATGGCAGCCCCTTCTTGGCCCGTTTCGGCCGCCTTCCCAAGCCCGGATGCTCGGCCCGCCTTGAGGAAAATCGATCCTCGCATCGTCCCCATCGTTTTGGTCTGCTCGGTTTGTTAATCCGATGAGTTTAACTCACTAAACCTCAATTAGAGGGTTAATTATGCTTTAGGTGTGCTTAGCTTAAGTTAATTAGGCTTAGGTGGTTAGTTTAGTTTGTTTAATTGTTAGTTAGATTAAAAGGTTGGATTAACCTAAAGTATGTTTAGTTTAAGGGTTAAGTAGGTTTATTTTTAAAATAAACCTTGATGTGACTTAAATGAATTTATTTATGATTTAAATAAATGTTTCGAAATTGTTGGATTATTTAATAATAAATCATATTCCGAAAATCATTAAAATATTATTTAAAAAAAAAAACTCGAAAAATTATTTTTGACCCTAATTGCTCAAAATTTCGTGCCGATCGCTGCCGTGTAGTCGGATTTTGAAATTGATGATTGGATATCATAAATTGAGCATGGATCATGAAAAATATGGATATTATTATATATTAATTTTCGGAATAAAAATAATTATTTAATAAATTTGAAAAATTATTTTGGGACCCTAAATTCTCTGAATTTCGTGATGATATTTGTTGTACCCTTAGAATTTGAATTTGATGAATGTATGTGGCAAATTGAGTGTTGATTGTGATAAATATGAATTTTATTTGTAAAAACCCAAGTGTTGGGTTTTGATGCAAAAATTGGATTTTAATAATTATATTAAATAGTGGGGTTTGAAAAAGTGAGATATTGGCTTTTTGATTCGAAATTAGCGTGTCCCCACATACGTGAGTAATTTCTATAATATTTTTAATATGAAGAAAAATAGTCGGGATCACTATTTTAAGTGAAAGCATTGATTGAAATATAAAGTGTCCTGAGGCCGAATATGCTTTGGCTGTGTGATAACTAAGAGGAATCGTCCTGGGCTGTTGAGCCGGACTTGCCCCTATATGGGATGCCCACATGGTGGATGCGGGTGTGATTGATTCGGGGCCCATGCTCCTTCGGGAACGCCGTCAACGTACCGACGAAGCCGCGCTCCAAGGTGGGGAGGCGATGCTGGCTATATGTTAGTAGATAGCCCGAGCCGAGTAGGCTAGTAGGCTATGCCCTTGTGTGGTAGTGAATATCAATTGAAATGCATGATTGAGTGTTGTTGATGTGTCGAATTATGAGACGAAATTGTGTGGCATGGAATGAGACGTGTCATGACGATTTAGTCTTATAATCAGGACCCCCGCGGTTGTTGGTTATATGAAAGTGAATGCGTTCCGGTTATTTAAGTCCCTATTACTATCTGTGATTAAGTGATTTGAATTGTGCTAACCTACAGGAAGGAATTAAGGCGAGGTAAGTTCTCTGTGTGATGTGGCTAGGCCACCCGGGGCGTATTTTCTTTCTAATAGAGGTTTAGGGGGTTGAACTTGCTGAGACATTGTCTCATCCCGGTTTGGGGATTAAAATTTCAAGTCCCTAGATGGCGGTCGTGGAGGACCCGAAGCCCTAAGTCTCGGAAAGGTGAAGGCGAAGTATCGGCGAACGTGTCCTCGCTAGTTGGTTTTAGGATAGTCCCCTTTTGTCGAGCTGGTCTATTTTGTAGACGGTTCGAGTTGTATTTAAACCTATGTGTTTGTAAATGAGTCTTTGGTATTGTGATTGATTGCCTGCTTTTCTATCCCAAGTTAAATGTTGTTAGGGGATTTGTTTCGCTTCTGCATGCGTAATAAAATGAATGGGTCGGCGACGTATCCTGGGATGTCGCATATTTGATCGACCGCAGTGGGATGTGCGCGTGCTCGGGGTTCGGGGTGTGACAATACCTCTGTGCTAATAATAAAGCAAACTTTCAAATTCGGTGTCTAGCCACGTATTTAGAAAAAAATGGTATATTCTTGAATTTCATATCGTTTTATTATGGGTCAATACAACAAAAAATTGCGAGCTGATACATATGTAATAAATTTACCACAAACTAATTTTATTTACTATGAAAAATCTCGAATTGATACATATACAATAAATTTATCCCAAATTAATTTTTTTATCGGCTAAACACACCCAAACCCCAAATTAATACATTTATGACAAAATTATTCTCCGTTAATTTATATTAAATTGACTTAATATCATGAAAAACCACAAATTGGTACTTTTAAACAAAGGGTTGAACATCGACCAAAAAAAATAAAAATTGGTTGAACCTTAAACTAATACACTCATCAATTATCGCATGTTATCCAACTCACAAATTTGATAATAAAATTTGACTGAAACTAATGACGGCTAAAATTATTATGAGTGTACTAGTTTGAATTTTTCTTTATACTAACCCATTTATTATTTTCTTGAAATCTCTAAATGTGATCAAATAGTGACCTTGTGATGTTATTTTGTATTAGAGCAAGAGGTGTCCTATCTCTCTATGTGGATGTAGGTACCAACACTTATCTAGGCAAGACCAACCCACTTGGCCATCATTGCCTGTGACTAGTGGCCAACATCAAAATAGAAAAAAGAAAGGAAAAAGAAAGATATAAATAAATAATAAATAATATATAATAGAAAAAATATTAAAATATTATTAAAATTTATCCATGTCAGTGCCGATAGTGCCATGCATGCCAACCAGCATCCAAGTCAAAAATATCCCCCAAAGTTAGTCGAAAAGACTGAATTAGCACTAAATTAAAAAGCTTATGACTAAATTGACACTATTAAAATATTTAGGACTTTTTTGACATTTTTTTCCGATTTGTGAGGGCTTTGGGATTTACCAAATTTCGTGTGGAAGAATTTTAAGATCAAAGATATGAGTATTTGCGCTATGTCTATGAGGGCAATAACTGAAATGGGCTTGCCATGTTTGGAAGGAAAGATATGAATGGGAATGCATGGTTTGGGAGCACGAGAGGTCTGACAAAAACTTTCAATATTTGGCGTTTTTCTATCTTGGGAAAAGAAGTAAAGCTATCATCTGGATCTGGGTCATTGACCAGAAGTATAAAATTGATTCAAGATCATCTTCTTGGAAAAATACACCCGTCTTCTTCTCAATGGTTTGCAACATATGCTTCTTTTTTTCTTGGCTTGACGGCAATTTTTTTGCAAAGCGTCCTTTGCGATCACAGATCAAACATGTCTTTCTTTTTTCTTTTTTTTTGGAATATCTTTTGACAAAGAAGTCTATATCTTCCTTCTCTTCGTTCGGAAGATTTGAGAACTAAACTTTCCAGAAATGCCGTCTCTTCTTTGCTGCAGCTCGTCCGAGAGGAATCCTTGAGCGAGACTTGATTTGCAAGCCGGGCTTTAAACCAGCCTTGTCGAATTCCCTCTTTTGTCACGCAAGTAATCCTTCCTTGCTTTTCTTCGAAGACACAATTCTACTATTGCAATATGGATTACTAACTGGAGTCTGCCAAGTGTGGCATCAGCAACTCTTTTATTTCAATTCGGAACAAGTGCACTTAAAATCCTAAAATTTATCATGAAAGTGTAATTGAGTTCTAAAACTTTATTTTAACATTTGTTATAAAAGTACAATTGAGTTTTTAAACTTTTAAAAATTATAATCAAGTCATAAATCTTGTCAAGTTGGTGTGATCAAGACCTAAAACTAGTTAAGTTGATGTAATCAAGTTCTAAAACTTATCTATATTTTTCTTGTCGAGTTAGATGGAGCTAATGGAAAAACTTGATTGCACTAACTTGATAAGTTTTAAGACTTTATTACACTTTTTGATAATTTTAAGACTCAATTACATCTCGTGATAATTTTATGACTAAATTATACTTTTTGAAAGTTTTAAGACTCAATTACACTTTCGTGATAATTTTTAGGACTGAATCGCTTTTTTTGAAAGTTTTGGAATTCAGTTAAACTTTTATGATAACTTTTAGAACTTTAAATGCACTTATTCATTTTGATTTTGAAAAGATCTTTTGACTAATATAGATATCTACTTTGGCATGGACGATAGGAACAATGACTTAAGACTCGCATTTGAGAGCTTCAACATCTCTTTGGAGTGTTTGTCAAGATCTCTTCTCTTGTAAGAAAAAACTTCTTCTTTTTTTCAATTTTTTTGGCTTGTCGATGAAAAATTGATGGAGGATTCGAATCACTTGATTGAACTCTTGTAGGAGTGGAAAGGCTGTCTTGTCCTCTTCAAAAGAGGCGTCCACCGATCTTGTCGGCTTCCAATGAATTTACTAACGACTGAAAAAAGAATATAATAATGGCAAACTCTGATGCTAAGGGCTTTGACATCTAAAGCCTTATTTGATAACACTAAAGCCTTATTTGATAACACTCATGGAAACAATTGATTATGTTGTTTTATTTCTCGTAATAAAAAAAGAACATAAGTTTATTTGGTAAATTTTTTGTTCCCAAAAACAAAATTTCATTTTTTTATTCCTAGATAAAATTGTTTCTTATTCACAAGAACAATTCGTAGAATCAAGTCTAATTGTTCTTCTTTTCTCTTCTCTTTCCTCCTCTTCTTCTTCTTCCCTGTTGGCCACGGCCAGGCGAGGGTCGGTGACCTCACTAGAGCCTCGCCGAGGGTTGGCAACATTGAGCCAAGGCTCGTTGACCCAAGCCTCGCTAGTCGGTGAGAGTCTAGGCCTCACCAGGCCACCGACGAGGCTCGACCTCGCTCTATCAACTCGAGCCTCATTATTTGGTGAGAGGCTTGGCCTCACCAAGCTAGGATGAGGCTGACCTCACATCGCCTGAGCGAGGTCGAGCCTCACCAATGGCCTGGGGAGGATCGCTTGACCATTGGCGAGGCTTGGGCTCACCCAAATTTGGCAAGGTCGAAGCTCGTGCTGGCTAAGCGAGCCTCTAGCAAGCTCACCAAACCACGCCTAGCCGATCGCTGGTCACGGCCACAAAGAAAGAGGAAGAAGAAGAGAAAAGGAAAAATAAAAAATATAATAAAAGTATTAAAAATTAAAAGAAACAAAAAAATTTAAGAATTTACCAAACTCATTTCTATCCCGAAAATAGAAATTTTGGACAGCTATCAAGGGCCTTCAAAAATTAAGATATTTTTTTTTTCCGAAAACGGAATAAAAAATATCATTTATAAGTAAAAATTATTTTCGAAAACAGAATAGTTATCAAACATGCCCTAATTAAGCATAGAACGCTTGCAATCTCTCTGGCCACTTATAATATGGGAGATCATCAAGTTTGAAAGATACTCTTCGTGATGTTGAAATATGGGATTGCCTCTTGTTTCACCCTGCTGCACATGGTTTTGAAGCTGCGGATCCCGTATCTTCATCAGTGTCAGATCCACCATGCATCCTGAAATTTGCCGATAGTGGTTTCTCAACAGGTTAAAGATGATGGATTCAGAGGAGCTGTCCAGAACATATTCTCATAACCGTCCTCAGCTTCCAAGCTCGATTCTTCAGTGGGATTTGCTGGAGTCCAGGGCGGCGACGGTTGGCAAGGACGTACAGTGATTGTCTCTCGAGCATGATTTGATAGGATTGGGAATCATCATCGAAGGAAAGGGGCTGTGGCCGTGAGCCTGAGCATTTTCTCTGGTTTTTTCCCTTCAGCAATATTGTCTCTTCATCTCATGTGCCGAAATTTATTCGGGAAGGCGACAATGTGTTTCTGAGATTCTGGGCTTTCCTCTGCCAGGGCCAGCAGATGGAGAACCATTTAGGAGGAGGGTGGAACGACCTCTGCAAGGCTAATTGTTTTAGTTCTTCCATTTTCGTCTACTCCATTTGGGTTTGGCCCCTCTGGCGGCCTATGCTGATAGCCATTAGCCAGTTTGATCCGGGGAATTCTCTCGGGCACGAAAAAGTACTTTCATCCCGAGACTCCCAGAGAGGGAAAATCTGAAGGATGGAACGTACATATACACGCGGGCGTCATTTAAAAAATTGAGCTTTTCAGTCTTCAACCGTACATCATATTGCATAGGTAAAGATATGATTCGATTAGATTTATTTTCATAATTCATTTGCTTTTTTTGCTTAACTTTATATGAACCATACTGTTTTCTTGCTTATGACAAAAGCATTGAGAGCCATAAAACAACCTACAAGACTCATGAGCCAATTTAGATCCGGCCATGTCAAGTGAGGCTGCCACCATCCACATCAGTAGTTTCCGACCAACATTGGCCAAAAGAACTAAACTAGCAAATTATCAAAAATTTAAAACTAAAATGGCCAATAGGTTTTAGATTTGTTTTCCCCATTTTGAACAGCATATTTGCCCAAATATAGTCGATTGTGTCTATGGATCTTAATTTCTTATTGTAGGCAACCCTTTCAGCAGAATGTAATGTTTTTAAATGCTTAATACTTGTAAAAAAAAGCCAAAATGCATGGTCAAAAGGTAACAGTATATTAGGCCATGTTTGGATGGTTACCAAACATGGCCAAATTATGATTCTTTGTTCCCGGAATCAATTTGGGCTTAGAATCGCGTTTGGTAAAATTTTTGTTCTCGGGAACAAATTGGGAATAGAATCAAGAACCAAAAAAAAGTTGATTCTTGTTCCGGGAACAAATTTGAGAATCAAAATTAAGAAATTTTCTTCTTCCCTTCGGCCATCTCGCGACCGCCGTCCACCACCGCCCGCCACCGTCCGCCATCCGCCGCCGCCGTCCACCGCCGCCGCCGGTCCGGCGAGCTCGCCGGAGGCTTGCCCAGACACCGGCGAGGCTCGGCCTCGCCGGGCCGGGTAGGGGTTGGGCAAGCCTCGCGACGCCTAGCCCCACGGTGGCCGGGCGAGGCTCGCCCGGTTGCCGGCGAGGCTCGGCCGAAGAGGGCCGGCTCGCCGAGGGCCGGCGACGCTCCGATGAGGTCGCCGGCCCTCGTCGGCCGTCGCCGGTCCGACGATCGGCCACAAGAAGAAGAAGAAGATGAGAAAAAGAAAAAAGAAAAAAAGTAAAAAAAAATTATTTAAAAATTAAAGGAAATTGGTTTGGAAGCAGGTAACTAATGAGCACGGTACCAAATGCAATCCTATTCCAGAATCAGAAATTTTGGACAATTACCAAACGGCTTAAAATGCTTAGAATCAGTTCCCGGGAACAGAATAAAAAAGAATCAGTTCTGATCAGAATCTACTCCCGGGAACAGAATCGTTACCAAACGCGCCCTTAGTCAAGAAATTTCGATGGCAAAGACTCACTATTGTTTTGAAAAATATTACTGGGGGGTTGGTTCTTTTAGTCATGGAATTTTCGTAATGAACCCGTTATTCATGTAGGATTATCAATTGTAAGAGCATGCATCTCTTCCTATCATCTTCCTCGGCTGATTGTTTACGAATTAGATGCTTTTGACATATCACACATGTAGAAAATATGGTCCCATTCACGCTATTTTACGGTTAAACTAGCAAGATGTCACCACGTCGTATAGATATAAAACTATATTTGTTATATTATCTTAAATATTGATATCAACATGAATGTTTGCAAGAATACAATATGCAAACAATTATAACAAAACCACCCTCTCTACTTTCATCACAACTCTATGAAAGACATATTCAACCTAAATTAAGGCATGACAATTATCTTGAGGAGTTATATCATGCACTACAACTTTATCATCAGTTGTTGTTTTCCTCTAAATTCTCCAATATCTTGTCCTCCTCATGGCTCCCATTAGAATTTGACATTGACATTTCCTGGTGTTGCAACAATTCTCGCGATGGAGAATACAAGATGGGCTTTGGCGGCATTTGCAGTGATTCAAAGCTTCCTTCCAACATTTCTATTACCTTCACAATTGATGGTCGATCAAATGGACGGGTTTGAATGCACCACAAACTCACAATGATCATCTTCCTCGCCAGCACTTCCTCCTCCTCTGTCACATTCATTGGCAATTTCAAATCTTTGCCGAGCTCTAAATTCCTATAAATCCATTCTGGAAAGTACATTTCACTACTATTGGAAACTTTGATGTCATACTTTTTTTTTTTTTTGGTGAAAGGTAATAATATAAAGAGCTTGGAAATTTACAAAAGATCGGATCCAAAACCCACACTCTTTGCGAAGAAGACAAAAAGTGAAGGGGAACCGATGAAAAAGAGTACAAGACTCACACGGAGCAAAGCCGCATCAACACGAGGGAAGAAACACTAAAGGTACAAAAGGCGACCCTCGGACCCTCTCAAAAGGAAAGGCGAATGCGGAATGTGAGTAACCACGAGCGAACATGCAGCAACCTACGAGGACGAGAACACCGACGAGTCGAAACCCCACCCTCTTTGAAGCCTCGGATTCCTCGGCGATGGATAGACATCCTTGTAGGTGATCACTTTGTCACGAACAACCTTGATGAGGTGATTCTTGAGTCCGAACAAAGAAGAGATTCTCCCTGAAGATGATGGCATTCCTTTTCTTCCATATAAGATGACATAAAGCAGCAAAGGAAAACCGAGCAATGTCATGATAAAAATCATTTCCTTTAAGGAATTTTATAGCCCATGAAAGCACCTCATCCCAACATCTATTTCTCCATGGTAAGTTACACTGCGGCCCAAAAGTAGGCCAAAGAAGCCGAGGTGCGACACCGAAAGAAGAGATGATCAATAGAGTCAGGAACTTCGCTACAAAAGGCACGGACGGTATAATCAATACGTCCATAGGACGGGAGAAAAACACAGGTGGACAGCCGTTTCTTGGCGATTAGCCACGAGTAATGAACTGATAGCGGGGAGGAACGGCATTGTCCCATACAAGCGGAGCCCATCTTACAAGAGGTTTCTTTGTTCGATGAGATTCCGGGCCGATGATACCGAGAAGGATCCCGACCGATGCGGACGCGAGATAAATTTGTCATTTATCGGGGATAACGAGGAGCGGGATGGACCAGCTCACCAGCAAATCCTTGAAGGAACTCCCAATAGGAGTGAATAGATCGGCTACAACGGCATGGTCCGGAAGTTGGACACCGTCCCCCGAACGATTGGGGAATGAAGACATCCAAAGGGCCGCAAGGCAGCCAATAATCGTGCCATAAGGATACGAAAACCCATTGCCAATTTTCCACATGAAGGACGTTCGGAATTGGCTCCTTAAGTGGAGAATTTTTTTCCAAGACCAAGAGCACGTACTCGGCCGTGGCAATCCGAAGTTCTTCTTTTAAGAAGATGGAATGGATCCATCGACACCACAAGGATTCTCTGTCGGAAAAGAGGATCCATATAAACTTAGTCATGGAAGCTTTGTTACAATCTTTAAGAGAGCGGATACCCAGTCCTCCTTCAGATTTCGGACAAGAAACATCCACCCACGCAACCTTGGCTCCACCCCGACCGAGACCCGTTCCTTTCCAAAGGAATTGCCTCATAATTTGCTCAATGTTAGCCAAAACCGCAGGGAGAGTAAACACACTAGTCGAGAATGATTGAATAGCATGAAGCACTGAACGAATGAGTTGAAGTCTTCCAAAGAAAGGACAAGAACCGAATAGACCAAGATTGTATTCTAGCTGTAATACGATGTCCGTAAGAGCAATACAATCTGATTTAGACAATCTAGAGGAGATGATGGGAATTCCCAAGTAACGAACGGAAGTTTTCCTTCCCGAAATCCAAAAGCCCACAAAATTCTATTCCGAATAGTGAGGTCACCACCCGAAATAAAGATCTTGCTTTTGCTCTTGTTAGGAATCATCCCACTCCAAGAGGAAAAAATATCAAGTCCTCTTTTGAGCATAACAACCGACTTCCAATCCGCTTGGCAAAAAAAGAAAAACATCATCCGCAAAGAACAAATGCGACAGGTGGATGAGGTTTGCACCTCCAGTAGAATTTGAAATCATGATTTGCCGTTTGATCCGCCAGAATACCCGAAAATACTTCCATCACTAAGGTGAACAAATAAGGAGACATAGGATCTCCTTGACGGAGTCCTCGGCCACCCGGAAAAAACCCATGGAGATCACCGTTTATAGCTATGGAGTATCGGGAGTTCTAACACGAGGCCATGACTAGATTAATGAATCCTTCGGGGAATTGAAAAGCAAGGAGAGTATTCTCTAGAAAGCTCCAATCCACCGTATCATAAGCTTTATGGAAATCTACCTTTATCGCACACTTTGGGAGATACGGCTGCAAATGGAATCCCGCAAACAATTCTTGGGCAAGAAGAATATTATCTCTTATTCTCCTCCCTTTGACAAATGCATTTTGGGATTGACTAACGAGATCATTTAAAACCACCGCTATACGGTTGGCTAGGATCTTAGTAATCACTTTGTATATGGTATTACAGCAAGCAATCGGGCGAAAGTCGAAACGAAGTTGCATTCGGAATCTTAGGCACAAGAGCTAGGATTGTTGCATTTACCTCTTTGAGCCTGAGTCTCCGGATTGAAAGAAGTCCTTGACAGCCAGTCCGATGGACCGACAATCTCCCAATTGGATTTAAAGAACTCTCGGCGGAGAAGCCATCCGGGCCTAGGGCCTTCCCTTGGCTAACGAGAAAACCGTGGATTTGATCTCCGCATCCGAAACCATCTCATTGAAGGATCGGATCGCGCCGGATGTTAAAGGCCTACGGACAACCTTTTTAATGTCTTCAACGAGACGGATTGAGCAAGGCGTCGTGCGGAGATAATAATGAAGAGAAGAAATTGACGAACACCGAGGCACAACCGGTGGATCGTAGTTATCACACGAGATGGATCCTTGACGAGAGAGGATTCTCGTTATTCACCGCCTTCTCTTGACCGAATGATGGAAAAATTTGGTGTTTTTATCACCCTCTTTGAGCCATCGATTCTAGATTTTTGACGAGAAGAAGGACTCTTCATGGTTTCTCAAATCAATGAAGGCTCGACGACAGGAAGCCTCCCTATCGCCCGGATGAGTATTCATGGGATCAACTGGAGATCGATTGAACAAAGCATACGGGGCCTCTCTAGCCTCAACGGCCCTTACCGAAATCTCCGAGAAAGCATCTGGTTTAGGCGCCTCGGGCGAGCCTTAAGCATCTTAAGTTTAGTGACTAAGCGAAACATCGGGACGCCTCTAATCGAGGAGCTCCAAACTTGATGCACTATGGATTTAAAATCGGGGTGCTCTTCCCTGCATTGAAAATACTTGAAAGGTTTCCTCCTCGGGGGAGGATGAAGGACTCTAACCACAATTGGAGTGTGATCGGAGATACCCGAATTGAGGAAGGCCGCTTCGAGAATATGAGAAGTCGTGTTCCATCCGTTGTTAACCAAGGCACGATCGATCTTCCTCATCTTCCTCAAGTTTCCGAGAGGATGTGGTCGGGAGTAACGAAGCCCGATGAATCTAAGGTCCGTAAGCTCCGTTTGAGCCAAGCGGTTGGCAAATTCATCAAAGTAAGGTATCCAATTGGAGGAGCCTCCCATACGATCGATGGATCTTTTATCGCGTTGAAATCACCGCAACTAACCGGGCAACATCTCGAAAATCTCGTTATAGTGCTGAAGGTCCTCCCAAAGAGGCCTCCTACGGACATAAGTATGCTCACCATAGATAGTAGAAAGCGAACAACTCCAACCCGGACATGATACAACTAAGGGAGCCATGAATGGCTTGGTCCGAGATAGAAATTGGACAAAAAGAGACGACCTCCGGGTCCCAACCAACCCAAATTCTCCCACGAGGGGAGCAATTGTAATTTGCAATCCAACTCCACCCCGAATTAGAGAGGCGGACACGAGAATCAAAAAGCTCCTCGGGCACTTTAGTTTCAATCAAACCAATGAGGCAAAGCTTATTAGCCGAAACGAACCGCCGCACTTCGGCACGCCTAAGCGGATCGTTAATACCCCTAATATTCCAAAATCCAAAAACATCCAAAAATAAGGGGTAAAGGCTTACCTCTTTCTAGAGGCTCTAGAGGCCGTAGCGGCCTTCTTTGGACCCAAAGGGAGAGGAGAATCATCCAAAGCAATTTACGGAATTGGTCCGGAGATTGGGAGCTTTTTCACAGGTGGAATTTTCGGAGGAGGCTCACTTACATCCGGACTATCATCATATGATGCCTCCCGGCTGCTTTGGAGTTACAAATTTCTTCGAAGTCTCACGGACAACCATAGGAGATTCCAACACCGGAGGGTCGGGTGCGAAAGACGAAACGGTATCATCCGAGCAACGCAAAGACTCCATGGGGATTTCCTTCCGAATATTAGAGTCGGGTTTAAGGGTCGACCTTCTTCCGTCAAAGGAGAAAGGCCAAACGATGCGGGAGCGGTGGATGTCTCGGCGGCCGCTACGGCTCGTTGAGCTCGCTTCTTTTTTTCTTCTTATACTTTTGCTTCACTTGCTTCCACCCTGGATCATCCAAATCTGCGGTATATCGGGTCAATATCGCAGGAGCCATCACCTTGGACGGACTAGGAATATCCGTAGCGGGAGCACTAGGTTCTCCAATGTGCGAGATTTATTCACAATCGCACAAGCCGTGGGAGCTGCAGACCAATTCCGATTGAAGGTTGTGGGAGTTATCACCTTCATTTGCGGATGCGGGTTGAAGAGCGACTCCCTTTCCTTTAGAAGACTTAGCAACAACTTCAGGATTACCATTAGGCGCATCGCATTTTGATTTCTGAAGTATCGGCAAACGGCGGGAGCAATAGTATTACAAGAGTGTCCAAATATACCACACTTCATACAAGCAAGTGGCTTCCATTCATATTCCACTTCTACAATATCAATTCTTCCATCCGTTTCAGCTCAATGGTTTCAAAGACAGAGTCCGGGACTGTTATTTCAACACACACACGGGCAAAAGATATCATAGACATCCTTTCGGTTCTGCGGTCGACGTATAAAGGTCTCCCTATAACACTCACAACCTTGCTAATTGATTGGGCAGACCAATATTCGACGGAAGGTATCTCAATCTTATCCATACCGGGACCGGTCTTATGCGAATCCTTCCTCATCTCCACACCGGCTGCCATTCTTTGTAGCATGAGTGGGATTTTGCGCGGTAATAGATGCCTTCCGGGATCTTTCGCCCGAAATCCTTATCGGTAATTCTCAGGAGAAAGACTCCCCTGCTGTTCGATAGCACCTCCTGCAGCGCTGGCCCCCAGGCTCTTCTTAAGGCCTCCTCTACCACCTTAAATGGAAGATTTTTCCCTAAGAAATACCCCACTAAACAATCATATAGCTTCGGATCAGCCGCCTGAATATCAGATTCATCCATACGCACAACAGGTTTGCTGTCAACAATCAACGGAGGCACATACTCCAGATCATAACCTTTGTTCACCGCACTTGCTACTGAAGCCCAAGAACGAGCAGCAACAGGTCTAGAAGCTCCCTTGAAGAGGGCCGCTTAGACTTCGATCTACCCTGTTCGGACGGCCCGAACGAGCGGCGAGAGGAACTACGCGGGTTGTTTGGAACGCGCGATGCGGACGGAGCTCACGGTTATCCGCATCCAAGGAAGGGCGAACCGAGGGGGTCCTCATGTTCGAATGGGGGGGTGGAGGACGAGAATTCAACCCCTTGTCATTCCCATAGCTTTGGTTCACATCATTCTCCATTGCAGAAGAATTCGAGAAAACCAGAGCAGCAAACCCTAATCCATCGATTCCCGATCAGTCCATAGGGAGAAGACGTACCAGGAAAGGTTCGGATGGGTTGAAAGAGCATCAAAAGGCGCCCCTTGTCACCAAATTTCGGGCCAAACCGCCGGCTGAATCGATCGGAATCACGATCTGCAGCAACCCAGGAACAGTGCAGAAATCGCCCAGAATGAGAGCATTCGTGAACAGTACCCTTCCACCCAGCTTTCGCTTTCGTTCTTTCTTGATGTCATACTTTTTTATGCCTACTATATCAAGAACCAACATTCCATAACTGTAAACATCGGACTTGTGAGAGACTCTCCCCAAGTTTCGGCAAAAAACTTCTGGTGCAATAAATCCGACTGTTCCTCTCATGCTGAGAGTTGATACAGCACTCTCCCGTCCATGACAAAGTTTAGCAAGGCCAAAATCTGAAATCTTGGGGGTAAAATCTCTATCGAGCAAGATGTTTTGAGGTTTTATATCGAAATGCAAGATTCTGGTATTGCAGCCTCGGTATAGATATTCTAGCCCACGAGCGATGCCAATTGCAATTTGATATAGTATCTTCCATTCCAAGGAACTACTTGTATTTAAAGCTCTTCCTGAATATATGAACTTATCCAACGAGCCATTAGGCATGTACTCGAATATTAGAGCTCTCTTCTTCCCTTCATAACAAAAACCTAAGAGAGCGATTACATTAATGTGAGAAGTTGTACTAATGCTCACAACTTCATTGATAAATTCTTTTGGGCTACTTTTCGACTCTGTTAGAATTTTCACTGCCACAAGACAACCATCTTTGGTCTTTCCTTTATACACTGCACCGAATCCTCCTTGACCAAGTTTCTCTGAAAATGATTTTGTCATTTTCTTCAAATCAGAATATCGGTATCTTCTTGGAGCAAGAGATCCAAGGATTCCTATCAATTGTTCCACTTCGCCATCTTTCTTGTTCTTGAAGAGTAGAACCTTCCATGTGAAAATGATGGCAATTGCAAATATTAAAGCACCAATAGCATACGCTCCACTGTCATTTTCAATCCCTTAAAAGATATCGATGATTTACCAAAGCGAGATATACAAACCCAATAATGTTTGAGAGATGTTTACCTATGAGAAGTTTTCTCCACCTGTTGAATCCTTGGAAATGGAAAGATCCATTATTTCCAAGGTTGACAACAATTATAGAAAGAGAAATGGTTGAGTGACAGTCTTTTAATATATTGTGATAATAATAGTCTATTTTGGATCATTAAAAATCAAATAATAAATAATCATAAATCTTTATGAGATCCACTCCTTGAAAAATTTGTAGCTCACAACAATATATTAGTCTCGAAGTAGCCCAAAAATTGTTATGCTATCAACCTAAAAAGAATCTGGTGCAAATTGAGTGTACGTTGCTAATAGTAAACACCCAAAGAGTGAAAACCTTGTCCTCATTTTCAAATCATATTCAAGACATGAAATCCTTTGCGTTGGAAATCATCCGTAAACTGTCCATAAAGTGATACTGGTCTATTTCAAGTGACTTCATCTCCCCTTCGATTGGATTGGAATGCCCCGTCCTTTTCCATCTATCTGTTCTAGCCTCGAGCCTTATCAAAAATCTTCTCTGCTATGGGGCTGTTCCTTGACTAAAGTAAAAGGTGCAAGGGGGAAACTAGCATGCATGATAAAAAAAAAAAATAACTGAGTTTCAGATCAGCAATTCCGCAGCAGGTCATCTGATTCATTTGAACGAACAGAAAGTGGGTCAATTGAAGTACCTGAGGTAGGAATGGGCTTGCTGGGGGACGTGGGACAAATTTGGTCACCACAAATACAAATGGGCTTCCCCTGATCAGAGTCGAACCCACACTCCCCCCCAATCCCACCACACATCACGCACTGATCCTCGTACGGATTCGTGTAATTCATTTCAAAACCCTCCGCCGGAGGTTCTGTGAGCGTCGACAGGAAGGCGGTGGACATGTTCGCCTCGAGCGGCTGATTTGGGACCGTGACGCTCACTTTACACTTTTTCCCATTGCGAGTCGGGTCAGTGGGGACAGCACCGATCAAGTAATAGTTGTCCGTCCTGGTCCTATTGATCTTGCACCTGAACTGGTTATCGGGATTGATGTTCGTCAAGTTCAAACAATCATAAGACAAGGTGAGGTCTTCGTCGTCGCTAGCGAAGGCGTAGGAGCCTCGTGGCAAGCAGGTGGTGACGCGGTAAAGATCGGTTCTTAAGAGATTGAGCGATCGGCGAGTCTGGTTGAGTGCCCGGACGCGGTATGTGAGGATGCCGGCGGTGCGCTCGGAGTAGTGACCGTCACAGCTGAGGCGAAACTTCGGCAGACCACAGTGGGCGGGGTGGTGGCCGCCGGTGAAGGGGTAGGAGATGTTTACGAGGTGGTCGCAGCTGAAAGTTTGGCTGCAGTTGGAGAGAGAGTCGCCGGTGGAGAGAGACGACACCATCAGGAGGAGGAGGGCGGTGGCCGCCGCGAAGAGGAGGAGCAGGTGGCGGTGCATTGGGGGGTTGGTGGTGGAGATTGAGAGTGGATGGGAGAGAATGGAAAGAATAGCTACTCTCAGTTAACTAGACCAGCATCCAGTGAGGAGTAGTTTCGAATTATAGGTGACGAGAGCGTGAATGAGCCGAGAATAGCAGCAGAGGATAAAGCACGTTAGCAAGATTGGCGAGTACTGAAGAATGGCTATAGTTTTCCCTCTCAGTAGTTCCACTAAGCTTTTTAGGGAAGGTGACGTCGCAACATGTTAATATTATGAAAAATCTTAAATTTGTACATTCATGATAAATTTAACATTTATCAGATTTCGTTAAATTTCACAGTCAAATTACTGAGTTTGACGAATGTGGCAACTGATGAGAATACCAATTTAGGGTTTTGCTCTCCGTCTATTACCAGTATACCAATTTGTGAATTTTTTTTTATAGTATCAATCAAATTAAACGAAAACTAATAAAAAATAAATTTTTCACAAATGTATCGATTTGGGACTTTTTGATAGTTTTAGTAAATTTTTTGCAAGTATTTTAGTTTGCGGTTTTTTTATAGTTAAAAAATTAATTACAAATGTACCGATTTTGGATTTTTATGGAATTAATCTTAAAAACAACATATTCTTGGGCTTGATGGTTAAAGCCCCTCCAGCGACTGATGGTAGAAACTAGAAAGAGCTTGCTTTGTGAGCTAAATGATCTTAAAAACAACATATTCTCGAGCTTGATGATTAAAGCCCCTCCAGCGACTGGTAGTAGAAAGAGCTTGCTCCGTGAGCTCTCCTCATGTCTCCAGTTCATCTATCTTATCCAACCACTCAATAAGAGTTAGTAGAGAGAACTTTTTATCAAAAGGAGGTTGCATAAAGGTACGATAAGCATGTACAGAATTACATCGATATCTGAAGGCAATGCTAAATATAATGTTGTATATAGTGCAACACTTGCGGAATTATGAATATATATGAAAATAGTCCCTTACTTATAAATTACGAATTTGATAAATTATGGGCTACTTTGGGACATATAGTATTTTGAAAGGGGATCAAAAAAGGATGACAGTGCGCCACCCGCCGGGGTGTGCTTTTCTAACTTTCTTAGTCTTAAATTGCGGACAAAAAAAGTCTTAGTCTTCGATAAAAAGGGGACAAAAAAGTCCTAGTCCATGTGAAATGGAGAAATTAGAAAAGTTGGACTTCGAATTCGAAAGAAAGAGACTAAGAGTTGTCGGCATGGGGACATTTTACTTTCGCAAAATATTTACTTGTATAGAGCTATTCTTCTGTTACCAATAAATATTCATCCAAGCGAAATTTGGTATATAAAACAAAAATCAAGCATATATATATTTAATTCGTAAGAATTGTGGAAATTTTCGTCTAAAGAAAAAAAAAAAACCCACGAAACAAGGAGACGATCGCAAACGATTTCTGAATAAAGATAAAACAGCAAGCTTTTATTAAAGCTCATATAATGTAATTTTTTTCATTTTTCATTTTTTTTTTGCCTAAAATGAAAATATGATTTCTGATATTTCCATTCTCATTACATAATTTTTTTCTTTTCCACAAACCAAATATGTTCTAAAATAATAAGAAAATTAGACCTTCACTTTTTTATTTGAGGAAACATCAAATATGGTGCAACAAATAGTCATTTGATTTTAAATCAAGGATTTAATAAATTTTGGGCTACTTATTACAAAAGCAAATGATTGAATAATATAATAGATAGAAAAAAATAAATTGGACAACAGATTTACATGATTCGGTTATAATAATATCGGTT
The DNA here is from genome assembly GCA_014182575.1 of Eucalyptus decipiens. NCBI lineage: Eukaryota > Viridiplantae > Streptophyta > Magnoliopsida > Myrtales > Myrtaceae > Eucalyptus > Eucalyptus decipiens. The sequence goes on from CM024619.1 coordinate 16,917,554, forward strand.
GCAACGAATTCTATTAAAATCAAGTAATAAAACGGAAATTATAACCACACTCAAATCACTCATACACTCTCATTCTTTTCCAATCCCCAACCACATTTAATAACTCACGCAATAATTAACTCCATAACTTCTCGCAAAATAATCTCTTAATGTCGTAAAGGAATTAACTAATTTTACCATAATTTTTTTGCAAAAACACTTTTCAGTTTCATTGGGATGTAATTTATGGAAGAAGTCTTGGATTACGACCAAAATAGCTCGCGATCCAGAATGCATGAAAATGCGTCCCTGACCCATATTCCAACGTATGCGCAGAGACATGAAATCAAGTTTGACTCCAATATGGCAATATCGAACCGCCTTCCCTCGGGGGAAGACATGCATATTTTTTTTATTTCTTTCTTGCACTCGTGTTGACCAAGTCAAAGAAGAAAGCTCACTTTGGACTTTCCTTTTGTTTGTTGTTGTTATCTTGAGCGGCGTCAATACGGAAACAATTTCCGTAAGATTCGGCTTTTACATCCCCGAAAATTTAATTCAAACTCAGGAGATATTTGATATTACTTTAAAACATGTCATTTTAAAAGAAGAAAATATGATGGTGTGTCACACACGCCAAGGCCTACTAATAAGTCTTTAAAGTTAGATGGAAAATCAAGAAATCAGAAAAGTTAGCTTTCAAAACTATTGAACTATTTCAGTGATGTAAAATGATTGACAATGCTTGTAAATCATTTATTAACAGTAATTATTAATCGTTGGATCAGCAGTGCGTTTGATTACGCCTCCTGACGACATGGCAGAAAAACCCATAAATTTTATTCTCGGAAAACATTTATCCTGATTGATAGTCATTTGCTAACAAGGTTAGGTTAATGTTAACCTTGTTAGCATCCTATCTTCCAAAGGTGTTTCCACCTCCAAGGTAGTCTGGTTTACTGAGAGTCTTGCTAGACTATGTTCCTTATTTTTAATGTCCTAGTGTTTGGACGCCTCGCACCCCAAGTTTCCACCCAGATTTTGCTTTTTAGGTGAGTATGAATACTTAAGACGACGAGAAATTTCACCTCTCGAGGGTTCTTCCTCCTGTTTTCTCCTGGAGCCTCTTAAGGACTTGCTCAAGTCCAAAATAGGCATTTGGTTAAGCCTATTAACAACATGGCAAAAAAAAAAACCCATAAATTTTATTCTCACAAAATATTTATTGACGATAAATGTAAAAGGGGGAAAATATGGGTGTAGTTGGAGAGAGAGCTACCAGCAAAAGGAGACACTGTCGTCAAGTAAAGGACGAGGAGCAGGTGGCATTGCATTATGTTAATGTCTCAAGATAAAGCCATAAATTGGCAAACATACAGTTAAATCAACGATCAAGATGGCGTCACGTCGGGTTTCTACTCATTAGATGCAATTAAGGCCATCACCCAAGCCCTCACAAAGGCGGCCATCTCCTCACCAACCTCAAGCGAGATCACCTTAGCACATGGCAAGGCTAGCCTCACCTACAACCTCTAGGCCTTGCCCAAATATGGGTGAGGCCGAACAAGAGCCGCTACCATCGCCAACTATATCGACGATATCGGCCCTCGCCCAATGGCCAATGAGTCCTATTGAGGCCTCGCTAGCCACTATGGGGAAAAAGGGAAAAAGAATGAAGAAGATAAAAGGAAAAGGAAAAAAAGGAAAGAAAAAATTAATAAAAAATCAAAAAAAATAAAATAAAATATTATTAATAATTGTCCACATCATTGTCGGTGACAACTAACGTCCATGTCAACATTAGTCAGCCAAATTTGACCGGATGAGCTGATGACATAATTGTAAAACGTTTAAGACTGAATTGGCCAAAAAAAAGAATATTTAGGACGAATTGACATAATTGCAACATGTTTATGACTTTTTTGATAATTTTTCTCGCGGTTACCTCACATGGAAAGCTTGCATGCCTAGCAAGCCTACTCTTGGAAGGAATTTTAAGAGACCTCTTCCATCGTGTATATAAATACGTTACCACGTCTCTTGATTTTCTCACTATCCTTCTACATCAGAGCAATTCTCAGTTCGAGAGCGAGAGTCCCATATCGAGACGTTGGCCCCTTTCTCTCTCTCTCTCTCCCTACGCATAGAGAGATTCAGTTCATGGAAGTTTGCTCGTTAATTCAGCAAGAAACTTGACTCGCGCTATGTGGTTTTAGACCCTAGAAAAGGATGGTGGTAAAAAGTGGAGGATGCGGCATTGTTTTTTCTTTATTTATTTATTGAAAGAAAATTTCATTCATTTGTCATAATTAAACATGAGAGGAATATACAAAGCTCTCAAGCAAAATAAATCCCAAAAGATCTACAAAACAAAACAAAACAAAACATAGAAACTAAAAGTATAACCTGTAACTATGAGCACCCACAAAGGATGCGCCATTGCTAAATAAGCAGGGAGCTGGTGTTCATTCGGAAGTATGGACAGTGACACTCCAACCATTGTGTTAAGTTATTTATATAGATATCTATCTAGTGTTTTTCAACCTTTCACTATCGTCATATTTTATATTGAAAAATATAATTTGGTGAGATTTCTTTTCGTAATTCAATTTCTTTTTTGCTTAACTATATATAGACCATGATGGTTTTTTATTTTTATTTTTTTGGATAAGCGTACTAAAAATTCTAAAACTTATCTTGAAAGTGTAATCGAATTCTAAAACTTTCAAAAAGTGTATCAAATCTTAAAATCTATTAAATTGGTGCAATAGATCCCTTCATTACCTCTATCGGATTTGGCTAATTAAAAAACTATTGCGGTTCCAACCACCACCTTCTTCAAATATCCACCTAGATTTCCTTGTTATCTCAAACTCTAATTCAAATTCAACCTTTCTCAAACTCATAATAAGAACACCTTAAATTCAATAGTTTTGTTGAGAACACGCAGCGAAAGCCTAATACCTTCATCCTAAGAGATCACAAAGAAGAAGCCCATGTTCAAGCTCATCAACATATCTAGTTAGACCCACTTTCACTAAAATGCTTAAGCCAATGAGTTATAGACTAAATTAGATATATTAATTGCTCAACACCACACCAATTATCCAATGCAAGAATTTTTTAACATAACTCACACATACATCTTAACAATCTTTTTGCAAGAAGAGGAATTCCTTAAGATTTTTTTTTTTTTTTGACAATGTCATCTCCAATCTCAAAGAGATTAATTATTAATAGCATGCACACTAAAAAATTGGCTAGACCGGCATCTATAAGCTCACTGAGTATGTCTATAGCAGATAAACTCAAACCATATGGTCAAAATGTATAAAGGGTTCAAGATCAATGCCAAGATCCGAGACAATTGAGGACGAGCTTAAAACCCCGTTGCCCATGCTTGATGCCCTAGCACTCAAGCCCGGCTCTACAAAGGCTGAGTGTAGGACCCCCAATACCCATGCCTAGATCTCTGGCACTTGGGCCTAAGTCCGCAAAGGCCATATTCAAGTCCTTGGCATTCTGGTTCATATCTCCCACACTCGAGCCTAGGTTCACTAAGGTCGAGGCTCGAGACCTCGATGCCCATGCTTGGGTCTCCAACACTCGCATGTGAGTCTATTGAGGCCAAGCCCGAGTTCACAAAGGCCTAACCCGGGTTCATCGAGGTCGAGTTCACAACCCGTTTACCCTTGCATAAATGCCCCACACCCGAGGCCGAAGCCTAGGACAACAAGGTCCATGCTCGAATCCATCAAGGCCAACCCAGGACCGGGGTGCTAGTGCTTGGGTCTCCAATACTTGAGCTCAAAACCCGTTTGCCCAAGCTCAGATTCATCAAGGTTGAGGCCCAAGATCGATGCCTATGCCTAGGTCCAAGGCGAGGCCTAAGTCCTCGATGCTCAAGCCCATGATTGCTAGGACTTGGGCTTGGCCTCAACAAACTTGAGCTTAGCCTTAACAACCCCGAGCATGGGTGCTTAGGTGTTGGCCTTGATCGACCCTAGCTTAGCCGTGTGGGATCCAAGCACAGATATAGGGGCGTCGAGTCTGTCTTCTATGGACTCGAGGTTAGGTGCTAGGAAGTCGTGCACGAGCATCAAGTTCTGAACTTTGGCTTATGTGGACACAAGACTCGTGCTTGTGCTCTTGCTCAAGACCAATGCCCATGCCTTGTTCCCCAGCACCTAGATCAAGGTCCATCAAGACTAGACTCAAAATACCAATACTCATACTTGATTCCTCGACTGCTTATGCACAAATTACTAGAATCTAAATAGTGTTATTTATATTTAGGAAAATCAAATCAAAATATTTTTTTCAAATGACCAAAAATATTTTTTCCAAATATTTTTTCTATTTTAATTAAATATCAGAAAATATTATTATGTTCTTGAAAAATAACTTTTTAAAAACATTTTCTAATCGTTGAACATTTTCTCTCGAAATAAACGAGTCCTTATAGTTCTCATCATCCAGGAAATAGCAATAGTGGTCTTGTGAGAGCTTAATGTGTGTCTTGTCTTAATAATGTATACCGGGGTGGGGCCAACGTCTTATTGTTAAATTAACCCCCTTTTTGTCTGGATACACCGAGTCACTTTATTTTTTCAATTTAATGCCCCTATAGAAAGTTTCTTGTACCTTGTGATTGGATTTTTTTTCTTTTTCAATTTCTTTTCCCTCTCTCATTCACCCCGTTTCTTAGGGCACAGACCTAATATTGTTTCGAAAAGCATCAATGAGCCCTTGTTCTTCTCAACTTAGTTCATGGATATATCCAAATTGAAGTTTGATCATAAGGGTTGCCACTAATTATGCTTTTAGTAATATTTATTCACGAAATATACACAATAACGTAATATGACTCCTTAAAAACACACTATAGAATTTTTGTAATGCTGGGTACTTTTCCTTTATTTAACAATAATTATTTCATTGTTTTTGTGATATTTACATGTAAAAGATGAGCTATAATTCTCTAATGATTATTTTTTTTTCATTAATCCTCTAATATCATTTATTGATCCAATGGAGGGTGTCGTATTGTATAAGTATTTAAATGATCCTCTATCATCATATATCGATGATATGTGCAGTATCACGTCATGGAAACCTTTTGCAGTAATTGTTTTCCTTGGTAAGCTATTTGTATTAATGAGTAAGTCATTATTAATTTGCTAATCTTCATATTATAAAATATAGGCAATCATGAATTACAAGTTCTAACCACATTTTCATGCAGCTAGTTCAAAGTATAATCTATAAACACACACATAAAAAAATATTTAGAAAAAAATTAGTACCAAAATCCTAGAAAATATTTAGAAAAAAATTAGTACCAAAATCCTAGAGTATAACTTTCATCTAATTATATCTAGATATTGCAAAATAAAACCTTCGCGCGCGCACACACATATATATATGTATGTATGTATGTATGTATGTATGTATATTGTGTCTGTGACGTCAAAATACACCATATATATACACACGCATGCATGAGTACTCGATATGCAGCACTAGATATTCACTAAAATGCGCGCATTATATTACTGTCCATCAAATTATTCAGTAATAGAGTAAACCAAATCTTGTCTCGTCCTAATAAACACCTGCTCAAGTTACATGGATCAAACGGCAAAAACTGCTTTCTTCACAGCAAGATCAGTTAAATAAAGAGAGAATTATTCCCACGTATTCATTGCACTACAGTCCACAACCAGAGTTTGATGCTGACGAGCTTCATTTGGGCAAAACCAAGCGCGTTGCTTAGGCACCAGATCATTTTATGGCTACGACGATCTAATGACGAAAGGTACAGAATTTATGTTAACAAGTCGTGTAAGCACTTTCTACTGCATCATTGTACTCATGGTCCAGAAGCCCTTAAAATCCTTCATGGGTGAATTGCACGAGTTAATAAAATACATGCTGCAACTGCCGACTCAGACAATTTACACCCAACTCTGCCCTTCAAATCATTAGTGCAGGTAGTGCTGGAACAGAGATGCCATCTCAATCTGCCAGGCACATAAATATATTTAAAACTGGCAAAATATATTCGAAAGGGCGAAGGCAGAGACTAAGATTTATGTTGCTGAACTCATAGGATCATCCGTAGGAGAAACCAAGTTGACATATAAGTCCATAGAGGGTGGCCAGCACATTGGTGAGGGTCATCCACCCTCCTTACGCCTCAGAGAAAAGCAGGATTGGGCGACCCTCGCCCAAGATCGATGACGGAGGCACGGCCCTTGCATGACAACGGGGCAAACTACCCAAACTCTAGCTGGCGGTGACGCAGATGCATCGAGTGTGTATATAAATAAACCCAGTGCACAGGAAAAGGAACAGCGATATTAACCAGTGAAAAACATATGGAGCTATGAATAGTTTGTTTAAATTAGGCTATCGTTACCTTTCCTCATAGTTCTTTTTTCAGATGGGCAGATCATACTGAAGGATTATTTGCTGATGCACGGGACAATTCCCTAACAATCCGTAGGAAGGTGGTCGCACAAAAAAAAAAAAAAAAAAAAAAACACGATATGATTGTTTTCCTCAAGCTTCCAAGAACTAGGAGCACATCATTGTATCATAATCGAACACCAGTCCACAAGATTTCTCATACAACGTTGCTCCCAATGGCAATAAGAGAACACATCCAAAGATGACGGCCACAATCTGTGCAGATAAAGTACATTGTTTGTCAAATTAAGAGATATGACATCTCCCTAAACTTGCAAAAGGATTGAAGATAGAGCCCTAATGGCAGCGAAGTCAGGAATTTCAGGCAAACTGTCGCTGGGGACACCTTCTTCAAGGACAGGTTCAATTAGAATGTTCAAGGAAACTTCAAGCCTATGGAGGCTGTAGCAAATCAGGATCTTATTGAAAGTATAATTGGACTTTCTGGATAGAGATGTTCAGGGGCCTTTGCTTAGCCATATCTCCCTATAGAGTCAGTTTAGGGGTAGTGTGAGTTTTATATTCAAGGAGATCTCTATGGTACAAGCATGTACTTAATTGAATGGAGAGCTCTACTTTCTAATATTAAGAAACTCTGTCAAGCATTCGTTCAGGCACACTGAGAGTAGCGCACACTGAGAGTTGCTATAAGAGACCAAAGGTATTAAGCTTAAACTGTGTTTGAGGGAGCCCAGGAAAATGCCAACCTGCCTTTGCGTGATATGCTATATGCAATATCAGCACGATTAAATACTCCTACAGTTTCTCATGAAGTCGCTTTATCATGTTCAAAGACAAAACCAGCCAAACCGAAGGATCATGGGATGAAGAGGCGTTTACACTTTATTATTTTTCCACGTATTAAAAATTGGGGGGAAAACCAATATACAGTAAATAGTAGGAGGATGAGAAGCAGAGTCATAAAGGAAAAGAGAGTAGAAAGCAACACTTTATGCAAACTAACATGGTCGCTCAACTAAGAGAATAATTAACAACAACTTACAGCAGTTAAAGCAGCCTCAGATCCCTTGTTCACAGATTTTTCACCAGCTCTGTTCAAAGCCTGCAGATTGCAGGAAAAGTTTGTTCATAGGTGAATCTAATGCTGATGAAAACAATATTTCAAGCACAGTGTTAGGGAAATCCCTTATGATGTTTTGAAGATGACAAAATAAATCAAAGGCTATTAACATGTTTGATGGTTGAGTAATAGACCATGCAGATGATAGAACATGTAAAGGATATTGTCAAAGTGCGAAGACGACTAGTAAGATCGAACGCAACATATGTTCAAAGCATATTATGAAGATTTCCAGACTTCGTGTCAAAGTCTCGAAGATCGCGAGACTTTAGTGTCAAAGTCTGTTCTACATCAAGTCTATTCACTCGACAAATTCCGGATCGAACGTGAATGATGAACCGGAAGACAGACTCTATATCTTTGAAACCGAACGGGTACGAGACCTTAAAGCTAAATGCATTCGAAGCAGATATGTTCAGACCAGCATTGTAAAGTCTGAGACTCGAGACTTTACATCATTCGATGAATCGTAACTCAAGCCCAATCATATAACGGCTAGTGATCCGGTTTGGATTCCACATCAAGATTGATTTGATTGATTCAATCTAATTGATTGACGATTGGATCTTGAAGACAAGAACTTTCTATACGAAGAAGCTTTACTTATGGAAACCAAGATTTCGTTTGTATGGGCGATCGGAATCAATTTGGGATTTTACCTTTGTCACTCAACGGCTACCAAATCTTCTAGATACGAGCTGTCCAATGGGTATATTGGAAGACGATTCTCCGGGATACTTTGTCCAACGGGTAGTTTGGAAGTGGAGGAGTATTTAAGGAGATCATGGACCGATGAGCAAGTAAGAGACGGGCGTAGAATTTATAATTCCAAAGTCCGAGCGACTTTCGATCATATACTTGTCTCTTGAGAGCTTAAACGTTTGTAATCGTGAGAGAAATACCAAAAGAGTGACTTAGTGAGATAGTGTGATCTACTACTAAGTGTTTGCACTCAAAGTTGTAATCTCTTGTTGATTGCATAGTGGAATCCAGCCAAGAAGACTGTTAGCATGGGAGAGTGGACGTAGGCTTGGATTAAGCCGAACCACTATAATTTATGTGTTCTTATTCTCTTCCCTAACTCTTTTATTTTATTCATACTAGCACTCTCAATTGGTATCGGAGCCAAGTGCTCGGTTTATAAAAGTGTTTTTACTTTTGAGCTAAAGATTCTTTATGGCTAGTATGTTGGCACCAGGACTTATGGAAGGGCAAAGCAACACAAGGCCACCATATTTTGATGGAAAGGAATACGACGTATGGAAGAACAAAATGAAAGCATTCCTAAGATCCAGAGATCTCTTACAATGGGATGTTGTGGAAAGAGGAATCAATCCCATTCTTTGCGTCCACATCAAATAAGAATGGCAAAGACAAAGAAACCAAAACCCCCGCTCCTATGTCTCGGATGGAGATGTCCAAAAGAGAAGCGCTTGATGCAAAAGCCATTTATTCTTTATATTGCGCTTTATCTCTTCTGAATATATAATGAATCTCTTCATGTGAAACAGCAAAAGAAGTTTGGGATAAACTTCATGTTACATATGAAGGGACCGATCGTGTAAAAGAGACAAAAGTAAACTTCTTGCTTGGCCAATATGAATCCTTCAAGATGAAGTAAGGAGAATCAATTGGAGATATGTTTAGCCATTTTACAGAAATTGTAAATGGTTTAGCATATCAAGATCAGCAAATTTCTACCCCGATGAAGGTCAACAAACTCTTGCGAGGTCTCTCAAAATATTGGAATCATGTCAAGACCTCATTCCGGGAGACTCAGAGGATTATGCCACTCTCCGTTGATGAATTGATTGGCACTCTTCAATCCTATGAAGTGGAACAATTTAATGACGAAGATCCCGAAAATAAGAAGTCCATTGCTTTAATATCTAATGTTGTTTTTGATGAAACAGACTCAGAAAATGACATGGATGATGAAGAACTTGCCTTTATGGTCGAGAAATTTAAAAAGCTGAGTAGAAAAGGAAGGAAATTCGATGGAAGAAGTCAATACAAGCATAATGGCCATAAAAGAATCATGAAAGAAGATGATGATCAAGAAAATATATGCTTGATGGCACATTCAAAATCTGGGTCGATTCGGACACGGACTCGTAATCAAAGTCCGATTCGGATACGACTCGAATCAAAGTCCGACTCGGACACGGACTCGGAATCCGATGAGGAAATCAAGGGAAATGAGTTGATTGCGGGAAATTCTTTAAGGGAAGGATGATTGCGAATCTACGCAAATTTTGGTGCAATCGAAAATATCTCCTGCGACAATTGGGGGAGAAATCAAATCCAAAAGAAAAGGAAAAGAATCGTGATCATCTCAAAAGGCAACAAATTGAGGGGGAGCTTTGATCAATTATGGAAAAATCTTTTTGGATTGATCGTAATCTTATTATGAATGAAAGGAAAGGGGGAGAAGATATGAATATGCATATGTGCTGATTGGTTTGATATTATTGCATAATATTGAGCTGCGATTATTTTTCTATATATTTTTATGCTCAATCTATTTGTTATCTTCGATATCCTTTGATTTAAAAGTATGTTTACAAATCTGCATATTCAGAGATTGTTTTGTCATCATCAAAAAGGGGGAGATTGTTAGGGAAATCCCTTATGATGTTTTGAAGATGACAAAATAAATTAAAGGCTACTAACATGTTTGATGGTTGAGTAATAGACCATACGGATGATAGAACATGTAAAGGATATTGTCAAAGTGCGAAGACGACCGTAAGATCGAACGCAACATATGTTCAAAGCATATTATGAAGATTTCAGACTTCTCGTGTCAAAGTCTCGAAGACCGCGGACTCAAGACTCAAAGTCTGAAGACGCTGGACTTTAGTGTCAAAGTCATTCTACATCGTAAGTCGCTCACTCGACAAATTCGATCGAACGTGAATGATGAACCGAAAGACGGACTCTATTTGAAGCCGAACCGGTATAGACCTTAAAGCTAAACTGCTCGAAGCAGATATGTTGGACCAGCATCATTGTAAAGTCTACGTACCAGCATTGTAAAGTCTGAGACTCATACTTTACATCCAGATTCAATAAATCGTAACTCAAGCCCAATCATATAACGGCTAGTGATCTGGTTTGGATTCCACATCAAGATTGATTTGATTGATTCAATCTAATTGATTGACGATTGGATCTTGAAGACAAGAACTTTCTATACGAAGAAGCTTTACTTATGGAAACCAAGATTTCGTTTGTATGGGCGATCGGAATCAATTTGGGATTTTACCTTTGTCACTCAACGGCTACCAAATCTTCTAGATACGTAACTGTCCAATGGGTATATTGGAAGACGATTCTCCGGGATCTTTGTCTAATGTAGTTTGGAAGTGGAGGAGTATTTAAGGAGATCATGGACCGATGAGCAAGTAAGAGACGGAGCGTAGAATTTATAATTCCAAAGTCTGAGCGACTTTCGATCATATACTTGTCTCTTGAGAGCTTAAACGTTTGTAATCGTGAGAGAAATACCAAAAGAGTGATTTAGTGAGATAGTGTGATCTACTACTAAGTGTTTGCACTCAAAGTTATAATCTCTTGTTGATTGCATAGTGGAATCCAGCCAAGAAAGGTCGTTAGCGTGGGGAGAGTGGACGTAGGCTTGGATTAAGCCGAATCACTATAATTTATGTGTTCTTATTCTCTTCCCTAACTCCTTTATTTTATTCATACTAGCACTCTCACACAGAACCCAAAATCCATTAAATTCCCAGAATGATTGATCACCTGATCCATGTCATCACAGGTCAAGACCCCAAAGATGCACGGAACACCTACAAATTCATCCATAAGATTATATGGTTTTGGAAAAGCTAGTATCTAACCGGAAAATCAGCAATTATATGAGAATAGGAGCAATGAATATCGTCAACTATGGCCACTTTGGCCAAACTTTTGTGACCACTCAAGAATATCGGTTCAATTCAAAGATTTCCAAAGTGTGTAACCATAGAGACAGTTTTATAAAAGTAAGAATCCGCACAGATTGGTCCTGCATAGATAGAGGTTCCTACACCCACATTGTATTTGCTTTGACCTTCAATTTGATGCAAGCGCCCTTACTAACATTGTCACGAAACAGTCAATCTAACAAACACTACTAATCGCTTTTGCAACAGCAATTGAGAACAAAATGTGTAGCAACATTTTATGAGAAGAAACGCACATTGTAAAAGAAAGCCACCTCTACATGGCGAAGGAAAAAACTAGTAGAACTTTAGTATCCAATCCGCAGTATCTTTTAAATTATGTGCTGTATGTTTAAAAAGATCAACATGCGACAGCCTTAAGGCGGTCAAAACCATGTTGGCCATTTTCCAGATAAGTGATCTCCCTCCCTTTGTTGTTGTCACCATGTCTATTTGGGGTCATTTTTCTAGCCATCATGACGAATATAACAAGTTGAACAAATGCATATGAAGGAATTATATCTTGCTCTATTATTTGAATCGTTATGATAATAAACAAATTCAGGGTCCGTTCGTTTCGCAGAAAATGGACCATTTTCGGAAAATATTTTCCCAGAAGTCATTTTTCAGGAAAATAATAATATTTTTGGTATTCGGCTAAAACCTGAAAATGTTTAAGAAAATATTTTCCGGTGTTCAATAAAAAAAATATTTTGAGGTACGAACACCTAAAGTGTCAAAACTTGGTACGGAGGGACACTTAAGTGTCAAAATTTTGGAAAGTGACACTTAAGTGCCAAAATCAAAGCAAAAATAGATCACTTAAGTGCCACTCCGGCCAAAATCCTGCAAAAATATCGACATGGCGATTTTCTGGGAAAGGAAGTGCAAAATGACGCCGTTTTGCACGCTAATGTGGCTAAACAATACTAAAACGACATCGTTTTGGTGCCGACGTCGTAAAAAAATAATATAAAAATTAATTAAATTAAATTTAAAACTAAACTTATTTAAAACAATTAAAAACTAAAAAAACTATTTTTTTAAATAAAAAAAACTAATTTAAAAAAACTAAAAAAATTTAAAAAATATATTAAAAAAACTAAAAAAATTTAAAAATATATTAAAAAAACTAAACTTATTTAAAACATTTAAATCTATTTATCAAGTAGTACGCATCCACTAAGAATCTCCTAATCATACCAAAGCACTAAAAAGCATTCTATAGACTATCTCTAGTAATTTTTTGCTCATCAATTTTACAATATGCCGTGGTTCATCAGCACTAATATGATGTTTCACTATGTCTTCATTTATGCAGAATTTGTTTAACAACTTCAAGCAAAACTCCATGCTACCGTCAATATGTAAATTTCTGATCGTTTTACTAGTCTCCTTTTCGATCAAAACTTTCAACTGGATGATCCAAATATCAGCATCAACCTTATGCCTAAGCATAAACACCACGTTTTCATCGAGTAGTCATCACCAACTATTAGCATAAATTTGACACTCTTTCTCAAAAGAAACCACAACCTACGAATATTCAGGTGAATTACGAACATTCAAGTAAATTAACTTTAATAGTCCTATTAAACTGCACTTTCCGTCATTGATCTAAATCATAGTGCGTTAGCAACACAACCACATAACATATTTCTTTCATTTAAAACCTTCAGGCTTGTCTCATTAATGTACCACAAACGCATATGCCACAATTCAGATTCTCGAACAGCTGCATCTAATGTCTCAACAACGAAATTGGTCATTGTCTTACCTTGAAGTTCATATAAGCCACTGTGTTTGATTCCTTTCATTATCACAAAGTGCCTCTAATAATTTTCAGAATTCTACATTCCAAAATATATCGATGCCAAGCTGAATCCAAAGCACTGAAACATGCCTCACTCCAGTCAATGTCCTCACAATACCATTATGCATTTTTATTATAACATTGCTAACACCAACAACATCGCATTCGGCGTTGTTCCCTAATTGCACCAGATAAGTAGTAAACCATTTTTTATTTAGTGTAGCATAAAAAGAACAACCAGGCTCCATAATCCATTGATGAGTCATTAGTAACAAATAAGACAAAATCAATATTATCTGAATTACTATCAGCTACAACTATAACATCATTTGCAAAATCAACTATAATTCTCTTATCTTGCTCGTTCTTCAACTTAAGGCAATTCATTTTAAGATAACCCCTCTTACCACAACTCTAACAAACACTCTATCAATCTTACGCTGACTACATCTGTTCATGTTTGTACTATTTCTGCTAACACGTGTACTAGTTCTTTCTCTATTTTCACCTACTAAAACAATATATATAGGTTTACTAGATTCTCTTCTGCAATATCTCCACTGGGAATTAAATCTCGAACCCTATTAAGCGTAAAGCTCATTAACCCTAGGATTACTAACAATAGTAATAGTAGTATTCTAACTATCACGCAATCAGAATAATAAAATAAAAATATGTACCTCATCTTCCAAGTTTTTTTTTGGTTAAGCCTCATCTTCCAAGTTAATATCAACTTAACTCAATTAACTAACGGTCACATCAAATATATTGATATGATATGCAACTAACACAGCTTTGCTCTTCTTCAAATTAAATAGACATCGCATTAAATAGAGCTTATTGATTATAGAGGGTTACTCGTACATATCCAACAGACCTTTCATTAAATCGGCAATGGTTTTCTCCTTCACGATATTGAACACGACATTACAAGCAACTTGAGCCGAATAATACCCATAGTTCATCTATCAAGCAAATCCTAATCAGCTTGCTTTATCGTATTTGGCTTCTCTCTCCATATAGGAGCAAGTGCAATTTTATCTTATAGAGATAATATTCAATCTGCATATTCTAAAAACTAAAATTCTTCCCATTAAATTTATTGATTTTTACTTTCCCTTCTTCATTGTCATAAATTGGCTTCAACTTAGCTAAACCTAACTCTGATACCAATTATTGCCGAAAAAAACCGGTTAAACAATAAATTAGATAGAACAAGAAAATAAATCAGACACCAGATTTATATGGTTCAATCATAGTGACCTACGTTCACGAGGAGAAAGAATACAAATTCCGCTATACATCAAGCGATACAATGGAAATTATATATTCAAGTCATTCAAATATTTTCGATATTTCCCAAGCTCCAACTACATCCAATAACTCACATAATGCTTTGCCTCACAATTCCTTGTGAAATAATATTTTAATCTAACAAAAGAATTATACACAAACTCGAATAGTGACGTGATTCATGAAGTCCTTTACACGTCTTCACCCGATAAGCACTCGCACACATGGCGCTTCAAGAAGACCTCTGGGGGAGAAAAATCACACTCAGCCTTATCAACTACTCATGCCCAAAGTGCCCACAATTTAATATATATTAAGCCAAGAGTTGACCAACTTGAGCATGAAAAGAAATCCATGCAATGCTACGCGTGCTCTATCGACAAAGTCAACAATGGGGGTTGTCTTTTCTGTCTTTTATTTATTTGCCAACTACAACTTGTAGAGGAAAGTGTCCAAGGTCCTAGTCTTCTTCGAAATCCTCTTGGCGATAACAATTAGGAAATCGTCATCTATTATATCCTTTTATATTCTCTTTCATCGCAAGCTCCGATTCGCCAAATGAAGTCGACTTTGATCGATTTTTGACTTCCATAAAATTTCGAATTCAAAATATTCAAAACTCCATAAATAACAATTAATGTCAAGTCAATTTTTTTATTTGTCGGACTAAAACTTTCAGACATATACTTAACAAATGAAAATACATTTCCCAAAATAAACGGATTTATACATATATATCTATTTTTTTTTCCCTTCCGAGCCAATCGATGGATCGAGATAAACGCGACGGCGTCATAGCTTTTCGCAGCAGCAAGCTCACTACTGGCTGGCAAGCAGGGAGAAACACCGACACTCGTCAAAAAGCTCTCTGCTACTTGCCCAAAGCCGCAGGTGTGGACGCCCTGAATCTTCATCCTCCCGTCGCATCCGAGTCCCGGAAGCTCATCTCTCTGATCTCTCTCTCTCTCTCTCTCTCGCCGTTCCGCCGTCGCGTCTCCGGCCGCCATTTCCTCGGCCGGACTCCTCGGAGAATCCGCCGGAAGAAGAGGTGCGCAACGAACCCGCCGCCGGTCCTCTGCGCGCCGCGCCCGCCGGGGGAACCGCGGCCCGCATTGGCTCGTATCATTCGCCTGATCTCGAGCCCCGCGCGCGATCCGCTCGCCTGGCGGAGCGCGGGGATCGAGCCTTGCTTGGTGAAGTTTTTAAGAATGCCGATGCTGATCGCTCTGTGTCTTCTTTTTGTTGTTCTTCCCGATTGCAGTGTCCGTTCCGTTTATAGCCTGATTCGACGGAGATGGATTCGTCGGTGCTCCTGTTCAACCAGCTCAAGGTTCGGACCGCGTCTTCTTCTTCTTCTTCTTCTTCTTCTTTCTTTAGCCGACCTCGAGGCGATGCGGTATGATTGATAGTTGACGGCCGGAACTCTTTAACAGGCGGCGGATCCATTCTTTCTGTTAGCCGGACCGAATGTGATTGAATCGGAGGAGCATGTTTTGTACATGGCGAAGCACATAAAGAGCGTCGCTGAAAAGTACGTTTTCCCTCTGCATTTTGGATTTTGCGAGCGCCATTGCCTTGGACGGAAACGAGAAAGAAGCTCGTCGCTTGTTTTGTTCTCTAATTAGCTTTCATCATTTGATTTCGCCTGACTAAGCTTGCTTCCCTGATAAAATTGATGCCGCTGTACTTTTGTTTAGCAAACAGAGTAAAGATATATGGTCGACGTTGTTCTTGTTGTGAGTTGATCCGGTACTTCTTTTCATTGCACTCTTGCAGAGTTGGCTTACCGCTTGTATTCAAGTCAAGCTTTGACAAAGCCAACCGAACGTCGTCGAAATCGTTCCGTGGTCCCGGCATGGCTGAAGGCCTCAAGGTGCTTTTCTTTTTCCCCACTTTTTTAACTGTTTTCCATCTTGAATGTATATCTTCGAATCGCGAGGGCAACAGAAATCGACAATAGGGATAGGGGTAAGAAAAGAACATCAAGGATGGTCATAGTTTTGTGGAAAATTGAATATGAAATTCATCCATTCGATGCACGTATAGTCCTCAATTGGAGTCAATCTGCTTGTCATGTGATTAATGTTTATTTTTCGGTTGCTTACAGATCCTTGAGAAAGTTAAGGCAACTTATGACATTCCTATTGTGACTGATGTGCATGAAACAATTCAGGTAATCCTCCCATTTTCTCATCTTGGTGTGACTTCTCTATGGGAAGAGTGTAGCCTCTAATTCGTTTCAGGCTTGAGGCTATTTGTTCTGTTTCTACCATTATCCTTACGAGATTTCAAGCTGTCATATACTGCTAGTTCATTTTTTTTTTTTTCCCTCTCTTTGAAAATCAACTGATGGCAAGGTTGTGCTCTGTTGACGACTATAACCACATCAAGAATCATTCTCACAAAGATGTGACCTATATACATTTATTGACTGCTTAAATGATGCTGCCTGTCACAACAAAAGATTTCTCCAATTTGATTTAGTTGTAAGGTTCTCCAAGTTTATGTACTAATTTACTACTACGACGTTACTTCTCATTAAAGCGAAAGAATAGAAGAATAGTTCATTTCAGAAACTTTTCCTTTTGATTCTGCACATTTCCAGCTTTATTCAGTGTTCCGAATTAAATACTTTTTTTGGAGTATTGTGTCGTGTTGTACTTCTGTTTAGCATTTCCATTTGATAGCTTCTTTGTTCTCATGCTTGTGGTAATTGCTAGTATTGTTGCTGCCTCTTCTTATCTCTCTGTAATTAGCACGTGGCAGGACTGCAGTTTGTGTGAAATTCTGCACAAAAGTTGCTCATTGAAAATTTTCTATGCATCAGTATCAATTATCTGTCTTTTTCCTTTGTTTTGTTCAGTGTGAAGCAGTAGGAAGAGTTGCAGATATAATTCAAATTCCAGCATTTTTATGCCGTCAGGTTCTGCAATACAGATGTTGGATATGTAATTCATCGTATTTTGATAATCATAAAGGCTTCTGAAGTCTGAAATCAATTTATTTTTCTCATATTGACAGACAGATCTCCTAGTTGCAGCAGCTAAGACCGGGAAGATTATTAACATTAAGAAAGGCCAATTTTGTGCTTCCTCTGTGAGTGAACATCCTTTATGTCTAAAGTTTAAATCCTCCATTATATTTCTATTGAATTTTTTTTCTTTTTCTTTTTTTAATTAGGCCAACTGTTTAGGAAGTTTAGGGATCCAGTGCATGGGTTTGAAGTGCTTATATGTACTTGATTGTTTGCTTGACTTGTCGAGTGCAATCCTACCTTTGCTGATATTAGCAGATATGCAGGTCATGGCGAACTCTGCTGAAAAGATTAGACTGGCTGGGAATCCACACGTCATGGTTTGTGAAAGAGGAACTATGTTTGGTTATAGTAAGTGATTCTAGTACTGTAGAATGCTATTGAAAGATTGTCAACTTCATTCAGGGTTTTGAGGACAGTAGATGATTTCAATTGAACTTTATTTGTCAAAACTTGAAGCTTATGATATCTGATAGGGTGGTTCTCTCTACTTCCAGGGATCTTTATAATATGATTTATGAATTGTGTGCATCCTAATTAACTCTTGGTCCCTTTTTATACTGGTACTCGACCAATAGTTGGATGAGTGAACAGCTTTCAATCAAGTTCTGATTATATGACACCTCATTTATCCCCAATGGAAAGACTCTGATTTTCTTTTAGGCTTCAGTTGGCTGATTATATCCTAGTTTACATACTTCAGAGTAATGTCATGATCACAGGAGAGGCAGTTAATCTTCAGAGTTATTTTCCTTATCCTGGGTTATTGATTCATTTCTTCAATCTGTCTGTAGATGATTTAATTGTGGATCCACGCAATCTTGAGTGGATGAGAGAGGCCAACTGTCCTGTTGTAAGTATACTATAGTTTCTTAGATTGGTGAGTTGCTGCATGCTGCCTGATCTGTCTGGTGCATGCATATAAAATTTTAAGATGATTTTCCTACAAAAGCTACTACTGAAATTTCTGTTTAACTAGTATGGTAATGAATATTTCTTCATTTCTTTTTCCAGAAACAAACGAAAAGAATTTTGTTTTTTGTGATAGCCTTGGCCAATGTCAATGTGCCTGCATGCATCGACAGACATTAATCTGTTGAGGATTGCTTTTTCGTCAATGTGCCTGTGAGTTTTTTCACTGCTTTGTGGGAATACTATTTGACCTTATGTTGCCCAGGTAGCTGATGTCACACATGCACTCCAACAACCTGCTGGAAGAAAGGTATCAACTCCATTTATATAATGTTAAAAGGGGATTCTTACTGGCTTAAACTTAAAGTTTTTCTCATTGAACCTCATGGGAAATGTATATAAAATAATTGAGGTGGGTTGCTATTCACTAGCCGATTCCAGTGAAATTGTTGTCATTTAGTATACATACCATGCTATGCTGGTCTTGATGAGAATGCTATCTATTTCATCACTCAGGATGAAAACACGTGCTTTTATGACTTTATATTGTTAGCTGCACAACCACTTGCAAACAGGAGATGGATGCTTCAAGATGGAATAGTATGGTTTTTCCTGTTTTTTCTTGAATATCTCAGAAATAAAGTAAAACCGGTGGCTATGTTACCTTTCATCCTCCCACCACTTTTGCTTGTTTCTTCTCTCCTAAATTTGGTTGTAGAATTATATTCGACTTCTCTTATATATGGAGATATAGATAAACGATTTTTTTTTTTTATTGTTTTTTTGTCTGGTGATATAGACCTTTAAGGTTGAACTTGTCAGATTGAGTACCTTGTTTGCCTCTATTCCTGTAAATGCATGATATCACCAAAGAGTGTTGTCTGTCCTTAAATCTTCCAGGTAGCAGCTTTTACATACCCAGTGTAAATCCCTGTCTGTAGTGCCTCCTCATATTTGAAAAGCAAACAATGTTTTTTCTGTAGTTGGAAGGTGGAGGTGTTGCCAGCGGAGGTCTTCGGGAACTCATTCCATGCATTGCAAGGACAGCAGTTGCAGTTGGAGTGGATGGGCTTTTTATGGAGGTATGCTGAGTCCCAATTACAATCGGTCATTACAATTTTCTTCAGATTGTCGGAAATCTCTGGACTGGTGCATGCCCTAATTTTTACTCAGGAATGACAAGCCTTATTTTCAGGGAGTAGAATAAAGGCATAGACTGCAATATTACTTAGAGACCAGCATCGGAGTTTATTTGCTCTTATGCATTTTTTTTTTCTTTGGACGCTGGTTTGATTCCTGCATATGTATGGATTTACTGGCACTGTTTCAAACAAAGAGCTGTTGATTTTCCCTCATCTGGAATGTTCACCCGAGAAAAGCATTTGTCTGTTATTTATCAGCCCTTTTATCTTTGTTAGCCATGGGCTCAACACTATCCTAAATAACTATGCTCTCAACTATGTATAGCTATAGGCATCTTTCTTGTATCCCTTCTTCTGAATTCAATTGCGTTGGTCTTCTAAGAATCACTTTGGATGTGTTCAGGTGCACAATGACCCTTTAAATGCACCAGTAGATGGTCCAACTCAATGGGTGAGTTCAGTAAATACGTCTTTTTGCTGACGATCTACCTTTTTTCAAAGAAAATTTTGCACTTTTTGAAGGATGTGTGGAATTAATGACCACATATTGCTAAGTTGTGAACTAAACAGTCTAAACTCCCACTGTTTGATGGTGACAGCCCTTGCGCCATCTTGAGGAGCTTCTGGAAGAGCTTGTGGCAATAGCTGTGAGTTTTATCTTATGTTTTTATATGATGAGTCATACAACAATCAAGTGCATTTATCTTCATGTATTGAATTGTTACCTTTCAATCTATCATATTCCAAGGACATCTGCACTTTTTCTAAGTGATATCACCTTTCAATTGATTATCTCCTGAGGAAACCAGAACTAATACACCAAGCATGATTCACAGAATCCTAGAATGAAATTATGAAATAATGTTATGTATAAGAGTGTAACCAGAAAAGGCCAAATGATTTACATTCCTAATTCTTGATTATGTGAAGGGGTTCTATGCTGTAAATGAAACTTGAAGCTTGTGTTTCTCATTTGGCACCATGGAGATAGACTGGAAAGCTCACTTCCGTGAAAATTGATGAGAAAACTTATATCTGCTTTGTGTGATGTGGTTGAAGGAGTAGAATATGTGTTGATCCAGAGAAAATGAAGTTTAGAAGGATTTGACTAACCAGTCTAAAAATTTGGTGATCCAGAGGAAATTCCTGCTGCTAGAAAACCCAGAAGAAAGGCATTGGAAATTGAAAATGCCAATTTTTTACTTCAGAGATCTTAGTGATATTACTGCTTGTGCTGAATGCTGTAAATTATTACTAATCTGCAGTAAATGAAAACTGGATTTTGTTCGTTGTCTAAGTTCTGTTATTGTCCTCAGAAATCATTGATGGAAAAAGTAAAATATTAGCTTGCTTAAATTGCTTTGGATCTTCTTATGAGTGGACAACATGGTATTGAATTATGATTGGAGCTTTCTTTTTTTCTCTTTCCAAAGAGGGCAAGCAAAGGGAAGCAACAGCTTAAAATTGATCTTACACCATATCACCTCTAGGAGGACCTCGAGGCTTCTCAGAGGGTATGTCAATCTCAAAGTCTTAACTGTAGGAATTTTCCTCTTGGGTGTTGATCGAGCACTTTTGATGTGATTTAGAATCTCTCAGATGAAACCAACTCAGTAACCAGCATTTCTTCTTTCGAATCCTATGCAGGAAATAGACTTGGGCTCTATGTAGATTTTCCTTAGTGGCTTAGTTACCTTGAAGCGATCAAGCAAGTTCAGGTGATCAGGCAGAATGCCTGTACTGGTGGCTGGAATAAAAAATATCATGCAACGTAATGCTATTCTTTCCTACTGTCTTCTGGCATCATCTCTGCCCGGTTAATCACCAATGTTTTGCATCTCCGTGTTATTCCTAGATATTATTTTATTGATTGTAATTGTTTTTTTGTTGATGAGAGAAACCAAAGTTGCTTTGAGTAAGTAGAGTTTTGTTGCTGTAGCATGGTCTTTCCAAGTGAACTTGTCCACAGTGCAAAATTGACTGACGAAGTTGAAAAGGAAATCTCCAGGTTGAGACACTGATCTTTACCTGTGCGTGTTTTCTCTGTGATTTTCATTGACAGACGAGGTTCTGTACTTTGCTACTGGCTAGGGAAAACACAGTTGAGACTTAAGCATGGCCTTGGTGAAAGTTTGGACTTCGGTGTGTTTGGCAGAGTCTAGGATAATACAAGGAAGAGCTGGGAAGTTGGTTATCTTTTGGTATATTGATACTGGTAATCATGATTGCATTAATGCCTGCTTTCAAGGTGATGGTAGTGTATCGGAACAATGGACGAGCCCCAGCGGACTACCATCGGTCCATGAATGAAAATGTAGGCCTTGCTTCTTGAGCTTGGGTGAAACCGTCGTTCAGTGTGAAATGCGTCGCCCGAGTCTACTTACAGCTGAAAGTAATTCTTACCAAATTCGTTGGACCTGGTCGCTTGTCCAAACACCCTTCTTAAAAAGGAGAGACTCCCAACTGCATTCCTCATGCCAGAAGGCATTTTCCAAGCTTAGCTGGCTGTTGGACCTGAGATCAAATACGGTTAGGGGAAATGGCTGCGGAGAACTTGCGGATTGAGGACCTGCAAACGCTCGAGACGCTGAAACATTTTTTCCTTTGGAGGATCTGGGCTTCGTAGCAAGTCCCTTAAGATATACCTCTGTTCTTCCCTTTTCAACCTCTGTCTAACTGCATATGCTTGAAGAGTGTTAGACGACCATCAATACACCAAACGAATCTTCAAAGATTGTAGCGAAGTTGATAAAAGGGAGTCTCTTCGCCAACACATCTCTAAATCGGGTACCGCCTGAGGACACGTTCATTTCGGTTCTCCAAAGACTGAATTCATCCAACCGTTATTCTAAAACAGACGACGCAAATCTCGACATGCTTCATGCTTATCCTTCGGAAGGATTCGGGACCGTGGCCAAACGTAAACAATGCATTGGACCCCGAAATACCATTAAACAAGAAAAGAAACATCTGGCCCAAACAAAACTAAACAAGATAAGAATCTGAACAGAAGCAAAGAATAGGCTACCAAATAACCAAAACGCAAACGAGGTGCATCTTTGACAGTCTGCCGCTTAACCCTTTAAAATTTATTTCATTGACCTAGTCAAATAATTTACATCAGACAAAACTTCATTTCTCCAGTAAGGATTCTTCGGAGAAGATCGCGACATTATTTTTCTTCTTCTTTTTTTTCCAGAAGAGGAGCAAAGGTAGTGTTGCCAAAAGATGCGGGCCACTGGTGTAGTGACTATGTATTCCTAGAGCTCAAACTTTTAAACGGCCTCGTGCTTTACAACATCATTCAATCACAAATGGTTCCCTCAGAATGCCTCCATATAACATAAATGGATGTAAAAAGTGCTTTTTGTACTGCTTTCTCACTCCTATCCACTCCTGGCCTAGTAACATCCTGCCGCACGCAAATCATTTGGACCCTTCGGCTCTTTCCAGAAACAATGGCACAAACATCTGGACCTCGGTGAAAAATATTCAATCTTCGAGTACCTCACATTCAACGCTCCTTGCTACGATCAAGGGCAAGAACGTTCACCTCTTTGTGAAAAATGTCTTCGCCTATCAATCAGCAGAGGCTGATTAGAATTTACACCACAAATGAAGCGATATAAGATTGAAAATACAACTCCAATTTACGAAGAAATGCATCGAGAGAATGATACCTCTATGACAAATCCAACTAGTGATTCTTATCAGACCGTAAGGTTTTCAAATACGGAGCAACTAGCATATCCATTTTGACCAACCAGAGCGCAACTGCAGATGTAGTATGGGGAATAATAGGAAAGTGAGCAACAATTTCTTCCCCAGATAAATTGTAACAAGGCACATTGTTGCACTGGCGCAACCAATCCCTATTAATGGCACTGACAAAATCTGCAAGGACCTGGAAGATAACAAAAATAAAGAAGCATGTAAATTAGATCTTGAACATTCTTAGAAAGATGAGGCAAACAGACTTTTATAAACAACCCAGATGAGCTTCCCAAAAGATACACTAAAATAAACCTGCAAAAGCTCTGCCAACGAGGAGGTTCGTCTGAGTCTCTTTACCCAAAGCCTGTGGGCAGACTTGGTCCAAGCACCAATAAGAGCATCTTCAGGCATTGCTGACTGCAATAACATGGAAATTCCCATTTACTGAGTATGTGGGAATATAATAGTGCAAAACAAACTCTCTTAAGGGGTCTAACTAGATAACATCTCAACAATGGAGTCAATCTGCTTTACAAATGACCTTCCTCTAATTTTTGTTTGGTCAACAGAAGAGGAATGATGAAATAGAAGCACCGCCCACTCTAGAAGCATACTGTTTTCTGTCTTAATTCATGTATAGAGTAACAATCACAAACAATTTGTCCACCATGGACAGACCAAACCACTGGAAGGCATCAATCTTAAGAATCAACCAGAATGATTAACTTATTCAATCCAATCCGCAAAAAGCCACCTACCAAACCTAGGCAGAAGTAGCAAAAGCAGCACATTCAAAGAGGCTGGTTTAATGCTTCCCATTGTCTTTCTGATAATTCACAGGCAGAACATAATGGCGCCTTCAGATAGCAACAGAGTGATGATCAAGGCAACCTTGTCTTTGCTTGACAATCTATCCGACAACTCACTTTTTGATTTTCAATAACCCAGAACCACACCGAATTACAGTTGACAATATAACAAGCAGGAGTATCACACATTCAAAATATTTTGCAATTATACACTAGAAGCATCTATCCATATAGAATTCAAGGTAGTCTCTAGAGTAAAAACACATGGGTTGCAGTGGAAATATAAAACATACTCAACATAATGACTCACCTCTATAGCATGAATTGCAGCTTTAAGAGACTGCAACTGTGATGATAGAACTCTGTGCTTTGGGAATGTATCAGTCTCCTCTTTTTCCCTACAAGTGGCTGCATGGATTGCATATCTTTCTTCCAAATCAAAATCCAGCTCAAACGTTGTATGGCAAATCTTACAGTGTTTCTCATCTCGCCAATACAAATCATGACATCTCTCACATCTATTAAGTGAATCATGATAAGATTTTCTTCTATGCCTTACAGCATTCAGTGCTAAGTAGAAAAAATTCCACATCCACGAATCAAATGCTTTGAGGCGGCTCCATCTTTGCTTTAGTTCTTCACCCTTCTCTCCAACTTCAATGGTTATAGCACCAGATGAAGGAAAAGAATCTCCACTTGTAATCAAGCTTGTGCCATTGTCTACATCAGAAATAGGAGAAGAACTTTCTTCCCTGACAGAATCAAGCTCTGTCACATCAGATAGGATCCCTGATCTAACATCAGCTTGACTCACTATACAGCTTGACATTGCCTGGAAGATAAAAGCCTTTCGTTTCTCCAAGGATTCAATAAGAAGTGCCTCCCTCGCACCCCTATCATCTAAAACTGACAATAAGGAGCAGAAAGCCTGCATCATGTACAACCAAAACAGATTGATGAAGAAGAATTCAGTCATAAAGTTCAAGCTACAAGACAATAACAAGAAACTATATTCAGCACAGAAAAAAGAGCACTGAACTCACCTCTTTGGTATCGATGATCTCCCAGTGCCCATCTTCAGAAGATTCAAAATAAACACTCTTATGTCCCGGATCATGAGCATTGCACGGACCCAGGAAAAGCCAGTACCTATTGTACCGACGATCTGATCCCAGATACACAGATTGCATTGGGTGTGGATAATCAGCTATTTCCACATCTTTTGCTTCGGTTGACTTGCCAGACTGCTTATTATGCAATTTTGTCAGTAATGCTGAAGAATCAATGGGTTGAATCTCTGCTGATGAATTACGTCCATGCCTCTGTTCATGATGCACCCAGGATGACCCTAATGAGTTTTGTTGCTTTGATGATGCTCTCTTGATTTTCGCTCCAGAACCAGTATAGAAGGAGCTTGGAACAGTCTCAGTCAATACTTGTGATGAATTCTGCTCAGGCTAAAAGTAAATAGTAAGCACCTCTACCAAACAACAAAGATGCTACAATATTAAACAATCCATGAGTACAGCATCAACTTGATGCAACCTAAAATGGCATCTGGACCACAATAGGATCTTCCTCAAGATCCACCTATCCAGCATCAACTTGATGCTGCCTAATGACATCAAGAACAAATTTGCATTTCTTCAAGGACAAAGATAAATCGGATTATCTAGGATTCACAGTAGAAAAAAGAATGGCAAGTACTTGCAGGCCACATGACTCTAATGGCTTAAGAGAATTCTTCGTTGGGCACGAATGCAGGAATTGACCTGAAATGGAAAATGCCCTGAGAAAGAGAAGCTCTAATTTGACAAATATATGATTTTGTTGTATAAAATTAATTTGACTTTAAATTCAATATGATCTTTAATCTTGACTAACAAAGATTAAGCAAAACATAAGAAATCTTCTCGAGCATTATCAATACTAACAGATACCTAGGTATGAAAAGAGGCATAGAAGCAAACGAATAGAAGAAAAACCATGGTTCACGAGATACCTCCATAAGAATGGTGGATCCAGCACGAACAAGATCAATCAAGGCCACTAAAGCATTCAACTTTTCTTCAATGCTTAAGTCAGAATATTCACCCTCCATCAGTCCTAACAACCATACTTCTCCAGGATGGCTCTCATCAATCTCTGTATCTACCATTACCATGCTATTTTTTACTTTTGTGACTATTGGCACGCTTGAATTTTCTAACAGTAAGATCTACTGAGTCACACTCAGAATCATCACCACCGCTACACACATCATCATCGAGATTCTCAACACTTCCAGAGTCATCTGTATCAGACTGAAGATGTTCAGCATCCTTTGAGGCAAAGTTAATCCGTAGACGATAGGTGGAAGATGAAATCTTTTCAAACAAAGTAATATCACTTGAAAGCATGGAGCATATAGCGTTTTCCAGTTCCTCCCTATTGCTGGAGATGTTCAATCCCATAACCTTTTATAGACAAAGAAAGCATCAATATAAGTGCAATATACAAGGTGGCTTTTTGCCTTTACAAATTGCAAACTCCATTTATATAAAGTTACCTGTGAAGCCCTTGCCATTTCAGAAACTTTCAGGCCATTATTACCTTGCTCCGACAAAAGCCTAAATAACTCTCCCTTCAAAGTTCCAGGACGCATCCCATACTTCATCATAAGGCTCATTTCCTAGAGGACCAATTGAAAAGGTGTTATATATTACAATATTCTCATCTATGAAACAATGGAAGGGGGGAAAAAAACGCTACAACCTAATCATATCCAGGTGCATCCTTCTCCCCATAGACATATACACACATCCAGATTCAACAGCGGCTAAATGAAGGAACAAAATTAGAAAGAAATTCAAATAAGCTAAGTACTATTAAAATGAGTTCTAACTGTGGGTAATGTCTAATCATCTCCTATCAGCTTTTTACCTTTCAAAACTACTTTGTCGTAATTTGATTTCTTGGAGGATAATTCAAAAGATTTACCAGTCCTTAATGTGGAAGTTAACTATGAGCCATGTCACTCGATTTTGGAGATCTATCGTAGGAACTTTTGCCATCATTCAATCTCTGTTATTCCAACTAGTTTTTCTACACTTTCTCCTTTCTCTACTTCACTCCTAATTTTCAAACTCTCACAAAATCAATCTGAGGGAAGTTTGAGATTAAAAGTAACTTGAGGAAAGTAAACTAATGATAAGTGATAACCATTTGAAAGAAGTAGACATGCTTAATATGAGCATACCTCGCTAACAGCTTCTCTGTGTGATGTGCCTTTCTTTGATCCAAAACCTGCTGCGACCAATACTTGACGGAGTATTTCCGTCCATGTCAATGGGTTCAAGGATTTTTTCCAGAAATCGACAATCATATCTTGATTCTCAACCTACACGGTGCCACCAAAAGTGCAAAATTTACTATTTCCTCACCACAATCCATCGAGGAAAAAGTGGAATTAACCATAACAAGAAAATTTATTAACCAGCAAAGCGATTTTCAGGCAAAGGAACAAAAGTGAGAAATCAATCAGAGTGGTGTCTTATAGAACTTTCACATCTCCATGGTGAAGGTTAATATGTCTAAAGATGACATTTGTCAAGCATATGTCAATAAGATGATGAGATCCCAAAGGCAACACTGTGTATGGAAATTTTCAAGACTCCAACCATGTTTCTAGAATTCGACAAAAACTCTCCATTAATTGTTGCCCTCCAACATTACATCCTTAGGCAATGTGGTACATCTCACATAGATGTTGGCTCCAAACTTTTAAAGAATATCCAGAGTGAGACAAACAATGGTCAAAGTGAAAATCAACATGATTCTCAGCAGCATCTCAGTTCCTTTCCACCAACACGGGTAAATTTGCATATCATTTTTCATACAATATTGTAAGTTGGAGAAAGCCAAAAGCACAAACTAGAAGCAGAGGAATAGACTCTAGGCCTTTTCCTGGTAAATGTAGTTGCCACATGATCCTTCTATGCTATAGCACCATCTCTAATAAATATCCTCCTTAGGTTCCTATTGTTAAGATGCTTGGTAGTGGTATCTACTGATATTTCTTACATTTCACTGATTTTGTCAAGAACACTTAGCTAAAAAATCATATATTCTAATTCAAGAATCTTGACATAGTCATTTTTGTTCCAGGGATACGACCAGAAATGAGTCTTGATAGTCTCATCCTTGAGCTGGGAAAGATCAATACCATCCCATACACATTCGATTTACCCCAATTTTATTGAATACTCATCCGCCCATTAAAGTATCTCAAATGGCTAGATTATCTTAAGCATAATGGACTGATTCTTCTTTATCTTTTAAGCAAAGTAGTGCAAGCTAACTAATAGCCTCGCTTATTGCTATGTGGTTTGTGCGCTTACCCTGTCATTTCCTTTGTGTTCATTCTGAGGGGAAGGGAAGCATTGAGAAAAGCATTAAACTGTAAAGGGTTGGTTCTAGACAGAAACAGGGCAAAAAGATAAAAACCAAGCACATTCCTGGTGGTGCTTAGACATTCCTGAAACTGTAACTCACCGAGTGTAGTAATGCCAATAATTTGCAAGATTTGCTCAAGTGATGAAAGGACCCCCTAGTAAACTCCGTTTCAACATCAAGGAGAAGAAGCTTCAGGAGGGCCACATGAATCTTTCCAAGTAACAAGGAATCCTTCAACAAAATATACAAACAAATCAGAAAGGACAAATGTTAGCAACACTTATGGATAGCAAAGTTAAGCAGATTTGCAGAAATTTTGCTAGCAGCAACAACGGTAGGAATAGAAGATTACCTTGTCATGAAATGCTTGAGCAAACTCATCAAGAGTAAATGAGTTTATATCAAGCACTGCAGCAAAAGTATAAAGAAAGTGGATGGCCTGCAAAGACACAAATTATAAAGATGAATTTCTCCTGTTTTTAATCCATAAACTGAGCAATCAACAGTCCAGTTGAGGAATTTCAGTATGTCGCGACTTATCAATTACACGCGTAACATGTAAATGAGGCACAATGTCAATCTACCAAACAAAAAATGCAATTTAGAGAAGTGTTAACTCTGGGAGAAATCAACTTCGAGTTCAGAATTAAAAGAAGCCAAACCTTTTCTTGTACAAATAAAGATAACATATCTACAAGGAGAAAATGAAGTGCACTTCCCAGCATACAGCGAGTGCATAAAATTTAGTATAAGTGTGGGCCCTATTGATGCAAGCAGTGATTGAGGATTGTATAACATCCTTATCTGACAAGCTTTTGGAAAATTAAGTTCTCCAGCTTATTTATCGAGAGTTCTTAACAAATTCCAGGAACTATTTCCTTGATAGGTAACTCTTCCATTGACAGAAAATAGAAAGAAAAAAACATTAATCAACAACTTTTATGTACCTTAAAAGAGTTTCTTGACCATCTCCAAAGAATCCCAAGGCTGCATACAGAAGGGCTGCTTCATCTTTACAGAAATTGGAGGGAACTTTGCTAAAAGATCTGGAAACCCCAAAAACGAAAGGAATTTTGATTTACATTGTGACTCAAAGACAGAGGTAACCGAGATACTCGATAATAAGGTAAAAAACTGACCTTTACAGAGGGAACAACCATGTGATCCATTGGAAGAAATGTGATCTGAACAGCAGAGAGGTTTTGGCCCTGCTCGTAAGTCTCTCATCTCCATTTCTTCATCATCCACTAGCAGTGAAAATTTATCAAGGAGTTCTTGGGTAATTCCCCTACCAACGCAAGGTCGCATTTTCCTTGCGGGTTTCCTTTGGGATTGAATCCTGATTTAACGGTTTCTGGATGAAAATAGCAACATTAGAAGTGTACTACGTTTGCAGAACTCACCACCATTACAATGCATATCCCAGCTCACCTGTTTCTTCTTCGTCAAAGGCTTCTTTTTTCCTGATGACTTCTCCTTTATCTTCCTCTGTATCTGAAAGACACCTCAAAGTAAGACTACTTTTTCCTCACAGTGTCCAATACCTCAATAATATGACCAAAAAGACAAAAGGTATAAACCAAAAATAAACATTCAATAATACAGTATGTATATTTGATAACTTGCCATTGCAAGCGTTTGTTGACGATTTATTTTGCCTTGACATGACTTCTTTTTTGATTTAGAAGTTGACACTTTTGATAGAGCACCCGCTCCTCTAACATTATCCACACCAGTAGGAAAGTGTCCACCATCAGGATTGGTTGCTCGCCAAACTGTCATCAAGCCTTTGCCCATGCCATGTCTTTTCACTGGACCACTATTAAAGCCATCCTGGCCATCTATGATTTCTCCATTAGATACCTACAAAATGGATATCAAACTTTAATCCCTCACAGAAGTTTGTTTTAGATCACCAACTAGAGTTTACTAGAGATACCTTTCTCTTTTTTGGTTCTCTGTGAATCTGTTGGCAAGAAAGTTTATTTCTGGAGCCTAAACATCAAATAAGAGGATGAACCAATTTAGGTATAGAATGACTATATGTAAGTTAAAGGCCAAAATATGAGAGGCTAGAAACACAAAAGAGAAAGTATAGCAGAAAATAGCTGCAATATGTAAGTATTTTATCACTGAGCACAACAGATTCATTACAAAAGAACTATAGGATCCACATCTAACAACAGGTAATAATGTATAAGAGCAAAGCAATATGCCAAAAGCACCATTCTCTGCTAAATCATTTTATTCAGAAACAAAAGAAATCACAATCTTCACTTTACCATTGCCACCATCACAATTCAGTCTAAAAAAGATGACAAAAGCAAGCCAAAAAAGAATTTTGTTTTACGGATTATGCGCTGTCTAGCTCAATTAGTTGGCCAAGGAATTGACAACATAACACCCAACAACTGAAATCAGAGACTAAGCTTTGCATTGGTCAGATTCCCTACCAAGCAAAACAACAAGAGCAAAAGCTGCTCCCAAATGATTGGTGTTGGAAAAACAAACAACATGACAAGAGGATTATTAACAATGAAATCTCGAGGAAGCAAGATAAATAATGACGGTAGTGCATCCAATAAATAAAACCTAAAAAGGAGTCGACACTTGCGAAATAATGCAAACAAAGTTTTTTTTTTCCCCTCCAAAAACCAGCTTTACCATGCAAAAACGCCCCTGCAGGAAGAGAATCGAATTCTACACCAAGAACCGGACCATCCTTGCGGAACACTTTCTTCAGAATGTAATCAGGACTGAACAACATATCCTGCAGACAAATGAGCTTTTTCCTGCTATTAGCATCAGTAGAAGCTAGATGTCCACATGTCGAAGGCAATGAATCAGCCGACTGTGCTCCGTCTTGAGCAGAAATACCGAACGGTGCTTCACCATTCCTTTTTATGCCGCTTCCTCTTCTCCATGAACCACCCTGCACTTGCTTGAACGTCAATCCTAACGACGCAGCATAACCTTTCATAGCCTTTTGCGTCGGATACTGGTCCTCTGTAATAAAGAATACAACCATAATGAATGCGGTGGCAACAGCGACCGTAGAGCAAAATTTCTAGCAATCGTACGCGAGGGGATTCCACAATCCCTCTGGGAGGATTCAATAAACCCCTTGAGGTAGCGTGTCGCGGCAGGCCGGAAATGACGAGAATAGCCACAAAGACGACACGCGAGGAAACAAAAAATCGGCGCACCTGAGTAGCATCTCTCCAGCGCCCGAAGCTGAAGCGGAGTTTTCCTCTTCAGTTCCATAGTTCCCTAACGGAATATTCCACAATTCTCAAGCCAAACCGACCGGACCTCCCATTATCTGGCGACGCCAAACAAAAGCGAAAAGGAAGTGAATCAAAAAAAGAAAGAAAGAAAGAACTCTGATCATCCCGAAGAAGAAGCGCGAAAGTCAATCCCGACGAAGCGAAACTGCGAAACGACGACCGAAGAGTAGCGACTCGCGCATCGAAAGCCGCATTGCGCCGCTCAATGCCGCTCGGCCATCGCTCCGCCGCTCGAAATTCGCGCGCGGAAGAAGAGACGACGCACCTCACCTCACCTCGGCGTCACACGTCGGCGCCACCATCGGCGGCCGGAGCGTCAACTCCGGGAACTCATTTTCCCGGCCTCCGAGCTGAGCTCGGTCGCCAATGGCGCCCGCCTCAGTCCGTCGAGCTGCGAAGAAGCGACCGGGTGCTCCGGCGAGGAGCCGACGAAGGCGAAGCAGGAGGACGGAGGGCGGAAGGGTGCGAGTACAGAGGTAGGGTTTTAGGTTCTATCTGTATTTTCCCCTTTCATCATTTCTTCTCC